>JALBCR010004423.1:0-419158 GCA_030710515.1 Abscondita cerata
TGTACACTCATGAAATTTAAAACTTGGACACCACAATTTCTGTAAACAAAAGTTTGCACATTGTGAAGCAGGCTTAAGGGTATCATTTACAATTCTAACAGCAGGTAGTCTCAGCAGGGGTTATCTTATAGAAGGACTGTAGAATGAATCATTACACTAAGCACGTTTTAGAAAATAGGTAATTTACGTTGCTTACTTAATTTTTTCTTTAAAGAATATATTTGAAGGTATCGCTAATTAAACACCATAGCTCGATTAATTATCGAATCAAAATTTTGTTTAGGAAATGTTTACAAAATAAAATTAGAAATAATTTTGATTTAAAAAACGTCTACAAGCAATAACTTTTAAATTAAATCAAAAACTAAACATGGTTATTTGGGTTGACTGATTATTACTTATTTTTAAATAAATCTAACCTACTAATTATTGTAAGTTATTAAAAAAAATCATTAAACTCTCTATTCATAATATTTAGTCCTTACAAAATGTATATTTTATGACGTTTCATTTTTCTGTAGTTAATATAAAAGTGAAAATAAAAACTAAGGCAATTCTTATTGTCAACGTATATATTTAGTTTTTGACAAGAATTTATTACATAATTATAATTAAGATACCAAGTTATAGTTTAAAATTAAATGAAAATCCTTTTTTTTAAATAAAGGTATTACTATATAAATAAATATAAGAAATCAATAATGGGTGTGACCTCCATTATTATTGATACATTCTTGGAGGCGTCTGCTCATTGACGCTATCAAGGTATCAATATAATTAATATTAATCGTTTCCCATGCGGTATCAATGGCTGCAATTAGTGCATTACGGTTTACTGGTATAAAATTTGGCCCTTGTTGTCTTCGGATAACAGCAAGTATTCGAGCCCAAACATTTTCGATAATGTTAAAATCTGGGCTTTTGCTGGCCAGGGTAACAGCTCCAAGTTATTTGCTTGTATCCAGTTGCGCACAACCTGCGAAGTATAGGGTCATCATATCCCGATAGTTAATTATCGAATGTTCCAAGAAAATATGTGTAAATAGTAAATGGAATCTACTAACGTAACGTTAAGTCGTTAATTATAGTTACATAACTCTCCTTTCATAAGATATAGTTCATATTAATATGCTTATTGTAAAGCTTCGTACACACCTGAACAACAAACCGAGGAACAAACAGAACAACGAACCGAACGGCAATCGGAACATTAATTTGGACGGTGCTACGTACGAATTTTAGAACAGATTCGCAAGTCCTGATTGTTCCACGAACGGTTTGCGGCGTTCCGCAACTTGTCGGTTTTTCTCCGACATCAAAGAAAATGCGCGCGAATGCGTTTGCAGGTTTGGACGAATCTAAACAAAACGGCGAACAAACTTATGCGGGAGAATTAAATTATTTATTTTTGTCCTCCCTTTTGTGGGTTTGTTGTGTTTTAGGTAATATTATGGAGTTGACAGAAGAAAAATGTTTTAAATTAATCAGTGTTTAAGAATGCAAGAAAAAAATGATGTCCCTATTAGCATCATTTGGGCGGGAAATTTCCAAAATAAAAAAAAGCGAAGTAAATTATAATTTTTACTCTTCTTTGTGCGTAAAAATTTGGTTGGCACTATCTTCTTGTTTTCCGCAATTTTCTCTTCTCAATAATAAATATATATGAACTGAAAACTACTGAAAATAATTATGGGAACAGCACAAACGTTCCGTTTGTTGTTCGGATTGTGGAAATCATAAAGATCGTTTGTCGTTCTGTTTGACTTTCGGTTCGTTGTTATGTTTGTTGCTCGGTTTGTTGTTCAGGTGTGTACGAAGCTTTACAACTTAAGCAACAATTTTTGGCGAATAAAGATTAGTTTGTGATGTAATATTAGAAACACAAATTTATATCATATCAAATTTATGACAACTTAAAACCAAGAACGTGTATGTTATTGCTAAGAAATTATTAAGGAAAAAGCGCAATTGCAGTGTAAATATTTATAATTAGATATTTTCGAAAGTTTATAAGTCCTCTATTGTAATCTTAATACTTAAAGAAAATCCTGTCCATTAGCATTATAAGGAAATGGCTTTTACTTTATGAATAAGTTTCAATAACAATAGAATATCCTTGCTTGTTTAATTTACTTCCTTTGAGTCATATTGCTCTAAGGGTTGTTACATTGGTCATTAGAAGTATGTAATAAATAAACAATTACCTACTGTTTGAGAAGGGGTAGTGTGAACCAATAAATAAAGTAAGAAATGTAAATTCCATTTTAGTTTAAAATTTCAAGTGTTGTGAAAATGCCACCTCATCTCGGTGCTGATTTGAAAGCGCGGATTGTTTCGGAATTAGCGGCGGGCCGTAGCGTGCGTGAAATTTCACGTATGTTAGATATACCAAAAAGCACCGTAGGGCATTACCGAGTAAAATGGAATCTTGAACACACTTTGGAAAGAGCCATCGGAAGTGGTAGACCTAAAGTATCTACACGTGCTCAAGATCTCGAGTTGTTTCATTACGTAACAGAACAACCATTTGCTACATACTCAGGGCTATAGCAGATACACATTTTCCCGGATGCCGTATAACTGCACAAAAAGATTAAAGGAGATGGGAATAAAGAAGTATAATGCTGCTGCGAAAGAAGTTCTCAGTGACGAAAATATGAGACGTCGTCTGGAATTTGCAAGGCGATATGTGAACGAACCTTTGGAATTTTGGAATCGAGTGATTTTTAGCGACGAAAAAACGTTCAATAGCCGCAACGATGGACCACTAAAAGTTTTTAGAATGGAAGGAACTCGTTACGAAAATAATCACATATGTCCTAAAAAACGAAGTGGTTATTTTCTGTGAATGTGTGGGGTTGGGTTAGCGCGCGGGGTCAGGAGTTTGTTGGGCTATCGATGGACGTCTTGATTCTGCTGCGTATTTAGATATTTTGGAAACTATTATGAAACCTTCAGTCGAAGTGTTTTATCCAGACGAAGATTATATTTTCCAACAAGTAAGTATTCTTATTTCACTATACTTTCTCCAAAAATAGTTCGGGATCTGTTGAATTAACATTTTCATAATGTATTTTTGTTGTTAAAGGACAACGCCCTATTCATACTTCGCGGGTTGTGCGCAATTGGATACGAAAATAACTTGGAGCTGTTACCCTGGCCAGCAAAAGCCCAGATTTTAACATTATCGAAAATGTTTGGGCTCGAATACTTGCTGTTATCCGAAGACAACAAGGGCCAAATTTTATACCAGTAAACCGTAATGCACTAATTGCAGCCATTGATACCGCATGGGAAACGATTAATATTAATTATATTGATACCTTGATAGCGTCAATGAGCAGACGCCTCCAAGAATGTATCAATAATAATGGAGGTCACACCCATTATTGATTTCTTATATTTATTTATATAGTAATACCTTTATTTAAAAAAAAAGTTTTCATTTAATTTTAAACTATAACTTGGTATCTTAATTATAATTATGTAATAAATTCTTGTCAAAAACTAAATATATACGTTGACAATAAGAATTGCCTTAGTTTTTATTTTCACTTTTTATATTAACTACAGAAAAAATGAAACGTCATAAAATATACATTTTGTAAGGACTAAATATTATGAATAGAGAGTTTAATGATTTTTTTAATAACTTACAATAATTAGTAGGTTAGATTTATTTAAAAATAAGTAATAATCAGTCAACCCAAATAACCATGTTTAGTTTTTGATTTAATTTAAAAGTTATTGCTTGTAGACGTTTTTAAATCAAAATTATTTCTAATTTTATTTTGTAAACATTTCCTAAACAAAATTTTGATTCGATAATTAATCGAGCTATGGTGTTTAATTAGCGATACCTTCAAATATATTCTTTAAAGAAAAAAATTAAGTAAGCAACGTAAATTACCTATTTTCTAAAACGTGCTTAGTGTAATGATTCATTCTACAGTCCTTCTATAAGATAACCCCTGCTGAGACTACCTGCTGTTAGAATTGTAAATGATACCCTTAAGCCCGCTTCACAATGTGCAAACTTTTGTTTACAGAAATTGTGGTGTCCAAGTTTTAAATTTCATGATTTGCGAACCTTGCTCAAAAATGTAAATTTTCTCTCGGGAAGCTAATAGAGACCTTCCCTTCCTATTTTGATGCGCCTGGGGACCTAGATTACAGTTGATTATTATAACCCGTTGCCCGAAGAATGATCCAGGAGTTGCATATATTTTGTTAGTATAGATTGTTTTTCTAGTTTGTAAATCTATACACACTAACAAGGGCCCAAGCGAAAGTTTCTGCCCTTGAAAATTGTGCACAACTTTTCATCAAAAGTATTTAAGATTAAAACAATTCTTTCAGATCATGGTGCCAATTTTCTTCTAAAATTTGGAAAGAACACTATGAAACGTCATGGAATTACCCCCAACCTTTTCGTCTATTAAACACTCCCGCGTCTAATCCGACTGAGAGGGTAATGAAGGAATTAAGCCACATTTTTGGTATTGTCAGGACTCCCATTGCAGTTGGGTGAACTAATTGAAGAATATCGAAAATTTGTTAATGCCTCATCATCTGAGCACAGGTTTCAGCCATCGGAAGTATTATTTGGTTATCAACCAGCAAATGCCTTAAACGACATTCAAGAGTTTTTTACCTTTTCAACCGCGAAAATCTTTAGAGAAATACATTGAAGGGTTAGAACCAACTTAGCGTTTTTGTGGAAAGAAGATCAAAATTTAGGTTGGCATCTAGTAAATTGAAAATAAATGATTTGGTTTGTTGTAAGAGAGAGTCTACTATCCGATGCTGCTCATAAAATATATTACCAGTTTTGTCCTCTATATTTGCGCCCACACTGCGTTTCTGATAATCCTTACCCCAATGTTTATACGCTGTGTGACCCAGTGACCCAGGTTAAAGGGAAGAACTACAATATCTCTAATTTAAAATATGACCACTCCAGTTAACCTTTTTACTTTGTGTTTTCTTTTGTCCGGACTATGATATGTTATCTAAAAGGTCACACTCTTTGGTGGTCTCTTTCTGGGAAATCATCGTAACGCAGAAGGGGGAATAAAAGTACATTTCTACCTGCAAGTTTTTGATAAATCTGACCAAAAGAAAATGTAACTAAACGTAATTGTGCTATCGACTTAATAACAGGATTCCACTAAGTTATCTATGTGGTAATGACGATTACTGAACGTGTTTGTTTTTCGATTGGCATGTAACTGTTTTACTATTTGTTTTATTTACGTACACCTTTTCTTGCCGACCACATGGATGACCCTGCTCTAAGTAGGAAGTCCTATAAGATATACCACTAAGATGTTGAAAGGATACCTTTCGTCTAGAAGAAAACTCCCGAATCCTTTTCAAGGAGCGTCTGAAATGGATTTGAATTTAAAATTTTACGCAGTAGTTTCTTTTGTTTTATGTATTTTGCTTTTGCACCATTCTGTATATGTTATTAGTTTTGTATTTCGCGCGCACGGTTTAGATAGAAGCACTAGAATGGAAAGGGATGGTTAGGGGTCGATCACGGAGCGCGGCATTTTGTTCCCCGTTTTTAGTGGCTTTAACAACGTTTTTTTATGACGAATTCTAGGTGTGTATTAAAACAAAAAAGTGGGGTGATCTCTTAGTAATGTAAGATTAGTAATAAGTTTTTTTTTTCTTTGTTTCCTATTTTTGTGTAATAAATCATATACAGATTATGATGCATGTATGCATAATTTGACTATGTGTTTAGGATGGCTCTTTTTGTCTTTGTGTAAGTAAAGATCCCAGGTAGCGGTGTAAATAACTTGCAATAATTGGCAAAACAAGACCGTATGACGAATGTAAACGTTAATCACTTTTTTGTTGTTTTTGGAGTGTTTTGTTTGAGTTGGAAATAATGAGAATCCAGATGTGCGAGTAGGCCTTGCTGAATTACCATATTTATAACCTAAGCGATAAAAAGATCGGAGAGAGGATACAACAGCCATTGCCCTTGACCTTTACTCATTTAATGTTTGTGTATGTGAATCTTTATAATTAGAATTACAATGGCTGAAATTTGTACTTCTCATTTTTGATGCTTCCCAAGTTCTTGCGAACATTGGCAGTGTGAACCCGAAAATAGGGCCACTGTCGAACCACACCTTGCAAAACCAACAGGTTTGACACTAACGTTCTTCGTTTTAATAGCATTGTGTGTGAAATGAGCTGTATTACATTATTCCTGATTAACGCCACTCCTGTGTTTTTGGTTTTTACATTTGTGTAGGAGGACCTCTAATTTTTTCTAATCGCTCGATCAAATTGAAAATTTGATCTCGAACCTGATTGTTCGATATAATTAGGTAATTTGACTCAATGGAATGACTGTATTGTGGACTCCTAAATGCCAGAGGGCGGTTATATCATTATCAAAAATCGATTCTTCGTTTAGACCCTTTTTACACACTTAATTTTGACGCCAGAACTTAACAAAACCCCCGGTCACTTTATATACAGGGTGTCCCAAACAAAGTGGCCTATTAGACGTTTATGGAGAACTAATCGTATTTAAATTTTGAAAATTTGTGATAATATATTATTTATACTGATCTTTAATTGTAAAATAGTTTCGTTTATATTGCACTTCCGGTTGTGCCGGAAGTCGACATCAACTTCTTTATGTTAAATAGAATGATATGTTTTTACGATATTTTGTATTTAGCTCCTAACTTTTATTGACGTTTGTAATATCTACTTCGCATAGTTTTGAAATATCGTTAAATTTTTAAAAAGTATTGGTTTGAAGGATATTTTTAAAAATTCATATTTTGAACTTTATTAAAATAAAAAAATTATATTTGGTTTCCTTATAACAGAAGCTTAGTTTTTATTCATTACTGTGATCCAAATAAATTCAGTGTATTCAGGAACGCCACCATTGATTCTCAAAGTAAGCGAACTTTAAATAGCAACAAGTCGATTTTTTTTAAATGGAACATACTAAATATTATTTAACAGGTTGATTCAGAAATTTTTGTGATCGATTGATATAAGCATTACCTGTACTCATTTCATACGGTTTAGAAGTTATTACGTATTTTTATAAAAATTATATTTTTGGTAATATCTAGCTAACTATGGGAAAAATATAAGTATGCATTGGTAGCAAGATATTTATTTGTAGTAAGTCAAAATTTAGGTAGCGGTGCAAGATCAAAATTAAAATGTTTAACGGTAGGAGCAATGTAGGTTACAAATACCATACGAATAAATAATTAAACAAATAATAAAATTAATTTTTAATTAGTTAATATCTATAAAAAACTTAGTTATTAAGTTGTTCAAAATGACGTCCAACAAAGATGAAGTCTTCGTAGCACTTCTTGTGTAGTAGTTCTTCAAATTTCACTTTTATTAATTCTTCTAACTGCCGAATTTATTCGACATACCAGTTCTTCACAATTATTTACGAGAGTTGCGTAAACAATATTTTTAATTTACCCCAAACGTAAAAATCGCAAGGAGTCAGAACTGGTAATCTTGGAGGCCAACGTAAAACATCGTAACGACCCATCCACCTTACCAAACATATTGGTTAGTTTTGAGTTACAACAGTGTGTACTATAAGCCCGGAGCTCCGTCCATTTGGTACCAACAACTCAAATATGTTTGAAGAGGAAGATCTGTTTTATTATTTTACAATATTACAATATACATGTTACCAATAATGCATTGTTTTTTTTTTTCCATAGTTAGCTAGATATTACCAAATTAAATATAAATTTTATAAAAATAAGTAATAACTTGTAAACCGTATGAGATAAGTACAGGTCATGCTTATATCAATCGATCACAAAAAAATTTCTGAATCAACCTGTTAAATAATATTTAGTATGTTCCATTTAAAAAATTGACTTCTTGCTATTTGAAGTTGGCTTACTTTGAGAATCAATGGTGGACGTCCTGAATACACTGGACATATTTTGATCACAGTAATGAATAAAACTAAGCTTCTGTTATAAGGAAACCAAATATAATTTTTTATCTTAACAAAGTTCAAAAATATGAATTTTTAAAAATATCTTACAAACCAATTTTTTTAATTTAACGATATTTCAAAAACTATGCGAAGTAGATATTACAAATCATAATAAAAATTGTTTTAAATTAGGAGCTAAATACAAAAATATCATAAAAAAACATATCATTCTATTTAACATAAAGAAGTTGATGTCGACTTCCGGCACAACCGTAAGTGCAATATAAGCGAAACTATGTTAAAATTAAAGATCAGTATAAATAATATATTATCACAAATTTTCAAAATTTAAATACGATTAGTTCTTCATAAACGTCTAATAGGCCACTTTGTTGGGACACCCTGTATACACACTATGTATTTACAACACTAATACATACAAATACAAAATTGTTTAATTTCTAATTTTAAGTAGCGGCTCTTAATTTAAGATGCTTCCGCTACTCGTCAGTACTATTAGCATTGTGTGTCTTATTTTTTACGTGCGCGCCCAAGTAAGTTGCGACGCTGCAAGTTTTATCTGATATGGATGCATGCGCGCTTGCCAAATACTACAAATTTACTACAATGTTCCAAACACTCCCCACCATGAAATCAATAATGATTTCAACAAAAGGATGAGCATCAATACGATCTTGTTAACTACAAAATAAACAAACAACACACAAATACTAAAACAAAAACAAATCTTACAACTAATAAGACAAAAATGGGACCATTTTATACATATGGTTTCAATCCAATAACTTAAATAACACACTAGCGGCATCTGCTTTATAATTCGACACTGCTTGGCAGGATGCATATTCGGTGCACTGATCGACGCAGAACACTACCACTAGCAATTCTTAAAGACACTGACCTGACGACGCCGTCTGCCCCTTGGTGTAATTTGATGACGCCCTAGACGCCACTGAAGGGGAGGAAGTTCATCTTCTTGAATGAGGACAATAGCGTCCAATTTCAGCAAATCAGGCATTCGACGAAACCATTTTTGTCTTTGTTGATATTTCGGCACTACCTCACGGCTCCAACGACGCCAAAAATGTTGTTGCATCTGTTGCACCTAGCAAACACAGACAAGCGATTTTGCGGAATTGAGGTTAAGTCGTGCTCAGGTACGGTTCTTAACGGACGGCCAATCAAGAAGTGGCCTGGAGTAAGAGGAGCAAGGTCTTCAGGATCAGATGAAACGTATGATAACGGTCTTGAGTTTAATACTGACTCTATCATAGTCAACACCGTATAAAAATCTTCGAATGTTAGACTGGCGTTACCCAGTATACGTCTTAAATGAAGCTTGACGGATTTAACGCAACTTTCCCAGAGACCGCCTTCGTGCGGGGCTAGTGGATTAATAAAATCCATGTAATTGCTTTGGAATGCACAAAATTGACAATTTTCGTTTGAGATCCTTGCTCGTGCAAGATTTTAAACAATGAGTCCAATTTCGGCTTGTGCTCCACGAAAATTTGTCGCGTTGTCGCTAGATATAGAGTTTGGCAACCCTCTGCGTGCAATGAACCGCTTTAGTGTGCTTAGAAAAGCATCAGTCGATAAAGAGGTTAATAATTCTAGATGGACAGCGGAGGTGGCCATACATATAAATAGACAGATATACGCCTTGGAATGACGCGCCCCTCAAGTGCGTCTATCTTTAATCATAATTGGACCCGCATAATCTAGGCCGACATTGTAGAACGGATGTATCGGGTCAGAACGTATCCTGGGAGGCCCCCATGAGGGGGTGTCGGGTGATCGGATTAGCCCTGAAGCAATTGTTACAGCTTCGGATTATCCGCTTTGATTTAATTTATGCCTCCGATTGGCCAGAATCGCTCTCGAATTGTGCGCGAGAAGAGCATGAGCACCACCGTGCAATAATTCCTTATGGTAATTCTTGGCCGTGAAACCAACGCAGGTTGTTTTAAGATCGGTAACGGTTGGACCCCGAGAAACAAGGTCCGCGGGATTATTGTTGGTAGAGACATAGTGCCAGTTTTTGACTTGAGTCGATTCTTGGATAATGGCTACCCGATTGGCCACAAATGTTTTATACTTGTTAGGAGCAGACTTAATCCAATTTAACACAATTTTGGAGTCTGTCCATAAAAAAAATTCTGAAATTGTACGTTAAATACGTTAATAATTTTGAGTGCACCATTCAGCCAATAAGACAGATGCACATAGTTCTAGACGCGGAATGGATATCGTTCGTAGTGGTGCGATTCTAGACTTAAAAGAACTAGATTTGATACAGTTTCACCAGAAGGTTACAGCAACGAAAGAAGAAACAGCATCCATACGCAAATTGGCTAGCGTCGCAGAACCGTGCAACTGAATTTCAGAGAATAAGAACTCTATCGACTGTAACACATTTTAGTTTGCACAATTCGGCTTAAAAAATATTCCATCTTTCTACAAGTTCAAGAGGTATAGGATGATCCCAATCAAGCTTAGACTGCCACAACGCTTGAATGATCAAACACCTTGGAAATAATTGAAAGAAGGTTTCTTTTAGTAGGAATAACATTATCCAGCACGTTTACAGTGCAGAATAAAAAAATCCTTTTCCGAGTTCCAATGTAAACCTACATTTTTTGAGTCGGCGCGCTCGCCCAATGGAACAATAGAAAAATCAAAATCTGTCGCAAGGTTACCAGCAAGTACTTCTGCTTTATTGGATAAGAATTTTCTTATAGTAAAACCGACAGACGAAGAGAATAAGAGAAATTTCCCTTTTCAGTCTAATAGCCTTTTCAACAGATTCTACGGAGAAAAGTAAATCATCCATGTAGAAATTTTTGTTTATCGCCTCCGCAACATACTTTAGAACTACAGAGTCGCCAGAAAGCTAGCTGACGCTGTTCCGTAGGTCACGGTGTTTAACCGGAAAATCGAAAGACGATGATCAGGGTTGTCTCTCCAGAGAATATTTTGTAATTTTCGAAAATCCGGGTGTATATTAATCATGCGATACATCATCGCAATATCACCACAAACGGCGACTTTGTATGCCCGGAAGCGTAATAAAATGTCAATAAGATTATCTTGGACTTGGGGCCTACGATTTAGGCATCATTGCAGGAAATTCCTGTATCCGTCGCCGCGCTAGCATCAAAAACAACACGCAATTTTGTTGTTAAGGATGATCGCTTTATAACTGCATGGTGCGGGAAAAATTGGGGACTTACTTCCGCTACACTGACAGGACCTTCAGAAGTATAGAATGTGTGATGAAGAAGAGAGCGACCATTCTTCCTCAGTAATTCTGGTCATGTGACCAAGTTTTTCATATTCACACATAAACCTTGAATATTCCTTGTAAAGCTCAGGATTGTTGAGAGACGCCTTTCAAGTTGTAGGAAACGTTTTTCAGCAGCTAAACGAGAGTTTCCTAACAAGGCTAATTTTGAATTAAATGGAATGTACACTAAAGATGACCATTATCGACTCTGGCCGTTTCCAGAAACTGCATTTCTCAAAACTTCTCGTTGGCGGACAGCAAAGATAGCTTTGAAGAGGGTTGTGGATTATCCAAATCCCAGAATTTCGTCAACGATTGCTCAGGCTACATTCAGTCTTCATCGTTGTATGACAACAAAGACTAGTAACATTAGAATATTTAAATTCATTAGGCCGCTCAACAAGCTGTTTGGGTAAGTCGCCCGAAATAATCCAACCCAACAACGTATTTTGCAATATGGGCATATGAGCACCAATAGAGATCTTTTCAGGCAATAATAGTTTGTAAAACATAGTGGACCCGATTAGTATATCAATATCTCCTGGTTCGTTGAAGGAAGTGTCTGCGAGACGAACGTTTGACGGAATATTCAACATCGTTTTGTCAAATCGAATTCTAGGTAATTTATCTGTTATATTAGAGACAATTAAACATTCGAGGTTTGCCATTCGAACATGCCGAGACAGCACCATTTACCCCTTTAAGAGTGACATTAATTGGGTTACAAGGTGAATGTAGTTATTTATGAAGACTATCAGAAATCAGATTGTTCTGAGAACCTGTGTCTAGTAATCATCTCGCCTTTATGAATTATTGCCACTAACAATTTTAACTTGCACAGTAGATAGTAAAACTTCAGAGTTTCTTGCGAATGCGCAAATTGAGGAGTTCTAATTTTCGAGATTACAACTAATGGTGTCTGTGAATGGTTGTTACTTGAGAACTAGACTGAGCATTTGTTGCCGTATCAGTGTTAATATTACCACTTTTCAGGCACAACAGCTCGTTATGCCGTTGTTCGCAATATTTGCATTTCTGTGTGGAGTTGCACTTTGATTTATAATTATGTCGAAGACACACAGTGCACAACTTAAAACCTCTGACCTTATAAAAACGTGCCCTTACAGCTAAACCCAAAAATAAAGGACAATTGTTTAAAAAATGTTCCCTTTGCACAGTATAAAGAAGAAGATGATTGCGCTTTATAATGTAATTTTCGATTCGGAAGTAAGCTTTCTACCGGAATGCAAAGGTTTCGTCGTGGTATGAGAAGTTACCTTAGAAGCACTTGTCGTTTCATCTATCACGTTACACCTTTGAGAAAAAACTGTGAAATTTCGTCTACAGACGGAACTCTTTTTGGGAATAGCTTAGCAAATTCCTCCCGGTACGACTATCGACCTTTGTTTTAGTAATATAAGCTAACACCGCATTTTTGTATTCAACGCAATCTTCATTTTCGTTATCTACGGCTCTAATATGGATAATAAAATTAGCATAATAATTTCTTAGTTGCGATTCTTTTGTTAATTTAGCCGACCCTAACAATAGATCAAAGTGACCAAAAATAAGCGTCTTTTTATTGTCGTATCTTTCTTTCAACAGTTCAATCGCGATTTGATAATTACCCTCGTTTGCCTTTAACTCATTAATTATTTGTTTTGCAGTACCTTTCAAACAATTTTTCAAATAGAGAAACTTCTCAGTAGTACTTAACCTTGGGTTTGAACCGACAAAGTCTCAAAACCTCATAAAAACTACGGAAGGTTTGTTGATCTCCGTCATAATTTGGTAAAGAAATGATTGGAAGTCATTGTTTATGAGAAGACGACGTACTGTGATTGATTGTTTGTACGGACGAGTTTGCACTTGATAACGTACCATTTTCGTCCAAAAGTGAGTGTGCAGTGACCTTTAGGCGCGAATATTTACGTCTAAATTGCGTAAGCGGTGGAAAGTCACTGATATCAAGGTTGAAAGCATTAATTTCAGTAATCAAACTTGAATATTGTTCCATAAGAGGATTAAAAATTTCTAATTCTACCCGGAGTTGCATTTTAATAGTTTCCGAAATTTGCGCGTCAGTTAATGAATCGATAAATTCCTCAAAGTAATTAATTGATTTGACAATGGTTTTACCCTTTGCTAGCAGCAGCCTGCTGTCTGAACCTTTAGGTGCCATTGTTTTAATAGCAAAATATCAGTTTTGAATTAAACTTATTGAAGTTACTTAAACTATTAACAAAGCGCGCGTTTAGAAGAAACCGTTAGACGCAAAATGCTACCCTATGGGACAAAGACGACCGAGGGTCGTTGATCCCTATGTCTAGCAATATTAATCACCGATAACCGTAATTAGTAGTACATTTAATGTAATTGCATTCAGTAAATTCGAAAGCTTCCAAAATATATACTGGGAGTTACTACTACCAGAATAATTAATTTGTGTAAATATTCAAGACCGTTATGCATGCAGCCTGTAGTGTGAGCGGGGCAGGAGACAAAGGAAAATCCCAAACGCTTACCTTGAAACGGCTGCACAATGGAAGCTTGCAATATGGCGTACCCTCTAATGTAACGGCTAATACCAATGTCGTCAATGGACGGACCTTTAGGCGATGGAAAAGTTTCAAAAATTGAAGATCTCGGACGGAGGACCAATATGTTCGATATAATTAGGTAATTTCACTCAATGGAATGACTATATTGTGGACTGTAAATGCCAGAGGGCGGTTATATCATAATCCGCCGATTCTTCGTTTAGACCCTTTTACACACTTAATTTCGACCGCAGAACTTAAATAAAACCCCGGTCACTTTATATATACACTATGTATTTACAACACTAATACATACAAATACATAACTGTTTAATTTCTAATTTTAAGTAGCGGCTCTTAATTTAAGATGCTTCCGCTACTCGTCAGTACTATTAGCATTGTGTGTCTCTTATTTTTTACGTGCGCGCCCAAATAAGTTGCGACGCTGCAAGTTTTATCTGATATGGATGCATGCGCGCTTGCCAAATACTACAAATTTACTACAATGTTCCAAACACTGATGGACCCTTACTGGTATGATCCTTGTTTGTTTGTGTTATGTCGGACTCAACCCGAGGTTTTCTAACCTCTTCCTCGGGTCATCTAGGCAAAGAGGAACGGAAAGTGTTATGTTCTAAATTGAATGTCGTAGGAACCTTTCACTTGCGACCGGCCAAGCGCGCTTTGTGTTCTGGCGGGCTATTTAAATTTTGCTTTTGCAAGTACCTGGGTTACATTACAATCTCAACAAGATGTTATTTATTTAAATTTTTCTAAAGCATTTGACAGTCTTAATCATGACTTTATATTAACCAGCTGCCAACTTTGGATTTTTCGAACAGCTCTGTATATTCATTGGTGATTATCTGTCTGAGCGGAAATTCTATGTCGAATGCCACGGTCACACATATAAATTAGTACAAATAATAGAGGTATTCCTCAGGGGATCCGTCTAAGGCCTTCTTCTTTTTAACATTGCCATAAATGACGTCATCAATAACTTAAAATGTCCTACTTTATTTGTGCTGATGATCTTACATTTATACCGTCGTATTAACTCTGTTAATGATTGTGAGGAGCTACAAGATGGCCTAATATCCTTATTGAAGTGTTTGCAATGTAATCAAGTTAAATTCTAAATCTGAACAAATGTGTGACAGGTCCTTTTCTCTGAAACACAACATTATTCAACATCCATATAATTTCCGGAATCACGTTCTCAAAAACCACAGACTGTTAAAGATCTAGGCATCTTATTTGACCCACAATTATCATTTGTTACTCATATAACGCGAACTAACATCAGATTATTGTAATAAAACTATGGTTACGTCACAAGAAATTGCCATGTACCTAACTGACACTGACTCTATGAAACTTTCAAATTATGCTTTCATCAGATCAAAACTTGAAAGTGATGCTATAATCCAGTATCCATTCTATAGAAAACATACTGACGGCTTGGAGAAAATACAAAAGAAAATTCTCAAAAAATATATATGTTATCGTAATGAGGTCGGCTGCGACCATAATATTATTCTCCAGAAGATATCTCTTCGTTTATTAGAAGATAGACTCCAAGCTGTGCCTAATAAATTCTTTCAAAAAATTATGTGTGACAATATAGATTGTCCAGATATTTAAAAAAAACTTAATTTTAATTGTAGTATTCCGAAAACAAGAACTAAGAGACTGTTGTACAAAATGTGTAGTATAGTAAATAACCCTTAAACAATATAGATGTGTTTAATCGACAATGTTCTTTAGACAACGTTAACTATTCAAATATTAACTTTACCTCTATATAGATTACACTTTTTCTGTCTGAACATAACTATTTACTATATACAGTTATTATGCATGGGCTTTTCATTTAACTATTTTATTGTCTTTAATTCTTCTTTATGTTTCCATTTGCTCCTTATAGTTCTATTATTTCATTTTATAATCATTGATTTTCTTTGGTGTTTCCTTTATATTTTTTATATCTACCGTCAAATTTTCCAACATTACTAATAACGTTTTTACATTTAGGTTTTTTTCTTTCGTGGAAGTTCTAATTGTTTTCGTTGACCTTCTTCAGTTTTTCTTTTTCGCTTTTCCATCGTCAGTAGAATATTCGTCGGACACAGCACAAACTTTAGTCAAATACAACTTGATGGTACACGTAACACTTCCATCATACTACCCAATGAAAATTTACGATACGAATAAATAAATAAATAATAACAATATTTTGAGTTACTTAATGAAAGAAGGCAATACATTTTTAACACATTGCCATTTTATGAATAGACAATAAACATTGCTTTCTAGTGTTTTTACATATAGTTATAAAAAAGTACACCAATTGAATTGATTCCATCAGTATTATCTGAAAATTTAACTATTTAACACAAGCAATTATAAAAAAGTCATGTTGAGTTCACCTTTTTGTAAGAGCTCAGATAAAAGTATTTCTTATCCGAATCGGAAAAAAGTCTTTAAAGAAGTCATACTTGTGAAGTTAAAAATAAAGCTCTTAAAAGCAAGTCTTATTTACCAGGTTTACTCCGTTCGATAAGTGACGAGTACGTATTCGAAGGTTATGAACTCAAAAGTATAACTTCTCAAATTGAAATAATATTGTTTTCGCAGGATTTGATGAAAGAAGAAAATAAGATAATTCCAACAATGTTACATTAATGTATAAAGTTTTTCCAAAAATTATTTCCCACATACTAAACCCGATGGTTGAAAGTTTATTCACATGCAAATTGAGAGATGTCCCCAAGGGGTAAAGATACGCAACACCTAGTATACTTAATCATTTGGAAAATAATTCTTAAAAATTCTTTTACCTAGGAAATAATTAATTGTGAAAATAATGGAAAAATTACATAGAAGGCTTTGTTATGCTACTTTTCATTTTCTAGAGCTTAAAAATTCCAGCGCTTTTTAATAAATTATGATTCCATTGTTTAAGTTTAAGCTTATTAAGTTTTGTTTTAGTAACCAGTTTCCAAAGTCTAATACGTCAATTTTAAAGTAATAAAACTAAAAATCTGACAACCCTTGCTGCATAATGCTTTTGAATAGTCGTAAATAAATTACACCACAAGTCTCGAGGGATAAAGTCGACCGAACCAACGGATACACAATGAAAACAGCCTGTGCCAGGATCCACAATTTTAACCTTTTCTATTAATCTAAGAAAATGTAGAATATTTTGTATCGCTCTGTGTTTTATCTGAATAACAATGAAATCGTCTGCACTATAAACAGATCCAATGCTGATCCATAAATGTATACGCAGATGAAATCGTATTATATATGTTAATGTTTACTTGCGTTAATGCTATCCGACAATATAAAGAAAGCCCTTCTACAAAGTATACAAAGTATTAAAAAGTTTTTGGAGGCAACTTAGATATCCGACAATTTTATTCCAAATCTGTGGCGAAGGAAGAAGTTTCTTTTACCTGCTCACATTGAGCACGAATGATTTAGACTCGACTGAAATATCTGGTTTAATCTTTACCAAATTTCACAAAATATATATCAATACTTTTCTAAAAGGAAAGAGTATGTTCATATCAATTACAACTCGTTAGAATAGCGGATTTAGACGCTTTTATTCTGTCTATATAAATAAATATTCGAGAATGGAATTATAAATTTTTTCAAAACTCGAGCTTAACAATATTATCCGTAAAGCAAAAATGTGTTTCTTATGGAATACACCTTTTTCCTGGACAAAAGTAATTAAAATTACTAGATAGAAATTGAATATTGTCGTACATTATGAAGTTGTATGACAGTATTTCCGGTATCAGGCAACCAGCCATTGCACCTTCCGGAGTGTGCTATCGAGTTGTCATCAAGGGCTTCCTTCCTTGATACATTCGCTAACATCCATTTATTTAGTTTTGAAGGATGTAGGAAGAAGATTACACTCACACGGTACTTAGAGTGTTGTCGTTATCATCTACAGAAAACGTTACGTCAGATGTTAATTTTCTTTGTTGTCATTCAGCCTTTACCAATTTATCAACCTCGATCAAAAGAATTTGTTGTTTCGTTTAATAAAAAGTTTTAATAAAAAACAACGTCCGACCCTTTTCAGTTATAATGGATTAACTTAACACAAAGAAAGAAAATTATCGAGTTTGATTCTGCGACGCTAACGTAATTAAAATAATACCTAATCGTGGGAGGGCCACGGCATAAAAATAAGCGTAACCGATCGATTTTTAATATCCTTAGGATAAAATACAAAGAAAAGTTAGTATTAACTAGATTTGAAAATAATCCACAGTTGTGATAACTTTTTGTGCATGTTAACCTAAGAATCGAATTTTGTAAACAGAAACTGACGAAAAAAAAAAAGTCGATTTATCAAGGAACGTTTAGAAATTTAAAAAGTCATTTTTTGGAATTTGTTCGTTTTTGTAGTCACACCCTCAACAGTTTCTGCCGCGTCATGCGACGATTGTTGTCTTTCTATTCTTATGCATCTTTTTGTTATTCTTTATCCTAACAACATATATTCTTTTTTTTATTTTACAGTCCTAAATCTAGCAGTTATACTAATGGTTATACTCCAAGTGTGTGATTATCGAATCATACGAAATGTACATGAAGTTTATCTAATTATGCTGTACATCTTCAATTATGAACTGCAAAGACTATTCCTACTGTTTCAATATGTAAAGACATTTAAAAGAATAATCAACTCGACAAATTGTTGTGATATTTAAGGTTAATCTGTCTTTACGCAGAACAGGTCAAAATACAACGATTTAATCGCCTCATTTTTTGGGGACCCGAAATAGAGCACCAATGATATAGGTGTAGAGCACATTTCAAAACCAACTAGATTGTAACAAAAACTGAACCCCAAAGGAATCATAACTACCTGCGTTCTTGTTTATATACAGTGTGTTCAAAGTGAAGTCAGCGCTATTGCTAACTTTGTTATTATTAGAGATCGAAGTTGGTTAAATTAACACATATAGAAGCAATTTTCTCATATTTGCACTGATCAAATCAGAAAAACAATTGCACATCGGGTTAAATGATTTACATATTTTGAAAGAAAAGACAATTATAAGTCGAAAATGTTTAATACCTAACTACGATTAAATTGAAATTAAACCAAGTAGAATCACTTAAAGTTTTTAAGTTTATTACAGAGTTCTTATAAGGCCGCGTTCTCACCAAAAGCAACCGGCGACAGCAACGCGACGACAACCCAACTAAAGTTTCTGTTCCGTTGCTCTTGTGTACTTACTAGAACCGACTTATTTTGGAATCAGTTGTGAGAAAAATGTCTTCCTCGTCGGATGAAGAAATTGCTGCTGCATATGATACTGAAAAAGCGTAGAAAGAAGACAAATAGAAGGTTTTAGGTTAATCCTTTTTATATACTATAAATTTGGGGAGTGATTTTTCTGCATCTATATCTTTATTTTTCCTTTTAAGTGCGGTTACACGATTATCTCTTATATGATTTACTCGGGGAGCTGTTGGTGTCTCCAGGTAGCTCATTTTCATTTAATTGAAATTGAGTGTTAACTTCTGACGACTCAGTTTCTTCTTCAGTTTCTGGTACAGTCCTGTGAACATCACACTCTACAGTTAAAATTTACTTGTCTGTTTTCGATTACTTTTAACGAAAGGTAAGTACAGGCAATCCATTGTAACTGTAGAAAAAGTTGCACGTTGCGCAGGTAAGGTGTTGGAGTAGGGACCCGGTTGTACACTCAAAGGTAAAATGATTTCGTAACTGTTGGTTATTCCAGCATGAAACACTGGCGGTATAAGATATCAGCGTAGGTACACCGTAGATATTTAAAATATTGCTTCACATTCATTTATTCAATTTAAATTTTATATGATTATAATGACGTCGTTTGCTAATTGTTATTAACATAATTATGCCTAAAAGATGTTAAGTTCGTAATGTGCGTTAACAATATAAATCTTATCTAATAATAAATAAATTATCTTTTATCTTTCTAATTTTAATTTAATAACTACACTTCCGGGTCAAAATTCATATCATTGGAATGTAAAACTTTCTTTTAAAAATGACTAATTTAGAATACAAAAGCTTGGATGTACAAAACAAAATTAATTCTATTGTTAAGTAAATGTCTTTCTGATTGGTTAAAATTTAAATCTTAAATCCTCTGATTGGCTAACAAATTGTTAATATCTTTTGTTAACTAAAGATTATGCTTTACGCAACCGGGTAAAAATGAGTATTAGTTGAACATTATCAGTTTACTTGCATAGCTAGGTCTATATATTTAGTTTTAAATTAAGAAAATGTCAAAGTTAGGACAGGGAAAAGCTATTAGTGCTCAAACTCGCGAAGTAGTGTTTAAAGTTTTTCAATATTTTAAAAAATTGCCAACAATGAAGTGAACATCATAGATGCTTCTGAGGTTGAGTTAAAAAGCCATTTATCAGCGGCTACAGGTGTTTCACAGAGTATGCTTTACAAAATTATCAAGGAAGGGAATGACGCACCAAATGATCCTGAAGCTGAAGAGGACGCCAATGTTTTTAAATCTCCAAAAGGAAGCGAAAGAAAAATTTCCAATTACTGACATACATGAAACAGAACTGCATCACATTAGGCGTATCATTTATAATTACCATAAAACAAACAACCAACGGGTAACTCTTAAGAATTTGTTACAAAAATTAAAAGAAGATTTAGATTATGTCGGTGGCAGGTCTTCACTACACAAAATTATTAAAAAATGGGGTTTAAATTTTCTTCGGCTGAAAATAATCGAAAATTATTACAAGAGAAGCCCGATATAAGACACTTAAGAATTGCTTTTTGAAAAAAATTAAAATGTACCGCAATGACAATCGACCAATCATTTACATGGACGAAACTTACATCCATGGCAGCCATACAGTTTCAAAATCGTGGACCGACAAAACAAGAAATGGTTTATTTGGTAATATTTCTAAGGGACAACGATTAATTATGTTGCATGCAGGAGGGGATAGTCATGGTTTTGTGAAGAATGCACTATTAATTTTAAATCTGGAACCAAATCAGGAGATTATCATCATGAGATGAATTTCAATAATTACGAAAAATGGCTCACCGAAAAGCTGATACCAAATTTGCCAGAAAAATCGGTGTTAGTGATTGACAACGCGCCATACCATAATGTCCAAATAAATCCAGCGCCCAATTCAAACAGCAGAAAACAAGTGATGATTGACTGGTTAACGCAAAACTATATTCCCGCATCATTGGATTTGACTAAAGCTGAACTTTATTTTTAATAAAAACAACAAAAACAAACTTAAAAATTCAAAATAGACACAATAATGCAGGCAGCTGGTCATACTGTGTTAAGATTACCCCCTTATCACCCCGAACTTAACCCAATCGAGATGATTTGGGCTACCGTAAAAATTTTGTAGCATCCCACAATGTAACTTTTAAGTTAGAAGATGCGAAAAAATTAGCGGAAGAAAAATTGCCTCCATTACGGTAGAAGATTGGAACAAGGTGTGCGCTAACGTCAAGAAACTGGAAGACGAATATTACGAAAACGAAGTTTTTATGGACTTTGTTACAGAATCGTTAATTATTAATGTTGGAATTGAAACTGATAGTGATGATTTCGGGTTCAGTTGCAGCTCAGATGACGATTCTAATACTGCGTCGTTGTTACCCTGAATTGCCGCAAATTTAATTGTGTTCATTAAATATTTCTATTTTTATTCGTTCAAAATTAGTATAAACTTAATGATTTATAGTTTAGGTATTCAAATCCAAAATAAAAGATCGCTCTGTATTTATTTTATTTATTATTGTATTTATTTGTTTATTTGTATTTACCTAATTATTATTATTGTAAAAGCATAATTTGTTAATAAAATGCTTGAATTTTTTTGTATATTGTGTACCTACTAACCAGAAAAGTAATAAATTATTGGTGTAATAATTAATATTTATCTTGCACCAATTTGTATTATATGCTAGTAATACCTACTTCTGCCCGAGTGTACTATTGTCTGGTCACGCCTTGAAATTCTATAAACAGCTACATTTTTCCTGCGCGAGATTTCTTAAGTTACAATGGATTGCCTGTAAAAATTGGAGAGCGTCTTCCAAATAATATTTTTCTTAATGCCTCCAGCTGACCCACTTGGTGGTATTTTCCTGAGGTGTCGTAAGAAAACAGTCCTTATATTTTTCCAGCGTTCTTTACAAGTTTGCACTGGAAAAAAAATTACGTTAAAATATCTTGTTTTAGCATTGTTATAATTATTTTTATTTCAGGTATTTAGCAACAGGCGATAGTTATAGAGCTTTGACATATTACTTTTATGCGAGTCTCACAACAATCAGCAATATAATTGCGACCACAACTGAAGCTATTTGGACTGTTTTACAACCTGAATACATAGAGTACTACACTCTCTGGAATATACCAAATTGTTTGGGTTCCATAGACAGGTAAAGCATTTTCGAATAAAATGTCTTCCACAAACAGGATCAACGTTTTATAACTACAAGGGATATTTTCAATTGTTCTTATGGCATGTGCTGATGCGGATGGGTTATTTACCACAATAGACGTAGGAGAAATAGGTAGAAATAGTGATGGAACAGTTTTTCGTACATCAAATCTTGGACGCTCTTTACAACTGGGATTGTTGGAATTACCACAACCTAGACCACTACCTTCAGGAAACGACGATTTTCCTTTTACTTCTTAGCAGATGAAGCCTTTCCTCTCAAAAACTATATAATGAGACCTTATTCGAAACGTACTTTAGACAACAGAAAAAGAGTTTTTAATTATCGCTTATCAAGAGGACGGAAAAGTGTCGAATGTGCATTTGGGATGTTGGTGTCTAAATTCCGTTTATTCGAAGGCCCAATTTGCTGTAAAGAGGAAACTATAAATTCTGTAATTAAAGTAGCGTGTGTTTTACATAATTCATACGAATCAAGCAGGGAATATTTACCCAACCAACAGAAACTATTGCAGATCGTCAGGATCAAGTGAACATTCCAATTGAACCTATGCCACAACCACAAATTATACGTAATCATTCAGAAGCACAGAATATTAGGGAGCGACTTTGTGATTATTTTCTGACGCCTACTGGGGCTATACCATATCAGTGGCATCACATAGTGTAGCCAATATATTAATACTTAAATATAGAAAATTTATTGTACTAATTTCTTCGCACTACGCCTTCTCTAAATCTATTTTTTCATAAGTATACAGTCTGTCTATTGTTGGACACAATGGAAATAAACGTGATGAAATTTTTTAATTTTTTCATTTCTGAGTACCCTGTATATCAAATAATAATTTTTTGCATGGTAATATCATTTTATTTAATAACCAGAATGTTTCTTTCATAAAATCAAAAAAATTCCTGTCAAATCCAGCCATGGACACACTGTATAACCATATAATAGATATATAAAATAAATACTTTAAACAACTTACCAGATTCATTCATTGCTTTAGAAATTTCCATCAGGCTTTTTCCTTGATGTCCAGTCGGTGTAACAATCATTCGTTATATCGTATAAACACTGATATGGTTCCTAAGCTCCACATATTTCAAATTTTTAGCAGTATCGTCCATTATAGCATGTATTTTCAAACAACTCGACTACAACTGACAATCGCGACGCGGTTAACAGCACTTGTAACAACTGGTTTCTCATTGATTGGGTTGCAGTTGAGTTGAGTTGCGGTCAGTGAAAACACGTGTATCGAAATATTAGCGCTACGTCGCGTTGCTATTGCGTTGCCATCTCGTTGCTGTCGCCGGTTGCTTTTGGTGAGAACACGGCCTAAAAGATACCTGGGTTGGTGATACTTTAAATAAAATAAGTAAGCATACATTCATCATTTGTCCATATTCTATCTACAAAATTTAGTGCATTTCATTGTAAGATACAATCGGTAAACATTTTATTAACAATGGTATTTTCCCATTTAGAAAAATATTTTATATTAAAGCTACATAATTTGTAGACAAAATTCTCCAGCGCGCTCTTCAACATTATGCAGAATTGTTTCCTGGAAGAATCGATAGTTTTGATCAAATCAGTTAGTTTTTGGAAAAGTTGTCAATGAAAAACAATTTATTATTGACTAGAAAACTAAAACAAATGTTTATCGAATGCTTCGAAGTTTCTCCTAACAGAATTTAATACGAGATTGTGTCCCGTGACGCTTCAGTATCTATTGGAACTGTACATCAAATTTTGCGTAACAATAAATGTGTACCCTTATAAATACAGACCTCTCAAACCTTACATCATCGCGACCATAAGAAAAGACGTGTCCAATTTTGCCAGTGAAGCTAGTTAATGCTCTCAGAGAAAATTTAAATGTTTTGAATTAAAGAAATTTTTAAAAAAAAAAAATGGGTTTTCTGAGGAGGCGAGAAACCCTTTTTTCAACCAGCCCCCAAACCCCCAAAACCAAACCAGGACCAAAGCAAAAAAATAGGGCAAAAACAAACCCAAAAGAGGGGGGACCGGAAAAACAAAAAAAGAAAGAAAAACCCAGGATCCCGAAAAAAAACGAAGAATACGATTGATGAGATGGGGCTCACACACATAGAGTGAATCCGGAATAGATGACCTACCGGGGAAGATTTTTTTTTTTTTTTTTTTTTTTTTTTTTTTTTTTTTTTTTTTTTTTTTTTTTTTTTTTTTTTTTTTTTTTTTTTTTTTTTTTTTTTTTTTTTTTTTTTTAGTTGTAATATGTTTAGGCATTTTATAGGTTAGGGTTTGACTTTTCAACATGCTATTTGATTGAATTTTCATGCCATTTTTACTGGTGTATCTTTACCACATTTTTGGGAAGATGTCCTATTTAATACAGTGAAAGATGGCCTTCTTCTAAAATTTAATATTTTCATTTTCAGTATGCCGTCTAACTATCAGCGTAAGTCTGATAGAAGAAAATGGACAGAGGAGCAATTAATTAATGCGTTAATGCTGTTTCCATTAATTTAATGGGCATTAATGAAGCTTCACGCACATATGAATTCCCTTCCAGGACATTGCGAAGAAGGATTCAACAATGAGTGACCCAAAAAATAGGCATGGTGGCTCCATTATGGCACTGAAATGAAGAAAATTGGCATCTCACTTGAAAAATTACAAAGCCGAGGGTTTGCTGCTACTAGTGAGGTATGAGAGTGCTGGCATACAACTTCACATGCAGCATACACATTAACCATAAGTTTTCTAACAACAGAACTGGATACGACTGGCTGAACTCCTTTTTAAGGCGTAATAATGATTTGTGCATAAGAAAATCAGAAGGAGTTTCTGTGGTTCGTATTCGAGGACTGAACAGGTAAATTCAAAAAATATTTGTTTTTGTGTGCTCCATTTATTCTTGATTTATGGCAACATAAAAGCACACAATTCCGATACAAATACGAATTACATGACATTGCTAGATGTTAACGTAATATTTGTTTTTATTCCACCTACTTATTTTAGGCAAGTGGTCGAAAACTATTTTCAATTGCTTCAAAGTGTATTTGAAGAACACAGTCTCTTTGAAAAACCTGGCCATATTTTTAATATGGACAAAACTGGCTTACAACTTAATAACAGGCCCGGATTCGTAGTAGCAGAAAAAGGTAGTAAAAGTGTGTCTTTGGTAACATCGGGAGAAAAAGGGGAAACAATTACTGTTATTGCTTGTTGCAACGCAGAGAGTACGTTTTTACCCCCAGCTTGCATTATGAAAAGGAAAAACAAAAAGGCAGAGTATCAGGATGGTATGCCTCCAGGAGCTGTAATATATATGTCTGAAAAATCTGCTTATATAAACGCGAATATATTCATGGAATGGTTGAAAAATATATTTATTGCAAGGAAGCCCCAAGGAAAAGTTCTCCTCATTGTAGATAGACACACGTCCCACTGCAATGTCCAAACCTTGGAATATGCAGAAGCAAAACGATGTTGTAATCATGAGTCTCCCAAGTCACACGACCCACTATTTACAACCCCTTGACCGTGCAGTTTTCAAGTCTCTCAAGACTGCCTTTTATCAAGCTAGTCAAGCTTGGATAAAAGCAAATCCTTCTCGCCAAATAAAGCGCTTGCAATTCGGAAAGCTACTTTATGAGTCATGGACAAAACCGCCACCCCAAGGAATGCAATATCTGCTTTTAAATCTACAGGCATTTATCCTTACGATGCAAACGTGGTACCTGATTATGCTTTCCTGATGGCGGAAAATGCTCCTGAACATCTGAGTCCTACTACAATGAATGATATTCCGCAAATGCCTTTATCTACAACAGAATCAGTCTCATCTAAACGTTTAGTTTCATCAGGTCAAAAAACGCCAACCAAGGTTTCAGTTTCTTATATACAAAATCTAGTACCTGGATGCTCTTGGCAGAACGATGAACCTGAAAACAATTTTCAAGGCCATACTGTCCTAGATGATACTATCACTCCAGGCAAAATCTTAGAAAGGATTAATCCTGTTCCAGTTGTTAAAGTTCAGGAAGTAAAGAAACGTGCACGTCATATAGCTGCTGTTATGACAAGTCCAGAATTTTTGTCTGAAAAGAAGAGTACATTGCGAAAGAAAATTAAAAAAAAGGAAAAGGTAAATTAGTGAAAGAAAAAATGAAAAAAGAGAATAACGCAAAAACAACAAAAAATTTAAAAAATTTGAATCAGATACTGACACTGACGAAAGTGTGCCTTATCAAGAGGAAGACCATGCAGTTAGTGAGGAAGATGAAACCGAATGCACTGGCTGGAGAAAGGTATGAAGCAACAAAAAAAAGACGATTGTTTGAATGCGTTTACTGCAAAAAGTGGAGTCATGAAGGCTGTTCCAAATATGAAAATATTTGCGACCTTTGCGGGAAAGTCCTTGCAAAGGAGAAAAATTAATGTTTTAGCCTAGTTTTTGTTGTTGTTTTTTAGGATAGTACTAATATTATTATAGGGCATCTTTGATCAATATTCCGGAGAAGATGGCAAATGTTACTTTGTTAGTTTTTTTGCAAAATCAGTTAATACTATTCAAGTTAGTATGTTAGGTCTTTTTTAAAATTGTGTAAGAATATACATTTGTTTTAAGGTATTTCCACAGATTTTTATTTATGGATATATTTTTTTTAAAAAATTTGCCAAATAAAAATGTTGGGCATCTATAACAGTTCCAATTTGTTTATTTTGAAATTTGCTTAATCTTTAGAAGTTATATGGAAGTAATAAAGGAAAAAAAATGGTTTTTGTATAACTTTCAATAGTTTACTGCTTGTAGCTTCTTTATTATTAGTTTTAGAGTAGTTATGGGTAAATATGTTATATTTGACATTTAATTTTTCTTTAAAATACATAAAAATGTACAGGGTGTTTTATTAAAAAATTTTTACTTTCTTGAATATCTTGTTGCTTTTCTGTTTATACAAGTGGAATTGTGAGAGAAAATGCTTTAAATTTGTTAATTTAACCAACAGAAATTGTAAACCTTGTTTTTTTAATTAATCACTTATTTAGGACCTCAAGGGCAACAGTAAAGGTGCTTTGCTTACCTATTTGGGGCACAACTGGGTAACTTCCAAATTGATCATACAGCTTCTGTCTGGACTAAAAGGATGGGGATCTTTTCAGGAGTAGGGCATGGAACAAGAACAACAAGATTACCGCCTACTGTTACTTAGAAATACATCTTTGGCGGATATATCCCCGGCACCTGCCGGGGAGGTAAAACTCATTCTGGTTCTACACTCCCCTCCCATGAACTTCTCCATCACCTACCTAATTGTCTAATTTATTAAACTAATATCTTCCTAAATCTCTTGACCTATCTACCTAGTCCCTGACTACCTAAATATCTTAAAAACTATAAACTTATAATTACTCTACTTATCCATGATCATGGATTTCTTCTAACAAAAGTTGAAAAGTCTTATTCAACAGCAAACCATTATGGTTCATGTACATAGATACCTATATATTTTTTATTTATGATTTTTATCTAATTTTAGGCATCTAGTGTCAAGGAAAAAGCGTTATTAGCTAGTTACCGTGTCGCATACCAGGTCGCTAAAGCGGGAAACATACACTTGCGAGAACCTTATTTTCCAGTAGCTCTAGATATGGTTGAAATTATGTTGGAGAAACAGGAGGCAAACAAGTTAAAAACACGATTGAACGCGCAATAAACGATATGGCCGGTGACATTCAACATTTAGTTGAAAAATTAAAGAACAGTTCACATTTTGCTTTGCAGTTTGATGAATCAACGGATGTTGCAGATTGTGCTTAATTTGTGGTATTTGTGCGCTTTAAAGCAGATGAAAGTATCACAAAAGACATTTTTATTTTGCAACGCACTTTCTGCGAACACTACAGGCCTATGTTTGTATGACATGTTTTTAGAAAGCATTAACGAATATGACATTGATTGGACAAAATGTATTATTGGTATTTGTTTTGATTAAAATCAGTAATACCCAATGTTGCATGAACCCACTGCTTTCTGCATCGGCAAGCTTTGGCAGCCAAGGTTTTACCTTCGGACTTAAATGACGTGCTTAACAGAGGTTACCAAAATTGTGAACTCTATTAAAGATAAAACTTTGCAAACTGGACTTTTTAGAGTTATTTGTGAAGATATGGGGTTTCTTCACCAAAATATCCTTTATCACCCAGAGGTCAGGTGGCTGTCCAAAGAAAAAGTATTAAAGATAATCCCAGAACTCAAAGCTGAATTGTTAATGTATTTACAAGGTGCCAAATCAGAATATACGAATTATTTTAACGACCCTATTTTGCTGTTAAAATTAGCATTTTTGGCAGATCTTTTTAACCATCTGAACATTTTAAACAATTGTCTGCAAAGAGAGAGAAGAAAACATTTTAACGGCCGAGGATAAAATCAAAGGGTTCGTCGCCAATGTTCGTTTGTGGTCAGAAAAAATTAAGTTTGATTCTTTCCCTTGCGTTCAACAGATGGTCGAACAAATTGTAAAAGGACCAAACGTTAGTAGTAAGCGAGCACATTTCTTGCATGGTGAAGACCTTAAACAATTTGGAAGGAAAACTGTTTAGTTACTTTCTAGAAATGGATTCTGAAAGTGATTTGTAGAGCTGTCGATGAAAAGACGCCATTCAGAAGCAACGCAAAGGGATTCCAATTGCCTCAAATAAACCTTTCACATCATTGCAATAACAAAGTCCATCTTCCTTTGTAAAAATCCAGAGAATATTTTATGACGCTTCTTTGATCACTTACTTTAACATCCTTCTTGAGCAAAATTCCACTGTTTTAACCGTGAACCTAATATTTCTGCTTTAAGTTTAGGTAGGTTTAAGTCTCTTACTAAGTCATTAAACTCTTCTGAATTAGTGACATGTGGTTCAACAGACTCTGATCTGAGTAAGAATTCGCTGCCTCCGCTACTACTAGACTTTTGTGATAGCGGTAGCTGTTCCTTCAACTTAGCGGTACTGGAGCGGTTGTTAATGGTAGATCTGGGTATTGAATCTTCTTGGCATTTTTGCCAACCCGACAGCTTACGTGGATAAACTACACAAAAGTAGCAATCACTGATGGGCTCTCTCCATATTCTTGGGACTGCAAACTTCATACTTTTTTTTCTCCTCGAAACCATGCTAGAAATAAATAAACATACTCATATACACATCATTCAATACAAATCGAACATATTTTGCAAAAGAATCCTTAAAAATTGTGATGTATTTATTCTCTTACCTTCTAAAGTGTTTTTGCAGTTATTACATGAGAAGTGAGGTTCCCATGTTTTATCTTGAATTCGGATAGGTAAAGTTAAAAATAAGCTTCACGGAGTTTTATATTTGATGTCAAAACGAATTTTTAGATCTTACTTTAATGAAGTCGCCAAACATGAAGCAAAAGGAGTCAACATCATTTTAAACTTTTTGGAAGCCATTTTTAGATCGCGAGCCACACAAATGACGTCGTTTCCGTGTAATGCGCAAGCGCACAGTGCCGGGACTACATGCCACCTCCCGCTTTGCACTCGTAACCCCCCTTCACCCCGGCCCTTGCGTCTTAACGCCGTTGCTACTCGAAGTGTCTGTCTAAATAAATCTTAGAATATTTATTTTCCTTGTTAAATGTACACTCATGAAATTTAAAACTTGGACACCACAATTTCTGTAAACAAAAGTTTGCACTTTGTGAAGCGGGCTTAAGGGTATCATTTACAATTCTAACAGCAGGTAGTCTCAGCAGGGGTTATCTTATAGAAGGACTGTAGAATGAATCATTACACTAAGCACGTTTTAGAAAATAGGTAATTTACGTTGCTTACTTAATTTTTTCTTTAAAGAATATATTTGAAGGTATCGCTAATTAAACACCATAGCTCGATTAATTATCGAATCAAAATTTTGTTTAGGAAATGTTTACAAAATAAAATTAGAAATAATTTTGATTTAAAAAACGTCTACAAGCAATAACTTTTAAATTAAATCAAAAACTAAACATGGTTATTTGGGTTGACTGATTATTACTTATTTTTAAATAAATCTAACCTACTAATTATTGTAAGTTATTAAAAAAAATCATTAAACTCTCTATTCATAATATTTAGTCCTTACAAAATGTATATTTTATGACGTTTCATTTTTCTGTAGTTAATATAAAAAGTGAAAATAAAAACTAAGGCAATTCTTATTGTCAACGTATATATTTAGTTTTTGACAAGAATTTATTACATAATTATAATTAAGATACCAAGTTATAGTTTAAAATTAAATGAAAACTTTTTTTTAAATAAAGGTATTACTATATAAATAAATATAAGAAATCAATAATGGGTGTGACCTCCATTATTATTGATACATTCTTGGAGGCGTCTGCTCATTGACGCTATCAAGGTATCAATATAATTAATATTAATCGTTTCCCATGCGGTATCAATGGCTGCAATTAGTGCATTACGGTTTACTGGTATAAAATTTGGCCCTTGTTGTCTTCGGATAACAGCAAGTATTCGAGCCCAAACATTTTCGATAATGTTAAAATCTGGGCTTTTGCTGGCCAGGGTAACAGCTCCAAGTTATTTGCTTGTATCCAGTTGCGCACAACCTGCGAAGTATAGGGTCATCATATCCCGATAGTTAATTATCGAATGTTCCAAAAAATATGTGTAAATAGTAAATGGAATCTACTAACGTAACGTTAAGTCGTTAATTATAGTTACATAACTCTCCTTTCATAAGATATAGTTCATATTAATATGCTTATTGTAAAGCTTCGTACACACCTGAACAACAAACCGAGGAACAAACAGAACAACGAACCGAACGGCAATCGGAACATTAATTTGGACTTATGCGGGAGAATTAAATTATTTATTTTTGTCCTCCCTTTTATGGGTTTGTTGTGTTTTAGGTAATATTATGGGGTTGACAAAAAAAATGTTTTAAATTAATCAGTGTTTAGAATGCAAGAAAAAAATTATATGAACTGAAAACTACTAAAAATAATTATGGGAACAGCACAAACGTTCCGTTTGTTGTTCGGATTGTGGAAATCATAAAAGAACGTTTGTCGTTCTGTTTGACTTTCGGTTGGTTGTTATGTTTGTTGCTCGGTTTGTTGTTCAGGTGTGTACGAAGCTTTACAACTTAAGCAACAATTTTTGGCGAATAAAGATTAGTTTGTGATGTAATATTAGAAACACAAATTTATATCATATCAAATTTATGACAACTTAAAACCAAGAACGTGTATGTTATTGCTAAGAAATTATTAAGGAAAAAGCGCAATTGCAGTGTAAATATTTATAATTAGATATTTTCGAAAGTTTATAAGTCCTCTATTGTAATCTTAATACTTAAAAGAAAATCCTGTCCATTAGCATTATAAGGAAATGGCTTTTACTTTATGAATAAGTTTCAATAACAATAGAATATCCTTGCTTGTTTAATTTACTTCCTTTGAGTCATATTGCTCTAAGGTTTGTTACATTGGTCATTAGAAGTATGTAATAAATAAACAATTACCTACTGTTTGTGTGAACCAATAAATAAAGTAAGAAATGTAAATTCCATTTTAGTTTAAAATTTCAAGTGTTGTGAAAATGCCACCTCATCTCGGTGCTGATTTGAAAGCGCGGATTGTTTCGGAATTAGCGGCGGGCCGTAGCGTGCGTGAAATTTCACGTATGTTAGATATACCAAAAAGCACCGTAGGGCATTACCGAGTAAAATGGAATCTTGAACACACTTTGGAAAGAGCCATCGGAAGTGGTAGACCTAAAGTATCTACACGTGCTCAAGATCTCGAGTTGTTTCATTACGTAACAGAACAACCATTTGCTACATACTCCAGGGCTATAGCAGATACACATTTTCCCGGATGCCGTATAACTGCACAAAAAAGATTAAAGGAGATGGGAATAAAGAAGTATAATGCTGCTGCGAAAGAAGTTCTCAGTGACGAAAATATGAGACGTCGTCTGGAATTTGCAAGGCGATATGTAAACGAACCTTTGGAATTTTGGAATCGAGTGATTTTTAGCGACGAAAAAACGTTCAATAGCCGCAACGATGGACCACTAAAAGTTTTTAGAATGGAAGGAACTCGTTACGAAAATAATCACATATGTCCTAAAAACGAAGTGGTTATTTTTCTGTGAATGTGTGGGGTTGGGTTAGCGCGCGGGGTCCAGGAGTTTGTTGGGCTATCGATGGACGTCTTGATTCTGCTGCGTATTTAGATATTTTGGAAACTATTATGAAAGTGTTTTTATCCAGACGAAGATTATATTTTCCAACAAGTAAGTATTCTTATTTCACTATACTTTCTCCAAAAAATAGTTCGGGATCTGTTGAATTAACATTTTCATAATGTATTTTTGTTGTTAAAGGACAACGCCCCTATTCATACTTCGCGGGTTGTGCGCAATTGGATACGAGAAAATAACTTGGAGCTGTTACCCTGGCCAGCAAAAGCCCAGATTTTAACATTATCGAAAATGTTTGGGCTCGAATACTTGCTGTTATCCGAAGACAACAAGGGCCAAATTTTATACCAGTAAACCGTAATGCACTAATTGCAGCCATTGATACCGCATGGGAAACGATTAATATTAATTATATTGATACCTTGATAGCGTCAATGAGCAGACGCCTCCAAGAATGTATCAATAATAATGGAGGTCACACCCATTATTGTTTTCTTATATTTATTTATATAGTAATACCTTTATTTAAAAAAAAAGTTTTCATTTAATTTTAAACTATAACTTGGTATCTTAATTATAATTATGTAATAAATTCTTGTCAAAAACTAAATATATACGTTGACAATAAGAATTGCCTTAGTTTTTATTTTCACTTTTTATATTAACTACAGAAAAAATGAAACGTCATAAAATATACATTTTGTAAGGACTAAATATTATGAATAGAGTTTAATGATTTTTTTATAACTTACAATAATTAGTAGGTTAGATTTATTTAAAAATAAGTAATAATCAGTCAACCCAAATAACCATGTTTAGTTTTTGATTTAATTTAAAAGTTATTGCTTGTAGACGTTTTTAAATCAAAATTATTTCTAATTTTATTTTGTAAACATTTCCTAAACAAAATTTTGATTCGATAATTAATCGAGCTATGGTGTTTAATTAGCGATACCTTCAAATATATTCTTTAAAGAAAAAAATTAAGTAAGCAACGTAAATTACCTATTTTCTAAAACGTGCTTAGTGTAATGATTCATTCTACAGTCGTTCTATAAGATAACCCCTGCTGAGACTACCTGCTGTTAGAATTGTAAATGATACCCTTAAGCCGCTTCACAATGTGCAAACTTTTGTTTACAGAAATTGTGGTGTCCAAGTTTTAAATTTCATGAGTGTACAAAAAGCAAACTTTATTTGGAAAAATGGATCCTCTGGTTACTTTTTGTTCTAGACAATCAGAAAATAAGCATTTTATAACAAACTCAAAAAAGTTTTTGTTGACTTGTGTTATTAACGGTTGATTAGATACACGTCGGTTCTTGGTTCAGATTGCAGCTCCATGCATTTTTAAAATAATTTAATGTATAATAACACTGCTTTTTGATCCTGTCTGGCTTACGACCGCGACCCCCGAGCAAGACTTTGCGCCCCCCTGGGGCAACAACCACTGATTGAAAGTATCAGCCACCTATCTTTTATAAGAACTCTGTAATAAACTTAAAACTCTGAGTGATTGTACTTGGTTTAATTTCAATTTAATCGTAGTTAGATATTAAACATTTTCAACATAAAATTAGTTTTACTACCAAATATGTAAAAATATACAGGGTGTTCCATTTAAAAATTGATACTTTGTTAAGTACCACGTTAACCTGAGTGCACTTGTTTTTCTGACTTGAGCAGTGCAATTGTGAGAGAGAATTGCTTCATATTTGCTAATTTAACCAACTTCATATCTCCAATAATAACTTTAATTAAAATAGACGGTGCACTTTAGAGTTCCACTACTTTGAATAATAACAAAGTTACCAATAGTGCCGACTTCACTTAATATAATAACACCCAAGTATTTCTACTGAACTACAGAAACTAGATTAGTATTTGATGGTAGGTACTTATACCTAACATTGTTCTTATCTAAATGTAGCAATGAACACTTTGACGTATTTAGAGGCAAAAGCGACAGTTTAGTCCATTCAAACACCGCCTGCAGATCTTTTATAAGTTGCACATGATTAAATAAATTATTTGCGTAAAGTTTGGTAACATCAGCAAACATAGAAAGGGTACTCTCAACATGTAGAAGGAGATCGGCGACATAGATAAGACCGTTCCCAATACAGAACCTTGAAAGACTCCACTGTGTAACAGAGCACTTCTGTCTTCAGTCTCTCAAAACTCCACAATCAAGTCTAACAGATCACCTTGAACTCCATTATAGTCAAGTTTAAAAAGTAAAGATTATACTGAACACCATCAAACGCGGTAGAAAAATCTAAGTAAATTACATCTACCGGTTCTTTGGAGTCCAAAGATTAACACAATTTAACAAGTTTGTCACGACCAATCGACCGGGTACAAAACCGTGTTGGGATGGAGGAATTCTCTGGGTACCATTAACAAAAATTCCATCAGCTTTTCACGTATAATGGATTCCATAATTTTGACTATTATTGATGTTAAACTTGTGGGTTTGTAGTTATCGGAATCAAGTGTGTCTCCTTTTTTATAAGTGGGCGTCACACTAGATAATTTCAAATAAGAAGGTAAGAGTGTGTTTTTTTTTTTAAATAATGTTTGTGGAATGATAGAAATAGGGACACTAATTGTATTAACACATATTTAAAGTAAAATTGATGAATGAGTTTTGAGAGACCAAATTTTCTTTTTTATGTCTTCTGGTTCAGAAGATTTTGCTGAGCTCATCACTGATTTCTTGAGGAAGAAACAGGTATTGCATTTGGAAGGTCATCTTCAATTGTAAATACTTCCTAAAACTTAGTAGCAAAAATCTCAGCCACTTCAGTATCACCTTGTAATTGGCTGACCTGAAGTAACATCTTTCAGTATTGGTGTAGACATTTTAAAACAAAAAGAATTCATATTTATAGAGTGGTTTCTTATTTTTATTAGATGCTAGCCGATTTTCGAAACTTTGTTTGGCTTTGGGAATAGTGAGGCTTTACATCATTCAAAAATGTTCTGTGATTGATGTAGTCAACGGTTAACTTAGTTCGTAAATAACTCGTGATTCAAAAATGTTTCATCCAACTTTGCCATGAACGACAAAGCAAGATATAACAGGTGTATCTTAGCTTAGCTTGTACATTTTTCAATTCTGACAGATTTAATTTTAACACATCCAGTTTTATGCATTTAGAGTAGACGTACGTGAATTTTTTCATGGTCCACTTTGATAAAAAATTTTTAATCACGAGTTAGATTCAATAGTAGAAATATCAGGAGACTTTTTTTACTGCGTATTTGTTTTTCCAACTTTTAACATAATAAAAAATTGAATTATTGTTATTTTTTAAATTCATGTCAATGTGTTATGGTTAATAGTTATGGCAGTTTGAAATGTATTTCAAATTATTTGTCTGAGTTAAGTAGTTTATGAAATGGAAGACACAGATTGTACTCAATCAAAAACTGTCTGACAAATTTCATTTAAGCCGGGAGTTGTATACATCAAGATTCAAGACTGGGCTACAATTGTCTGTTATGATTGTTTTGAATTTTTTTATCCATTTGAAATGTAATAAACAATCATAAGTTTAACAAAACGCCGCCTTAGCAGGGGTGGCAGTAGAGACTTCAAATTCGTAGGAAGAATTAAGGATGAAAAGACCTTTCAAACGAGGTATCACTCGAACCCCTTTTCTAATTAAAAAAAATTAAAATGGCGCCGAGCCGCCATCTTTGAAACAGAGAGCTATCAATTGTAGTATTTTATGCTATAGCCCTCCAAATTTCAAATCAATGACTGAAACCGTTTTAAATTTAGAAAGGGGTGAGGACTATTACGAATGAGGGATTTCAGGGAAGGTAGGGTCCACCTGGGAGGCTTGTGCTCATGTGGAATTTTTTTTACATAAGCTATATTCCTACTACCACTAGTATTTACTAAAATTGCAAGGTATCCAATAATTACATGAATGACAAAAAACTGCAATCTGCAATTCACCCACAGGTGAATTTCATAATTAAACCAAAAAATATGTCACAATTAGTTGGAAACCAGTTTGTAACTCTTCACAAACCAGTCAGCAGTAACCCGACTTGATTTAAAATAATTTAAAAATAACATAATATTAAACAGAGTTGAGACAATCAAAATCTGTCCTGATTTAGAAACTTCAGTAGCGTCGTGTGCGATCCACAGTTTGCAACTAGGTTGTGATTTGCGTTTTAAATTAGTTTAGTTTTAGTCGCCTAATGTGCGGAGGGCCTTATTAGTGAGTGATCCATTAGTTGCCAGGTTAACACCAAGTTTTTGTTTTTATTCTGAGTGATGTTTTAAAATAGCATTACATCTCACTTCTTCAAATCCACCTACATATAAAAAATAATTTGTTTAGCAGGAATTGACTTTGTTCCAAATCATCTATAAAACTGGCGGTGTAACACGATTTGGATTTTTTTCATAATGTAACAATGTTTCTCTTGTAGGGGTAGGGACTGGTAAACTCTCGATATCAACAAAGATATCGTGTGCATAGTGTTTCAGAAATAAAGCAACACTTTCGGAAGCAGTTGAGAATGCTTGTTTTTTTTCTTGAATATTTCTAATCACTTCACCTTTTTTTTGAGCTTCTTTAACTCCCAAATTTTAGATGGAACTTATTTTAGTTATTTATTATTTTATAATGTTTCTTGTACTATATATTTAAAATACGATTATAACATATTGATAATTTTAATTTAAAAAATAAACGATTTTTATAAAATCAGTGCTCGAGTTTCTCTTAGACTAGTTAAGGAGTTTCGAAATGTTTCCGGAAAAGATTTTGACAATAATTTATACAAATGAAAATATTCGAAAGTAAGTGACCTTTCAAATCTAATTAAACCTGAGCTATACAGGGTGTTTCAAAAAAAGGTGACCCCGTTGATTTGGTAGGGCGTTAAAAAAATTATTTTTATACATGTTCTTTGCGATTATGTAGAAACTATTGGCAACATTTTATTGAAATTTTGAATGAATATGTTTTAGAAGTTGATACATCCCATGAATCTATTTTTATATCTCATTCTCACAGAGGTCGTTAGTTACACGGTTAATTCCAAACATAATTCTTTTGAGGTCTAATTTTCTAGTTCAATTTTACATCAAAAAGATACTCTTTATAAAATTCGATATTGCGTACCGTTTTCGGAATATTTTGATTTGAAAATAATGAAGTAAATTATCTATTTTTAATAACTAAACACATTAACACTATTCTAATGCTGAATTTAATAATTTATCTAAAATCAAAACAAGAAAATGAATATAAATGTGTCTAAACACATGAAATTTGAAATAGTTAGAAGTGTTCAAAATGTCCCGGTTTTCAGGAACACACAATTATTTTTCAACACCCTATATCTTGAATATGGATAAGGTTACAAATTTTTTTTATTAAGCTAACTCCACTTATTTTTTAGCGTTCTACATACCATATCAACGGGGTCACATTTTTTTGAAATACCATGTATAGAAATACTCTAAATATCTATCGTAGATAAATATTTACTTCTAAATTGTTTATTTATTCGAGATTTAATTCTTATTTGAGGAGCATCAAAATCCACTTTACGCTTTTTAAGACATTGTTTCGTGCACCAAGTTACAGCTTCTTAGGCGTTTAATTTATTTAAAAAGAAATTTATCTCAAGTAGCAATAAACTAAAATTTCGTTGTGATTTAAAAAACCGTATTGTTGTTTGGAAATATGTCATAACTCCCCATTGAAAAGATGATAGAATTTTCTAAAGAATAATTAAATTTTAATAAAGAGCAAATTACTTAAGTGTGAAATATAGGTACTAAAATATGGTGATATTTAAGCACCAACAACATACCTTAGAAAATTCCAGCCAAGGATGTATTATGTACAAATTTGTAAGTCGCGAATCTAATTTTTCGGTTACATGATAAAGTGTTGTTAGAGGAAGCAAAAGCGAACATCTTTGTGTAAATATGCCAGAAGCGTTGAGACGCAGTGGATAGAAAATTATGTTATGCCTGTATTTATTCTATTAAACATGTGTGACAAGTTGTTTGTATGTGATAGTGAGACAGACACTGTGTTGCGTATTCAATTTAATTTTAAATCCACACCAAATGTGGGATGCCAGGAATAAATTTCAAACACGTGTAATGTCTTTAAATCTGTAAAACTAATTTCATATTCATAACCGAAAGTTAAACGACAACCGTTGGGGAACAAATGACGTAATTAACAGTTCCAGATTTTCACAATTTATCCTCTTCGTTTAATTTATTAAAGGTTCCTTTATTTCATTTGCAACGTTAAACTTGAAAAGGTCAAAGTGATTCATTGTCTGATTAAAAATATTAATTTTGAAAATTTTCAGAATTACTTTTAGCACGTGATAATAAAATAATTGCGTTTTATGGAAATTGTTCTTTTAATTTAGATTTGGGGAGAATAACAACTAAAAATAATTTATTACTTTAGTCGAAAGGTCATATTTATGAAAGAAGACAAACGTGTTTAACATCGAATTACCAATATAAAAGCCACGGAATTTATAGTTCTAATTGATAGTTTTCAGGCAATTGTGCACATCGAATCCCAAAACGGGCTCTAGAACGAGTTCAATTACTGTTCTAAAAAGAGAGTGTCCATGAGCAGGATTTCTCATGACATAAAACTAAACACCCTGTATAAACAATTTTTTGAAATATGCAGTTTTTTAATAGAAATGCGTACAGTACTAAACGTGTATGCAAAGGCACTAGAAATATTCCACGTACAGGGTTATTCACTATAAATTACCCACCTCTTATTATCAATAGTAATACTATAAGTACTTCAAAATAATCAGGTTATACATCGATAACTTGTTGTATAATTACAAAGAGTGTCAAACTGACACGATTTATAATTTATGAAAGAAATTAATATGGTTATTATGGAAACGAGAATATTGCAATAATTTCGACTGGTGTAGTTACTCTTATGTATAATCAAATATTATCGAAATTATACGAGTAACTTCAACTAAATTGAAAGTTCTGATTGGTAGAAAATAACACGAAAAATAATCGTTATTATAGCTCATAGAAAAACAAGTGATATATGAAAGTTGTATGGTTCTAACTAAATTTTCTTAAAATGCTATCAATAGTTCAGTTACTCGTCGTTTACAGGGCAAAACAAAAATATGATGCATTTTTTTTGTAATACCTGTTACGGTTTTATTTTATAAACCGAGAAAAAAATACGTGTGTCGAGAGCAATATGTTACACGGAATATAAATTTAGAAAACGTATGTCGCGATTAATACTTGCGACGAAAGTCGTAATTGGTGCGCATTATGCAAATTTTCGATTGATTGAAAATAAATATCGATTTAGATTTCCGAGACGAAGGTGGACATTTTTCTTTTACGTTCTTTTTGCTGCTTACTGTACGGGTAGTGTTTAGCTTTAATCATTGATTAAAATTTACACAAATAGTTTAAATGTGTTAAAAGATTTCCAATAACAACTGGTTAAGGTATATTCGGCTAAACCTACGGTAAGTACCCGTTCTTTTCTCTTTCTCTTTGTAGAAATTTTAAATACCACGTAATATTCTTTTTAGACGTTCCTTTACCTTACGTTTTCTCTGCGTGTTATATCTGGATAACTCTCTGGGGTACTGGAGTAGCTGATTAGAGGTTCACTAAATAGTTAACGATATATATTATCAGAAAATCCTTCTACCTTTCGGTGTCGGATTGTACAATTATTTACATTTTATTAGATTAATTTCTATTCTACGTTTATAAATTTCTTCCATTCCTTCTTGTTGTATGCCATCTCTTCTGCTTCTCTCCATGTTTTCCTTTTTCTTCTAGTATTCTTCCTACTTCCCCATTCCATGTTTTTCTTGGTCTTCCTCTTTTCTATTTTTCATTATTCTTGTCTTCCAAATTTGTTTTACTGGTGTTTTGTCGTTGATTCTGACTAGGTGACCCCACCACGACAGTTGCTTCTTCTCTATGTGTGTTAGTATGCTTTCTACCTCCAGTTCCTTTCTTATGTCTGTGTTTCTTATTCTATCTCTTCTCGTTATACCTTTTATTTTTCGTAAGTATCTCATTTCGGTTGCTTGTATTTTGCTTTTCTCTTGCTCTGTGAGTACCCATGACTCGCTGCCGTAAGTTAGTATTGGTCTATAAATGGTTTTAAATATTTTTGTTTTGGTTTCGATCGATACTTCTCTCTTATTTAAAAATTTTGTTTTTAGTGCGTAAAACAACCCATTTGCCTTCTTAATTCTATTATTAATATTTGCTTCCTGTGATCCTTTCTCGTCCAGAATTTCTCCAAGATATTGAAAGTGATCCACTTGTTCAATTCTTTCTCCGTCAATCTCTATCTTCGTTTTCACATTTTCTTCTCCAATTACCATTACTTTTGTTTTACTTTTATTAACCTTCATTCTGTTCTCTTTCAAAACTGAATTCCATATATTTAAATTTGTTTGTAAATTTTTTCATTTTCCGCAATCAGTACCACATCATCCGCGTATAATCCTTCAGATACATTAATTCTTTGTAAATTCAGATATCCAATTGTCATCTTTTTGTTTTCTTTTTACAATTTTAATTATTTCATCCATGAATAGTATAAAAAGCAGTGGGCTTAGACTACCCCTTGTCTTAATCCCATATTTGTTCTAAACGTTTCCGATATTTTGTTGTCCCTTATAATTGCGTTCCGGTTATGTTTGTATATTGCTTGAGTTAGTCTTATAAGTTTTGTATTTACATGTCTTTCTTTCATTAGTCTCCATATTGCGTTTCTGGGTACCGAATCGAATGCTTTTCTAAATCCAAGAATGCCAAATAAATCATCCGTTTTTCTTTTCGTGCTTTTCGGTGATTTGTTTTATTGTGAATATGTGATCCTGTGCGCTTCGTCCTCGTCTGAATCCACTTTGTTCTTCTTCCATTGTCTCTTCGATTACCTTCCTGATTCTTTTTCTATTATTTTTCTAAAATTTTCATACATATATTGAGTAAAGTTATTCCTCTATAGTTATTACATTCTTTTACATCTCCCTTTTGTGTATTGGTACGATTAGCGATGTAGTCCACTCCACTGGTATTTCTTCTTCTCTCCACACTGTGTTGTATATGCTTAATAGTGCATCTCTTCCCCGTTGTCCTATATTCTTTATCATTTCTGCCGTTATTCTGTCGCATCCAGGGGCTTTCCCGTATTTTAGCTCTTTTATTACTTCTTCAAGTTCTTCCATTCTTATTGGTTGTTCTTCTGTTTCTCTTTCTAGCTTGTCGATTTTCATTTCTTTTTCTATTTGTGTATTATTTAGTAATTCTTCAAAATGTTCTTTCCATCTTTCCATTATCTTTTCGTCTTCTGTTATAATTTTTCCGCCTTTGCTTTTTATTGTTTTTGTGTTCAGTGCGTTCTCTTTTCTTAACGATTTCAATGTTTTATAAAAGAGTTTTGGTTTCCTTTTGAGTCTTTTTCCATTTTTCTCCAAATGTTTTCCATTGCTCTTGTTTCGCGATTTTGATCATTTGTTTAGTCGTTTCTCGTTCTTTCTTGTATCTTCTGTATTTTTCTCCTGTCTTGTCCGATAAGTAACTTCTCCATGTTTCTTTCTTTTTCTTAATTTGTGTCTTAATTTCTTCTGTCCACCATGATGTTTGTTTTTGTTATTTATTTTCCGTGCTATCCCGCATATTTCTTCGGCTGTAGTTATTATTATGTTTTGCAGTATTCCCAACTGTTTTCCACGTTTCTTTCTTTAATTTCCTTTTCATATCCTTCAAGTTTCTTGCTTATAGTTTCTTCATATTTATCGGCTACTTCCCTATCTCTTAGTTTATAATGTTTGATTGATTCAAACTGTACCAATTCGTTATTTTCTTTATTAGCCTTCTGTTTCTTCTCTTGTATACTTTCTCTAATTTTAGCCACTACCATATAGTGATCGCTGCCAATTTCTGAACCTCTTTTCACTCTAGAATCCATTATCATCCTTCGATTTTTTCTTTCTATTAGTATGTAGTCAATTAATGATTTTTCGTTTCTGCTTCTCATCTCTCTTGTAAATTTGTGAATTTCTTTATGTGCAAATAATGTATTTGATATTATTAAATCATTTACAATGCAAAAGTCTAACATTCTTCTTCCGTTATTGTTTCTATTTACTTCTCCATACTTTCCCAGTACCGCTTTATATTTCTCATCGGTTTTACCCACTCTGCTATTAAAGTCTCCTATAATATATAATTTTCCCTTTGCTTGTCCTATTATTTCTGTTAGATCGTTCCAGAATTTATCTTTTTCTCTTTCTTGTCGTCTTCATTTGGTCCGTATATCACCACTACTGTCTTGTTAATCTTTGTTACGTTTTCTAAGAATTCTACTGACAATATGCGCTCATTATACGCTTCCCAGTTTTTAATTTGATCATCTAATTCTTTCCTAATTATGCATCCTACTCCTGCTGCTGCTCTTGTTTCTTTTCTACTCCGCTGTGTATTATTATATTGCCGTTTTTAAGTTTTCCTAAGCCTTTTCCTTTTTCTTTGTTTCCGTCATTCTAATATATCTACCCCCGTTTTTTCGAATTCTTCCTCTAATTCTATTTCTTTTCCATTTATGCTATTAATATTCCATGTTGCTATTTTCCATATTTTACCCTCTAGTTTGTTAATTTGCATATTATTGTTCGTTGCCGTGTCCGTTTCCGAATTACCCACCCATTTGTTTTCCTCTGTTAGTTTTTTGCTGCTAAATTCCCTTCCTTCGTTGCTTCGTATTTTATTCCATTTATCGTTAGAGTTTTATAGCCTATTTTTACAGTATTTCCCTTTTCCTTCTCTTCTCTTGCCTTTTTTCTGATTACCGCCTGGATCTGCTGTTCCTTTTTTGTTAAATCGCTGTCTATGAAAATCGGTTTTTCCCTTAATTTGTATTTATTTTTTAAAACTAATAGTTTGTCTTTAAACGACCCCATTTTCGCTACCACTATGCTTTTTTCTCCTTCTTTCCTTATAGGTAATGCATTATCTATCTTTACTTTTACGCCTATGTACTAAATAGTTAACGAAAAGTTAAAAACAATTTTCTTATACACTGAACCTATTGAGTTTTTTAGAAATCATCAGTCTACATACCAACATCGGTGATATAAGGACCTCTAAAGAAGCTGACTACTCTCGTTAGTAAAACGTACCGAGAAATTCCATCAACGACTGTTTTTAGACCCAAATCAAAACAACACGTTCGTTTATTGTTTTGTTAATTAGAACTGACTTAAGTCTGTATACTATTGGCGCGGAGTAATAAATCATAATTGTTTGAAATAATTCTTTATTTTCTTGTGAAAGCGGTACTTCTACGGTTAAGTAAAAACCAATAAATTCTAACCAAAATACGATCATTGTGCCGCTCTTGCAGCATATCGACCCATCTAGGGTCTGAGAACAATAGTTTAATCTGTGTAAACACGTTGCCATCAGCCCAGGTACTGACGAAACGAGAATCATAGCTGTAGATGTGGGTATTATACCAAGATACAAAATAATGGTATATAATACGTAAGAAGTAAAATTTGTAATGTGATCTACTATACAAATAAAATAAATAACATAAATAATATATGACATAAATATAAAATAAAATAGTAATGCAGATATCGTCAGTACATTTATTACAATTACAATTAATTTGCGGGGACCGATTTTTAGGCTTTTAGGATTGAAACAATAAAAGAAACCACATAATAATTCATATCAAGGTAGATTTTACTGTTATAATATATTTACCTACTAAAAATATGATTTTCCAAACGTATCAGGTACCTACGCCACTGCAATACGGGAGATTCGATAATTCTGACAGGTTATTACTCCGCGCCAATAGTATACTGAGTATACGTTAGATTAGATTAAGTAAGTTTGTCTATATTAATATAGGTGATTGTGTGCCTGTCTGTCTGTGTCTTACTTATGGCCGCCCTAACAAAGCATCCCCCAGACTTACATAACCAAAATTTTATTGGGTAACATAGGCTAGGTCCCATCTCTCCCTGACATCTCTAAAGAGAACTACAAGCAAAAGAAGTCCTACATGGACCTGCGTAACCGGAGCAATGCCGAATATCAATGCAAAATATGTGTCATGCATTTGTCATGCATTTTTGGTTAACAGTGACATGCTAGAAAGAAAAAATGAAGGAGAACACTAAACCATCAAGTGATACAAAATATGTGTTATGCATTTTAGGTTAACCGTGACGATTGTCAGTATTTTAGGGTAACCGTAACATGCTAGAAAAAAACACTAAAGGACGACACTAAAATATCATGTTACGAATGGAACTACAAAACTAGGCCTACGTGGGCCTGGGCAACGCCGGGTATTATTTTTAGTTTAAAATTATAACTTAAAAGTAATATAGGCTAGATCTAATCCCTCCTTGACCCCTCTGAACGGAGCTACAAGCAAAAGTACGCTTACATGGGCCTGCGTAACCCGTTACTTCTTAAGCTGCGGTTTCGCTGGAGCGATCGATGGCAGCGTCTGGTGATCGTGATCAGCCACAGCTATCCATAGTAAACTTAAAAAAAAAACGTACGAATATGGATAATATTGTCTGCATGTTAATAGAGGAAGAAGAAGAAGAGGAGCAAATGTTTTAAATTGTACTGAGAAAAAGGCGAAAGACATGTATAAAACACGGTTGAAAGAAGGGTATTTTAGTTTTCTCATTACAAAACATTTAAAAGAGGACGAGAAAGTGTTTTGGCAATCGTCAACAATTTCATTTTGTGTTGCGTATAATACACATTGACTTGACAAAGCCTGGAACAAATTGTGTGCAGTCCCCAGTTACACCTGAGAAAAAGTTGGTGAAACTGTTTTATTTAAACGTAAAACATAGGTAGTACCTACTTTATATGAAAAACTAAGCTCTAACTTCGATATTATTTAAATATGTAAGTGTATCGTAATATTGTAGTTAGTTAGTTGTCTGGGTAATTGTAAATGTGAGATTGGAAAAGGTCAGAGAGGTGTATTTGAGTGAGGGCGGGTACGAACTGGGGAAAAGACAGCAAAACATCGACATTGATGGGGTAGGACGTTTAGAAGTATATATGAAACTGTTATTAGAAGGATTAGAAAATTAAATGGTGTGGTAATTAGGATTTGAATAAGAATCAGTATTACACGGGGTATTCTGATGATTATCAGTTCTGTTTGAATAAGAAGAAGGCTGAATCGAGGACGCTTGAGCCTGTATGTTCGCTACAAGTGTCAAAATACCTATTTTCGCTTGGTTACTAAATTCCAGAGAAAGCTGTTTTATCAGAGTCTTCATAAATATATCCACATTGTCTTCCGCCTTTTCAAATGTTTTCTTTGTATGGTTTCAAGAGGTCTCATGCGTATTTGAGCTCTATATTTAAATCCTTTTAAGAAAGCTTCTTTTGTGTCACGTTTGCGAGATGTGCTTGTTGTTGGAGTACATGCTGGTGTAGAACAACGGCTGTCAGAAGTAAGACTGTCACAATCGTCCAACTGTTTCTTTGCTCCATTATCGTGTTCGCTTGTTGATGCTGGACTATGTAGCTCTTCTATATCATGACCTCCCAAAGATTCTGATGGTTCTCCATAATCTATTTCTTGAATTCCATCACTATCAATTATTTCGGCCAATGTATTCTTGGACTCATGTGGTATGATACCGTATCCAGAAAGCTCAGGTGCCGGAAGAGAGTCTACTTCGCTGGTTTGTCCAGTACCCATGACCCTCAGTACCCAACTTCATTTTTTTTTATTTCTGAAGTAGGTATCTTTGATCCCCTTCACCGTTTTTGACATTCATCGAATGAAAATAAGATAAAAAAAACTCTCATTTATAATGTTCTATTTTAAACAGCGTAGGTACTACGTATAGAGTTACCGTTATACGAGTAACTGCTTCCGACAAATACCTTATACCAATCTCACGACTTTGCCTTGTCTTACATAGTAATATTTAAATAAAGGTAAATCATATCAAGTACATTTTTTGCAGTTCCTGGCAACGGGAGAGAGCTTTCGATCTCTGGCTTTTGCATTTTGAATATCACATAGTTACATTAGTGTTGTTGTCCTCCGACAAAGGTTTGAAAAGAAATTCTGTTCAATTTTGGGACAAATACAATTTTCCAAATTGGGTTGCAGCTATTGACGGGAAGCATGTCAGAATCTTTGCACCATCTAAGTCTGGATCGTTATATCTTATATTTATAAAGATTTTTTTTCTATTGTTATGCTAGCTGTAGTAAATTCCGATTACAAATTTATTGCTATAGATATTGGGTTCTATGGAAAGGAAGGTGACAGTTTCATCTTTAACAAATCTGCAATGGGAAAAAAAATTATAGGGTCTCAAGATTTCCTTCCAAAAGACGAATATTTACCTAACTGAGACAAGAAAATGTCATTCGTGATCGTCGGGGATGAGGCGTTCAGGCTGCACCCGCACATTATGAAACCTTTTAATAAAGTAGCTGCTAGTTCTGATAAAGAGAAGACTATTTATAATTATAGATTCAGTCGTTCTCGTAGAGTGAGCAAAACTAGTTTTGGGCTATTATGTCAGGTATTTAGAGTATTCTGCACACACACATATCTGTAAAGCCTGAAGTTTGCGATAATTTGATACTGGCTACGTGTTGTTTGCATAATATGTTGAGAGAAGGTTACCTTGAAAACAATGGAAATTCTTATTATGAAAATGATTTAAATGCAAAGGAAACAAATGTGTTGCAACCTTTGACCAGAGCAGGTGGGGTTCAGAATGCGGACGGCTTTAAAATAAGAAACGATTTTATGAATTTTTTTTCAAGGAGTTGTTACCTGGCAAAAATAAACATGGTTGAAAGGATAAGTAGACACTTTGCATGTATTGAATTTTCACACCTCCACATTATTTTGTAATGCGTTATCAATAACTTAAACAGGTGTATTATTAATTAATTATTTTTTAGTCATAACAATGAATAGTAAGTATAAGTGTTAGTATATTGTAAAATATATATTTAACAGCTTTGTGATTTAAAAAAAAAGTTTCAAATATATTTTTGTAATACATTACGTCTATGTGTTGTTATTTTCTTAAAATTATTGAAACAATGTTTAATACCAAATAAAACATGGTTTTCTGTTAGTAAATTATAGAAAAATAAAAATATTGGTGTATAAAAAAACTTTCGCAGTGAAAGTTGTGCAAATTATTGAGTCGCACATGTTAAAATTATTTTCGTTTATACCGGGTGTTCCCTATAAGTGCGACATACCAAAGTTATGTTTTTTTAAATGAAATCACCTAGTTTTTATTACAAATTTGTATTCCTTGGGAAATTCTAATGTAACTTTATGCATTATACATAGTGTCTAAAATGGAGGGTTTTTGCATTATTGCACTTTTTCCGGAAAAATTGACGTTTCGAAAAAATTAAATAACTCAGTTATCCTGGAAATTACCCAACTGTGATTTCGTAGCTTTAAATTTCATGTGCTAACTAAAGCTAGTTGTTTGCCTTTCTAATCTTGCTAAGTTTTGAGTAATCAAATATTTAAATTGAACTCCCTAAATTCATGGATAACTTGATTTTTTCAAATGGCACCACCTAATTTTTTATGTGCCGTTGAACGTGAAATTTCATAAGCATTCTAAGGATAAGGTTGTAGGTATCTAACTCTTACGGATTTTTGCGGAGTTTTGAGTAAGAGTTAGATACCTATAATTTTATCATTAGAAAGCTTATAAGACGCCACATAAAAATTCCGTGGTGCCATTTGAAAAACCAAGTTATCCATTAATTTAGGGACTTCAATTTAAATAACTGATTACTCAAAACCAAGCGAGGTTAGAAAGGTGAACAACCAGCTGTAGTTAGCACATGTAATGCATATTAAAGCTGCGAAATCGCAGTTAGATAAATTCCAGGATAACTGAGTTATTTAATTTTTTGGATAAGTGAATGATTACATTGGATGCGGGTACGTGCGATTTTCTAGTGGTGCGATGTCGTACGATGTCGGAAATAAAACAAACAAACTAATTTAAAGGTGTGCGGTTACATTAACTGCGTTTTAGTCGGATGTTATCGTGCGATGTCGGCCGACTAAGCGAGAAGAACAAACGTGTTTGTTTTTCTCGGCGACATCGTACGATATTAACGATATAGAAGGCTGTCACCTGTGGCATTCAATAATAATTGAGAAGATTTATTTAAAATGGACTTAAAAAGCTAATTTTATGTGTTCAATCGAGGAAGCCGTTGTGGGATCAAACATGTAAAGACTACCATAATAGAGTTATAGTAAAAAAGGGATGGGAAGAGGTAGCAAAGGAAATGGAAGACACAAGTAAGTAAATATTTTGCATATTTATATTTAGCTAGTAGGTAGAATACAAAATTTAATTAGCTTGAAAAATAAACAATAATACATACATATTTTTACACAAATTTTCATTTTACTTGAAAAGGCACTGACCCTATAGGGCTGCTAAAATAATTTTTCAATTTGTTTCGCACAGCATATGCAGCTACAGTTGAACGATTATTGGTTCGTGTAATTCTATTATAATTGTTGTGTGAAACACTGATTACCTCAGGGTACATTTTAAAATTATTTTCGGTACATCTTTCCTTATCAATAATTATATTATGAAGAATACATGCGCATTTAACAATAATATCTGCTTTGTCTAGATGGCATTCTATGTCTTTTTGAGGATCCTCCATTTGGAACATAGTATGCCAAATGCACATTCAACAATCCTCCTTGCTCGGGATAATCTATAATTATAAATCTCTTCTTGCTCACTGAGGTTACGACCAGAATAGGGTCTCATTAAATACACCTTTAAAGGATAGGCTTCATCGCCCAAGAGCACATATGGAATGGTAATATCTGTATTTGGAATAGTTTGATCCTCTGGTAGGTAAAAAGTTTTATTTTCTAATCGTTCTATTAAACTGTTGCCAGCAAAAATCCCTCCATCACTTTGTTTTTCATATGATCCGATATCAATATACAAAAATCTACAATGCGCATCAGCAACTGCTTGTAGAACAATAGAATAATAAGATTTATAATTCCAATACATGGAACCGGAATTTGGTGGACAACGCAGCCTTATATGTTTTCCATCAATACATCCTATGCACTGTGGAAAATTCCATTTCTTAAAAAAGTCTTCAGCTACAGTTTTGTGCACTGCTGATGTCGGAAATGGCATATGTTGTGTATTGAATTCTTCCCATATTACTTGGCATACTTCGTAAACGATATTTCTTATTGTTGAATGAGACATTCTAAATGAGAATGCAAGGCTTCTGAAAGACATCCCGGTCGATAAAAACCTAAAAAATATATTTATTATCATTCTCACCTAACAATTAAACAGACATTATTGAATATACAGAGAGAGTCATGAGGAACGATTTGGTCCAGTTTTTGGTAAAACATGATACTACTAGAGCATTTGATTAGCGATCTCAAAAGTTGAAATTCCAGGACCGACATAATAACATTCAAATTTTATACACACAATGCTCTATAGCAAATAATATGCAAAAAATACAAATACCTACATGACTCACCCTGTATAGTAGAAATTGAACACAAGATCATTTGGCTTATTTAATGACAAGTTTAAGTTACTGTATCTTTGTAGGTGTTGCGGTAAGAGGCAAATGGAGAAATTTGCGAGATACATTCCGCAGAGAATTTGCAAAAACACAAAGCAGTAGATCTGGAGATGCAGGTGGAAGTTCAAAGAAAATCAAATGGGCCTACTTCGAATTGATGCTGTTTATAAAAGATACATTAAGTGCAAGACCATCAACTGCTAATATTCCGAGGGATGAAGGAAATGGAGGACAAAATGTGGAGGATAATGTAGATACCGATGAAAATAGTGGAGAAGTTGGCAATGAAAGTCAATTTGATAGAGATGAGACAACACAACAAGATGCAATAGAAAATAGTTCTGGTTTTCGAACTCCTGCTAGAGAGAAAGTCGTAAGGGAACACCGCAGTAACCTGCAACAGAAGAGAAAAGAGTTGTAGAGTGTAGAGCGGCTTATCAACATAGAAAACAAAAAATTGGAAGCGTATGCAGTAAAAAAATGTCCTTTCCAACGATAGTAATTATCATTTCGTAATGAGCTTATTGCCGCTTATGCAGGCTCTTCCATCTACGAGAAATATGCAAATGAGACTCAATATGCAACAACTTTTTCTTAACGATCAGTATCAGAATCCACCCCAAAACACTATTTCTACTCCGCCAGCTTCTCCATGTGAAACGTATGCTTCAACATCTACTGCACAATCCTCGACACAATCACGAGTTTTTAGTCCGCCAACATTCTAAAGTACTCATGAAACTTTTGTGGCTGCTTGCTCAACTCCTTGAAAAGGGTTACGTACTCCCCTTCCTGGTCTCTCCTTAAGTACATATTATTAACCCAATATTTTATTTTTTATTTAACACCATAAATTTCAAACAACTATTTTCAAGGAAATATAAATCCCCTTCGTCATCCATTTTGAACTGAAACTTCGGATGCAACGCATCGCAAACAATGTAACCACTCAATCGTACGACAACCGGTCTTACGACATCGCACGACTAAAAAATCGCACGTACCCGCATCCAATGTAACCATTCACTAAGTCAATTTTTCCGGAAACAGTAAAATAATGCAAAACCCTCCATTTTAGACACTGTGTATAATGCATAAAGTCACATTAGAATTTCCTAAAGAATCCAAATTTGTAATAAAAAATGGGTAGTTCCATTAAAAAAAAACATAACTTTGGTATGTCGCATTTATAGGGAACACCCGGTATAAACGAAAATAATTTTAACATGTGCAGCTCATTAATTTGCACAACTTTCATTGCGAAAGTTTTTTTCTAACCCCAATATTTTCCGAGATATCCACTTTCCTCGCACTAAAGAGCCAACCCTGTATGTACATACATATTCGGGAGAACAAAAGTTCTGGTCATTCTGGAATCATTCTTATTTATTCTTGTAACTCCTGTGGCGTAACAGTATATTGAAACACAAGTGTCATGACAATGCCCCGAATGCCCTCCAAACTTTGTCCTCGAGCATTAAAAAGTAGTGGTCACAAGAGATTTTTATATTATTTAAAGTAGACAAAACTGCAGCATTATTTTTATCACGCGAATATTTAAATGATTGATTAAATGCAATGTTTAACTTGCTGTCAATTTCAAAGTGCTTTAGTGTCTTTATATAGAACGGTAACATTATATATAGAAAGAAAATAATTTGCTGAATTGTTTATTTATTGAGGAATCGAGGTCATTTAGAAAAAAATACACGTTGCCGATAAAATTCCCTAGTTATAACAAAAGAAGAAACTAATACAAAGTCCTAGGGGCTTGTTGAGTTTAACTGCTTGTCAAAAACACGCGCGAACTTTGAAATTAAAAACATAAAATGGATATTTCTACATTGATTGTTAGTAGAAGATGACAATTTTGTTAATTAGATAAATATATAAAAAATATATAAATAAATAAAACAATATAATTTAAATATAAGAGTCGGAGGTTAGTCACTCTCCTAGGGGAAGACACAGTACTACCATTGATTTCGTCGTATAATCAATGGTACTAGCAACATTCAAAACAACAAATTCCTATCACAATCTCTCGTCATAATGCTAGTCAAATATCGGTTTATAAATACCGTTTATTATTAAAAATTATGCATTTGTAAAGTCCGTTTTGATGCATATAACTCGTTTTAATTCCGATATAAATATTTCCAGCAGTAAATTAATTTTGTATAAAGTTTTTATTTTAAGAAAAAATGAACTGTTTTTATTCGTGTTGTAGACGGACTAACTACTTAAATATGCTTCTAATTAAATCGTAGAAATATCAGGAGAAAAATACTCATCAATCGTGAACAAGATTTGAACCTGGTCCACGGGTTTCGCGCCGGATATGTTAACACTTATTACAACATTCGGATGATACCGAAATTAAATATTATGACACTTAAATCTCTTAGATTTCAAAAACTAAAAACGGCTAGTAACCCTTAAAAACCTAAAAAGTGTATATTTTTCTTTTACATGTGGAAAAAATTCAGATTATCCGTTAGAAATCAAATTATTTTCTTGGCGAATTGTCATTTTTTTCTAATTATAAGACGTAATCAGTTTGCATTTTTCGTAAAAAATAGTTAATGAATTAGGGTAAGCTCGGGTAATAAGGCCCAGCAGGTAATAAAGCCCAGGCGCCATTTTACCTAAGTAAACTCAAGCGCTGCCACATTTTGGTTCTATTATATACGAGCAGCCACGGGAAGTATCCCCGTACCGCAGAAAAGATATTTGCCGACTGTAAGTATTTATCCGTTAAATTTGGTTGCACAATTACGTTGTGTTAGTGGATTTGTGTTTCGTGTACTTATTAGAAAATTTCTGCACAACTACAGATAAGTAAAAGTACCCATGTTGGCAAAGTTTATAACATAAAAAATGAGAACATAACAAAACAGATAAAAAGGCCCAACCAATTATGTGTAACCCGAGATCTTTTCCCTTTTAATTGTTTACATAAAGTAAATTAGCTATTGTAATAATAAGCCTTCTGATTGGTTATAATTAAGAAAAGGAATGTCTTCAAACATATCAAGTTTCATGTTTAATAAGAGAAAGATTAGTAATCTTCTTGCTATTACCGATGGCGAACCTTTTTGAGACGTGTGTCAATTTTTGTTCACTATTTTTTTAGTACTTGGTCGTGGGTCACTAAGTGTTTGAATCCATAAGGGGTTAATAAAATTGCGCAATTTATGAAATATTATTTATTAATATATTTATATATGCATACCTACATATAATTTAATGTGAAATTTGTTGCTGCTTATTTTCAGATAATTTTTAACATCCGGTTCATATTTCGTGTTCATAAGTTTGACGCATTTGGCAGTTAATTCCCTTTCTAGCCTATTTCTATTAGATGATTTTATAAAGTTCATTGAAGAAAATAATTTTTCACACGAATATGTGGACCCAAACATCGATAATAGAGCATTAGCTAGTTTTTTCATTGATACAAAATTACTTGGTAAAGAATCCCACACGTTCAAAATTATATTTTCAATTTTTACTGTGGGATCAATTTTATCTGCACTACTTTCACACAGTTTTCCTTCTACTTCAGAAATCAAATCTTCAAATTTTGTTTTCCACACTACGCTGCTTCGAAATTCTACTAATTCCATTTCTAAGTTAGCTATACCTAGCCACATAAATTCTTTTAACTCCATTGTTTCAAATTCAGTTTTGTATGGATATAAAATAAATTGAAATGTATTTTCCAAACATTTAAATTGATCGAATCTGTCCTCAAAACCTTGTTTTATTTCACGGAGAATCATTGAATATGTTTTAATTGCATTTTCTTGAATGTTGACCGTGTTTTCAAAAATTATTGTATTTTCAAAATGTTTTCTTAATTGAGGAAAATATTTCATAATGTTCATTTCTAAATCCCTACTAAAGATATCAAGTTTTGCCATAAATGTTTTTATATTTTCATACATAGTTAAAACAATTAATCCTTGCCCTTGAAGTTTTTTATTCAGTTCATTAAAATGCTGAGTGATGTCGCATAAGAACATTAAATCATTTAACCAATGTACATTGGATAATTCATCGAAGCTGTTGTCTTTTCAATTAAAAAAGCTTAATTTCATCCATTAAATTTACAAAACGGTTAAGGACTTGACCGCAACTAAGCCATCGTACGTTGTTGTATGTTAATATCCCAGAATATTGGCAATCAATTTCCTCTAAGAATTGTGCAAATTGCCGTTTATTAAGAGCTCTTGCGTTTATAAAATTGATTATTTTTATTACAACTGACATTACACTGGAAAATGTTTTTAATCCATGTTTCGCACACAAAACTTGCTGGTGTATTATACAATGAAATTCGATCAGAGAATGTGAAATATTTTCCTTAAGATACCGAATAAATCCAATGTTTTTCCCTACCATACTAGGTGCACCGTCTGTTGTTACAGAAACTATTTTCTGAAGGTCAATATTCATTTCTTTAAATGCAATATCAAAATTTTTAAAAATATCAAGACCAGTACACGTCCTTTCAACGTTATTAGATTTATTAATTCTTCTTTCATTACATTTCCTGACTTATACCGAGCAAAAACTGCTAATTGTGCATAACCATTTACATCATTACTCTCATCTAAAGCAATTGAATACATTTCTGCATAATTTAAGTCGTTATGTATTTGTGAAAAAATATTTTTTCTAGTTCTATGACTCGATTCTTAATTGTGTTTCGACTTATAGGTAACTCATTTATACGCTTTATAATCAAGTCTTTTCTTTAAAATCAGCAAACAATGTAGGACTACATTCTAAAAAATGCTTTTTTACAAATTCTCCTTCGGAAAGAGGTTTCCCGTGGCGAGCAATGCAATGTGCAACTTGAAAACTAGCAGCTGTAATGTTGTTATTTGGAACGAAAAACTTTTTAAAACACTGCCTTGAGAAAGATTTTCTTTTTCTCTTTTGTAAAAAATATGTTTTTCTTTCTTCATCTGTTGTCATTCTGAGATTAGAATGCAACGTTTCAAAATGTCTTTTTACATTATACGTACGTGAAGTCACTTTTTCATTACAAATAACGCACATAACCATTTTATTCTTTTCAATCACACCATATTTATCAAACCATTCAGCTTGATATGGTCTTGAACTTGTATCGCTTGTTTTTAATTTTTTAAACGCCGCCATATGTGAATTTGGAATACAATAATTTAAAAAAAGCTTTTAAATGCGAAATGCGTGCCTGTTATGTTAGTTCAGCGCTGGTACTGACTGGTGACTGGTACCGGTACGTATTCCCACTCCACGATGACGAATATGCGCGTTAAGTTCCATAGCTAGCGGCTAGCAAATGTCCACTTGGAAATATTTGTTTTTCATATAAAAAATTAATTTATAAAATCCAATCAGTGGGTCAGTTAAAAAGTTTGAGTGGGTCAATGTCTGACCCACGGGTCATAGGTTCGCCACCACTGCTAGAGTGTTCGGAATTTAAGAAACGGCAAATGAACTTACATATGGTATTAGTTCGCGTGGAAAACGTACTCTTATATACCAAAATTTCGAGTTTGTTCAAAATCGGGTAACGGAATCTGGAATTGTGCATTGTAAATGTCGGAACAGTTATAATTATAAGTGTAAAGCAATTGTACATACAAACGGTGATAATATTTTCAAATACAACGAACAGCATTCACATATTATGCAACTTTTGCAACAGATGGAAGAAAAATGGTAAATAAAATGAAAGCCAATATGAAAACTCCTGGAGTAACACCTAAACTTGTCTATACTGAAAAACTACTTGAAGCAGATGAGAATGTCAAATTAATGCTTCCAAAAAAAACTCAATATCAAGAACTCTTCAGCGTCCTAAACAAAGAAAAAGAGTTGTAGTGCCTACTATTCCAAACAGCATGCATTTTCTGATTCCTCAGAAACATAGCAACTTATTATTACAAGGATGTATTGATATCTAGTTAGCCTAGACCAGTTCCTTGCATAAACAAAATATTGCGTTACCATAGCAACGAACAATAACGTATTAGAAGTGTCAGTGTAAAGTTTGACGTCAAAAAAGTAAACCAAAGTCACGCAATAAATTAAATGAAAAAAGATGTCCGCCGAAATTGTGAAAATCGAAAAATTGGAGTATCGAGCCATCATCAAATACCTGTATTTAAAAGGGTTAAGAGGTAAGCAGATTTACGAAGATATGCTTAATACCGTTGGTGATCAATGTCCTTCGTATGCGACCGTCAAGAATTGGAATGCAAGCTTCAAAAGAGGTAACTTTTCCATTGAAGATGATGACCGATCGGGAAGGCCAGTTTCTGTGTCAGTCCCCGAAAATATCGATGCAGTTCATGACATGGTTTTATCAGACCGTCGAATTGGGCTATCTAAAGCACTGAATATTTCATACGAACGCGTTCATCATATGATTCACGTCAATTTGGACATGAGAAAAATTGCTGCAAAATGGATCCCCAAATGTTTGAATGTTGACCAAAAGCGTGCAAGGGTAGATTTGTGCTCGATTTGAAAACGATGTTGACTTCTTAAACCGAATTGTTACTATGGATGAGACTTGGGTACATTTCTACGATCCAGAAACAAAGCAACAATCGATGGAATGGCGACACTCTGGTTCTCCAAGACCTAAGAAGTTTCGTGTCCAAAAATCTGCTGGAAAAGTTCTTGCTTCAGTTTTTGGGATTGCCATGGAGTAATCATGATTGATTTTTGGATAAGGGTAGAACAATAACTGAGATTACTATTCGACATTACTGACCACTCTACGGAAAAATATTAAAGAGAAAAAACGCGGAAAGCTATCCAAAGGTGTTTTGTTTTTGCAGGACAACGCCCCTGCACACAAATCTCATGTTGCCATGCAAAAAATTCGTGATTTAGGGTTTGAATTACTAGAACACCCCTTATTCACCCGATTTGGCTCCGTCCGACTATCACCTCTTTCCTCAACTGAAAAAAGTTTAAAAGGTCGTACATTTTCTTCCAACAAGGAGGTAATAGAAGCTGTAGATGTCTGGTTTGCAGAGCAAGAAGAAACATTTTTTTGGAAGGTCTAGAGACGTTGCAGGTTCGCTGTAATAAATGTATCCAATTAAGAGGAGAATATGTTGAGTAATAAAATATTTTGACATTGAAATTTTGTTTGGTTCTATTGTAGGCTAAGAATTTTTCAATATATCCTCGTACATGACAGTAGATCTTTGGACATGAAACGTTATTAAACTTATTATTGGCACATCAACATTGGTTATGGGACGATACATATCGAAGGTTTCTACGTATATTAAAAAGTCGACTTCCAACTCTAAATCCTGAATCTTTCCTACTTGATTTTGAAAAGGCATCAATCAATGCTTTTCGAATCGAGTTTGCTGGAATTAAAACAAAAGAGTGTTTTTTTCATTTGAATCAATCAGTAATCCGAAAGAACGTGAATTTGATTCAAATATAGAAAATTTAGCAATATGTGTTCTTCCTGTTAAAGAAGCTACTGATGCATATCTAGAAGTCGCAGGAATTTTTCCTGAATTTGATAAGAAAACGGAGGAGTTTTTACAATATTTTGAAAATACATTCATTAGGAGTCGTGAACTGAGAAATGGTCGTCTGAGAACCACTATTTCCTCCAAATATATTGAATCACCGTCAGAACGCAGCAAATACTTTGGCCAGGACTACCAATACCATAGAAGGTTTTCACACATATTATTTGCTATATGAAAGTGGTCAAAGGATGCATCAACGTTTAGGTCGCAGTCACACAGAAACCAGCGTCTGTTACCACCTAATACCGACAAACAAAAAACCACCGTTGCCAAGTATATCATGTTTAGATCACAAATCTCATTTCTACAAGATGTTGTCTTCTATTACAGAGGATATTCCATTTTTTTTCCATCTTCATTGTCATGATAGAATGCATGTTAGAATATTAATAAAACTTCAAAATTTTGATTGTGATTGTAATTGTGCATTGTTGTTTTTTATCTTTTCCTCAACTGATATTGTCGCATGCCCTATCGTTTTACGCATATCGTGGTTGTAGGGGGACTAACTAAAAACTAATTATAACCTTTGCATTTTAATGTTATTTCAAAAAGATTAAGTATTTTCAGGTCTTGGTATTACGGTACGGTATTTACGTATTACAAACGATTTGTCAATTCCATTCATGATTTGGACAATTGAGAAAAAGAATTGACAAAAGAAATTGTACTGTTGTCTATTTAATAGTGCACAGTACAGGTATCTTCTTCTTAGTGCGTCATCTCCTGATGAAGGTTGACTATCATCATAAAGATTCGAGGTTTATTCACTGCAACTCCCATAGGTTTCTGAGCTACGACATCTTTCTTCTTCCAACGCTTCTTACGCCTGATATCTTTCTTTGAATAATTAGTTAGAGTATTTGGTAGCGACTTCCTCTCATGATGTGTCCCAGGTATTTGAGTTTTCTTGCTTTGTTTGTGACCATTATCTCTCTGTCTTTATCCATTCTTCCTAATATGTTCTCATTTGTAACTCTGTCCACCTATGACACTCTCAATATTCATCGGTACATCACCATCTCGAAAGCATTCGATTTATCTGTGTGTTCTTTCTTGAGTGTGGATGCTTCAATGCCATATAGCAGTTCAAAAGAAAGGAACACAAACTGCAGCGTCTATTTAATGTATCGCTGATGATGATAGCTTAGCTTAGCTATTGAAACACGTGTCCGAATAAAGTGTTTGGTGCAGTTTTTGGTGTTTTTCTGTTGGTGCCATATAGCAGGATTGGTAATATGTAGCAGCGCATCATTCTTACTTTGGTTTTGTTAGTTAGGTGTCTATTAGTGAAGAGTTGTTTCATTTTCACAAAAGTCGCCCGACCACTTTCTATCCTACTACGAATTTCTGTTGACTAGTCGTTTGATTCGTTTACCCATGTGCCTACATATTCATACTTTCGTACTCTCTCTATGATAATGTTCTGTATTGTAAGTGGTTGTGTAACGTTTGAGGTTTTAGGTATTAGCATCCATTTTGTTTTATTTGGATCCATTTTCAGCCCATATTGTAGACTAGTATTGTTTATTTTGTCTACGATTCTTTGTAAATCTTCTAAGGTTTCAGGTAATAAGACTGTATAGTCTGCATATCTTAAGTTGTTGATTGGGGTACCGTTTATTGTAATTCCTGCCTCTTTATTGTTTAATGCCTCTTCCATGATTGCATCCAAATATAAGTTGAAGAGTATTAGAGGTAATATGCATCCCTGCCTCATTCCTCTTTTTATTTGTATCAGTTCTGTCGTTTGTCCATTTACTTTTAGAGTTGCTGACTGGTTGAAATATAAGTTTCTTATTATTCGTCTGTCATAGTAACCTATGTTTTTTGTTCTTAATAGTTCCATTAATTTATTATGCCGGACTTTGTCAAACGCTTTTTCGTAATCTACAAAGCAGGCGTATACATCTTTATCGACATTGAGGCATCGTTGTACTAGTACGTTGTAGCTGAATAATGTTTCCCTTGTGCCTACCCCGTTCCTGAACCCAAATTGTGTTTCCCTGATGTTATAGTTCAGTTTGTTGTATATTCTTGCATGAATCACTTTGAGGAATAATTTTAATGTGTGACTCATGAGGCTAATAGTCATCACACCTTTTAGAATTTGGTTTTTTGGGAATCACGACAAAGGTTGACAACATCCATTCTGATGGTATGACTCTTTTTAGATATATGACGATGAACAGTTGTTTTAGAATTTTGATGTTATCGTCATTAATGCATTTTAGTAGGTCACTGGGGATTTCGTCTGGTCCTGTGGCGCGTCCGTTCTTCATGTTTTTTAAGGCGTGTGTTATTTCTTTGTTTGTAATTTCTAGCGCGTTGTCATTGTAGTTAGGGTCTTCTTCTTCTTGTCTCTGGTCGTAGTACAGTTCTTGAAAATATTCTCTCTATAGCTTTAATTTTTCTTCTACGTTATGATTCCCTTCTTATCTATCATTACGAGGTGTTGAATTTTCTTATATTTTCCAATCATTTGATTAATCTTCTTATGAATATTGAATGAGTCATGGTGTTTCTGTAGTTCTTCTATTTCTTCGCACTTTGATTTTATCCATTCTTCTTTTGCATCTCGTATATTTCGCCTGATTTCGTTTTATTTGTGTTCTTATATTTTCTTCGTTCTTGCATCAGTTGTAGAATATCATCTGTCATCCATTCCTTATTATTTTTCCTATATCCGGTTTTAACTGTTCTGTCCCTGTACTAAGGATTTACGTTTTTATACATTCCCATTTTTCTTCTATATTTCTGTGTTTCTTTATTTTAGATTTTACTGTCTGTAATTTATTGTTGATTTCTGTTATAACTTTGTTTTTCTTCGTGGGACTTCTTAGCTTGTTTACATGTATTCTAGTTGTTGTTATTCTTTGTTTTATTATCTTCATTTTTAGTCTATATGTAGTTACTACTGAATTGTGATTCAAATTTATGTCCGTTCCCGGATATGTCTTTGCTGATATTATGCTGTTTCTATATCTCTTCTTGATCATGACGTGGTCTATCTGATTTATAATAATTCGGTTTTCGGAGTCTTTTGGAGATTTCCAAGTATATAATCTTCTGTTAGGTAGTTCAAAGAATGTGTTAGTTACGACAAAGTCGTTTTCCTCTATAAATTGTACTAGTCGGTCATTGCGTTCTCCAAGTCCATAGTCGTCTATTATATCTCCTACTCTACCACGTCCAATTTTAGCATTCATATCTTCCATACAAATGGTAATTTCATGTTTTTTGGTGATTTTTAATATTGTGTCTATTTGTTGGTAAAACTTTTCGTATACTTGGATCACATTAATTTTTCCCATATGGGTTTGCAACTGTAACATCATGACCCGGTCTGAGAGTGGTACAAAGTTTATAACAGATTTTTGCGTTTCTGAGTCGACCATAATTGCTGTTCCGTACAAGTGGTATGGGCCATCTGCTCCTGAAAAATACATTTTTCCATTTTTTATTGGACATGTACCTTTATTTGGCCATCTAGCTTCACTCATTCCTAAGATATTTATATTTAATCTTTCCATTTCTAGAGTTACATTGTCGAGTTTTCCTGCTTGATAAGGCTTGTTACGTTCCAGGTTGCTATCTTTATTTTCCTCCCGGTGATTCTTAGCACCCTTTGGTCATTTAAGACCTGCCGGGGGCTGAGGGCCGTTGCTTTGGTTTCGTCTGTCAGAATGATTTTTACTAGAGTGTCTAATGAGATGGTTACTCCTTGCCAATTCTCATCGCTGTACAATCACCGTTTATGTGGTTACCACAGCGCCAATTGCTTTCTGAGTCACAACCATTGAAAATATCCTTACTTCCTGCTTGTAGTCAGTCCTAGAACAACCAGCTGCCGTTGTCTAGTGTTACTATTGGTCCGCCCCGGGTATTTAATTTCTCCGGTACCACCTACATCTAGGTGGCTTTCCCTATCCGCCACCTGGGGAAGCACCCGATGGGGAGTCACAACCCCACACGGTTATAGATATAAATTACAAATTCTCGATAATGCGTAATCCTTAAAGTACGTTGTAAAAGTGCTTGTCGGCAACAAGAAATGTAAGGGGCAATGAACATGGTAAATCCGAAGGTTAGAATTAAAAAAAAATTACATTTACAACCCAATGGCTGGAAGATAATAGCGGCTTCGGACTGTAGAATTAGTACGTCTCTTTGTCTCTGTCTAAAATGCTTCTCGGCCCGTCATATTTTTTCTTGCAGACAAAGTTGCTTAACATAAGCGGATATGCTTAAGTATTATATTGGTAAGTGAACTCCCATTCCGCTTTGTATTGACAGGTGTTTTTTTTACTATTCGAAATAAAGATTAATTATTACTCTACCAATATACACCCTTATTACAAAAACACAATTAAAAATTAAACACATTTATAGGTCATACTCGCTTAATTTCGTATGTAAAGCATTCAGAACCTCTAACTTAAATTCGCGCTGGACAACGGCAGGTAACAAAAAGTGATTGATTGAAGATGTATTTGTTATATATTTATTGGCTCTCTTAGTTAAAAAATTTACCATGGTATTATCAACTTTAGCTGGCTTACGCTTGGAAGGTGAATATGTATGATTATAATTTCGTTTCTGCTAACTATTTTACAACCACAGCTTCAGAAAAAGCAAACATGTTGACAGTGGTTTACAAATAGAGGTGATAGTTAGTATGGCCGAATCTAGGAAAAAAAAGCCTCAGAAAAAAAACCGGGGAATTAAAAGCCGGAGTATAAAAAGACGCGAAAAAAGAAAGAATCCAGAATAAAAAACCAACGAAAAAAAAAGCTTCGGAAAAAGCCGCGGAAAAAAAAGCCTCCGGAAAAAACCTGGATATAAAAAAGCTACCGAAAAAAGCCGTGATATAAAAGCTAGTGTGTAAAAAGCCGCGGTAAAAAAATCTACAAAAAAAGAAAAGCGGCTTTTTTTTCGCGTTTTTTTTTCGCCGAATTTTCTTCTGCGGTCTTTTTTCCCAGGCTTTTTATTCCCCGGCTTTATTTTCCACGGTTTTTTATTCCGCCAACGGGTATGACCACTCAAATAAGCATGAATGTGTTTGAAATTGCAGGCACAACCACCTACTGTAGTAACAGTCATTCAAGATTATAATATTGAACAGCACCTCTAATTTTTAAGAAATATAGCGCACATTTTTTAATTGAGTCTGTGAAATAAATATTCATACTTTACAAATATGAAACATTTTTATTATAATAAAGATTATTGACATACTTCTGTTAAGTTTTATTAATTATTATTCAAACAGTGTAATTACATAAGTATACAGTATACTAAACTGTTAACATGTAATGTTAATACACACTGAATGTTAAGTTTAAACAATGAGTGAGGATGTTAATAAAATTTGATATACTTTTTCACCCAACGACATGTAGTGTTTCAAGTCAATTCCCCGCCATTCTTAAAGCACATAAATTCTGGGGTATGTACGATAATATAAATTTAAACAATAACGCGATTAACCATTTTGATGTCTTTGTTATGTTTCCGTGTTTTTACTTAAAAATTGAAAAGATGATAGATGCTAGTAATGCGTTACTGGGCTAATTGACTTCTCAGGCTTTAACGGTCCAAATCATTGCATTTTTTAAAAGAGGAGGATCTCCTCTATCAGTACCATCTTAAATTTTATACGTTAAGGCTTGTTAATTTACACAAAATAAACTCAAAATTTATTTATATTTTGCATAGAAAGGTATGAGAATCAATGCGTTTTCTGCATGCATATGCATATGTTTTCAATGTCGTCGCTGATAAATGATAAATGCAATATGTTGTATATCAAAATAGTACATTACGTAACAAGAATTGTAAGAAGCATAGTGCTTCGTAGCGGAGAGTGCGTAATTATAAGAAGACGTAATTACTTTACAATTTCAGATATGTACTATACTTTATCTACAACCACCCCAATAATGTTATCCGGTTAAACAATTATTGAAACGTTATTTTTAGTGATACATACCTAGGAGCTTACATAGAATAATTTATTAATTACTACAGTACAGTTATTCAAAATCAACAAAAGGCTTAGATTCATAGCTACTTGTCACACTATTATTTAACAGAATAATTCCACTGGTACTGGCAATAGCACTACTATTTTTGATTATTGTAAAAGAAATTTTCTTTGAGGTATTTATATGGCTGTGGATAGAACCATATAGAATTTTTCACATAGTGACTGGACAGCTGCCACTCACCATTCTTATGCTTACAGATCACAACGCCCTAATTTTAAGAAACCGTGAAAAAGCCCGCATAGGTCGGGCAAAACGTCGGCAAATTGAAACATATCTCCACCAAAATCTGTGAGAATGGTGGGACGTAATTTGAAACAACAACCTGTATATGTGCAGCAATTTTCGATAGTGCATTGTTGATTTACAATTCTTAAAAAAACTTTTTTTTTAAATATATAAAACGTTTAAGTAATTTCGTAGTTATTCAGTTACGCAAGTAAAATTCCTAAGTATGCGATTTGTTTACCACACCGCATTTGATCACTTACGTAGCTTACATAGTAGATAATAGTTATTTATTCACGGCCATATACGAAAGTGACACTTTTTTTATAACATGGTCACTAAGCAATATACTATAAAAAAGTGAATGATATCGTGTGAGGGTAATTTTGACGCAAGGCGATAGCGGAGTGCCGAAATTCGCAAGCACAGATAGACACTTTCCGTGCGAGTCGTGTACACTATTTTCCCACAACCATAATTTTAATCAAGAGATTTCATTTAGTGTCAAAATTACATTGTTTATAAAATTAATTCTTATAGTATATGGTTTAACGACCATGTTATAACGTGTCATTCTATAACAACTAGTGTGTTTTATACAAAATATCGTAACAGGTGAACCCTAATTTTTCTTGATTACTAGATTGTACGGACACTATGGTCGTGGGAAACAATTATACACGATTATTGACATCATTGACATTTCTATTGTCAATATTATTGTCATCGTTCTTGGAAGCTTCAGTGTTAGTGGGTTGGAAGACAAGGTAAGTGTAATAATTATAAAAGAATATTGATACGTGTTATACATATAAGGATTGAGGGATGTTATGTAGTTAATTGAATTACATAATTTTTATATTTTAGATGGTTACTCCACCCAGATCAAAATGTCAGAACTGTATCAGAAACATCAAAGTCAATCAAAGATCCACAAACTACGATTGGAAAAAAGTAAGAGGAAGAAAAGGTCAAAGTGGATTATTATTTTATTTGATGGTCTTCTCTGTAACAAATGTTATATGGAAGTAGAAACAAAGTGGCCGAATGTTTCCAACGACAATACGGATGTACATAGTGTTAGTGCTAATACTGAGTGTGACCTTGTTCCAGCGCTCCAACTCAATGGAGGAAGAAGATGTTGATCATCTGATGAGAGTTGAAGAGGAGATTGCAGATAATGTGTTGGAAAATCATGAGGCCGGCTAATGATGACATTGGAGATAAAGGATTATGGGTAGTCCAAGAGCAGGGAAAAATTGAGCGAGCCGTTGGGGAACGAAGTTCACAGTGGAGTGAGGGTAATCCAAAAGCATGGCAAGAATCAAGCAATTTTACCCATACGTGCAAAAATGAAGTTGACTAGTTTAATGGGCGAAGTAAGTGTGAGTTATATTAAATATTATTTACTCAATTTAAGTTAATTAAAAATTGAAACTACTTAAGTTGCACTGATTGAATTCAAACTTAAAACAAAGGTAGTGCATAGTGTCATATACTTGCAGCGACTTGATAAACTTCTCTAACTTAAATATTTTAATTGCTAGGTTAATTAAAATAGTGTTTTCCAAGTTATTAATTAATTACTCACGTGTTACTGTTTTCGTTTCGTAATCTCAGGCGGAACCGCAACCAGGCTGTTCAAAATGATTTCAAAATCAAACCGATTGTCGCACCGCCGTGAGAGAAAAAGGGTTGAAATCTACCATTACCTCAGGTTATGTAAGTTCCGTAAGAGTTGAATTTCTGTGAATTGGGTAAGTTGTGGGTGTATATTCAATCACAATAATAATCTAGCATATAATACATTAACAGGAGAAAGTGTACATGACTCTTCCAGATCCCTTGCAAACTCTTGCCAGAAATACCGGGTTGAGATGCAAAGTAAAGAACACAGTTAGGTCTGCTGGGAGACAAAGTGTGCTTGCGGAGCAAGAAAATGTTGCTTTAATTCAAGTACGATTATAAGAAGTCCGCAGATGAACGAGTTGGAAATGAAATGCTCAGGTGAAAATCAGGTAAACTAAACCGTTTCGACATACGCTATATTGCGCTCACCAGAAGTACATTAATATGAATACTTCTTTGATATAGAAATCTACTGACATTTCGCACCATTCTGGTTCTTCAGCATCATCATATCAGATGCACGATAAAATGCAGGTGAAATACAATTGTTAAGTATAAAAAAACGACCCTTTTCCGACTACCGAGAACCAGAAAGATTGTTAACTCTAGCAACCGCATTTACTATGACGACATGTGGTCCATCAGTTGCAGCCATTTTAAATGTTGGTTTTGTATGCATGAGAAAAATGCCAAACATCTGACACTATCACGCCTTATCCGGAACCGAATAAAAAAATCCATGAGAGATACTACAAACCGATCAGTCAAGAATGCTCTTGGTATGCTTTTGATGAAACTTCGGATTGGTCAGTCACAAAAACTTCTTAGCTTTCTTTTTGGTGTTGAGCAGAGAAGCGCCAGTAAGACGATCTGGAGAGTAGCTACCGTATTAGAAAAGTCGTTTGTTCCAAAGTTTCTTGGATTCCGCAGTTTGACCAGAAATGAACTACTCGAGAAGCACGACTCACAATTTGTTTGGAAGCTGTACAGCTTTCCAACGCATAACATTACACTGTTTCTAGACGGTTAGTATTCAACTTGTGCGGAATTAGTAAAATTCACATACAATTATTCTCTTGTAGAGACCTACTTGTATATTTAGAAATCTGGAAACCATGCTTTCCAGTGTAAGAGCTTTAATTGCCAAAAGGGTCGAAACTTAGTCAAGCCGATGATAATAATCGCACCGTCCGGATACATCATCGAAACTTCTGGACTGTATTTTGCTGACGGCAAACATAATGACGCCGCCATATGCTGCAGAAAGAAAAAGGAGGTATCAAGGATCTGATAAAAATTGGTAACACTTTCGTTGGTAAGCATGATACAGTACTCTATAAAATATCGTGACAAGTAAAACAGATGAAAATCGATTGTTCTCTCATAGTTGATCGGAGATTCCGCGATGTTCGAACCTTGGGTCTCAAAGTAAAAATGCCGATCCTGCTTCGGAAAGGACCAAAGCAGTTTACAGCGGCGAAAGCTAATGAGTCACGCAAGGTAACCCTTACCAGGTGGCGAGTGGAGGCCATCAATGCATTTATAAATAATGTCTTCGGTTTTTTGGATCATGTGATACAAGCGAAATACTACTGTGAAAACGGCCAAAAACTGTTAAGACTGCTTCGAATAGCTTGTGCCATTCTGAACTGTTTTCAAATGCCGCTATTCTCTCTCAAACACAAAGTCCTTTTGCAGGACATTATGAAATAGCGTCCAAAAGGAAATATATTGGAGAAACTCGTCTTGAACGGCAAGTTGAACACTGAGCAAAAGTGTTGGGAAACGATCTGTGGCAGAACCTTTAAACACTTTCCACGTTTGTTAATGGAAGAGCTTTAGAATGTTACACTTGGTACCTACCAGTTAAAAATGCTCGAAATTATACTGAGGAGCATCTCGCTCAAAACATGGACTACGAAGTGTATTTGCACAAAACTCGAAACCCCAAATTGCTGCAGATAAAACTGGGATCCCGATTCAACAAAACAACTAGTTGCTAGGTTTTGCTAGGTTGTTGCTCTCACGTGGCAAGTTGCCTGTGGTATTTGGGATACGGTAGGCACATATGTCCTGACATGCAGCCAAGGTTTTTTGGGAAGGGACTACTGGACATTGCGAGTTCAAGGTCAGCGTTCGTAGAAAATCCTGAATCTGATGCAGATTCCGAGCAAAGAATTAGAAGATCCAGTACCATATTCAATCAAAAGTTAATTTGTTGTTACTTGTTTACAAGCATACGAGACTTTACTTTCAATTTAAGTTTCAATTCACTCAGTGCAACTTGGCTAGAATTTTCAATCTTTAAGATCGCTTGCACTGACAAATAACGACGATTGTAGTGCACTATTGACTCAAATTCGAATTAATACTTACAAAGCAGACTCCGACGTAAAAGTTTACATTTGATTATTTTTTGTATAATTCATTTTTTTTGTTTCAGAAAAAATGTTGGTCACGTACAAGGTTGTTCACTATAAATTACTAACAGTTTATTATTTTGAATATAACGAAGTTCTGATTCATTGGAAATCATTTTGGGGATTGAATTAATGAAATGTCAATTATCAAACACAACATTTGTCATTTACATGGCTTACTTTGACAATGTTAACAAATCTGTAGTTAAGTAACTCTGTTATTCTACCATTAATAACTCAATAACGGCTTAAGATAAAGACAACATATGATATGTTTTTGAAATCAGAAAAAAAATCTCTTTAAACATGTAATAATATACAGGGTGTTACATTAAAAAAATACATCATATTTTTGTTTTGCCCTGTAAACGGCGAGTAACTAAATTATTGATAGTATTTTAAGAAAATTCAGTTAGTACCATACAACTTCCATGCACAACTTTTTTTCCTACAAGCAACAATAACGATAATGATGAGTGGATATTTGATTCGGACGTTGACACATTCATTTTATCAGCTTTCTTTATAGCAGTTAAGAGGTAGTGCTGCTCTTCTGTGCCTTGCGTCTGTGAATAAACTAACCTCGAAGTAGCAGTTCTCTAAGTGATAGATACCATATGAAATCTTCCTCCTTCTTTATCAGCTCCTTTTGCTTCGACTGTTCGACCTTCATCTTCTATCCTAATCCTAATTGAGATCAAAACATACTTTATTTAAGTAGGTGTACACACTTATGCCTTCCTTTGCCTAGACCTATATAAATAAATAAACTTGTCAGATGTCAGACCTAAGCCGTGTATGAAAAGCAGGGTATTTGGGACCTAGGAAGTTAACTAAATATTACTTTATTTACTACAGAGGTTTGAAATAATATTATACTTTATAAGAAACTTTTAACACGCAACACGCCTCCAAATCTATAAAAATACGCATAGGTCTCCTACATTTATTCGTTTTGTGAGAAATTGTCTGTCTAATAAAAACACACTGTACATGAGCGTAAAAGTTAAATTCAAAAATTCTGTACACGAAAGATCTGAAAAAATCGGGTTTCAACGATGAGTTATAAATATGAATTGAAAACCATGAACCCACGTATCGTAAAAAATAGCCCAATTTAAATTCCTTAAAATTCCTTATATTTAATGCAATCTACATAGTAACGGTAGCCCAAAAACGCATTACTAGCAAAGGATGATCCTTTGGTTAAAGTAGAATAAACCAAGTATTAAGGTCTAGGTGATACGAATTATGCCGTTACGTACTGTTGATGATACGATTTGTACGTTACCATTTGTGTGGTTACGAACTGTCGCGTTACGATATGTCGTGTCACAGTCACCAATGCGTAATAGGTACAAAACTGACGGTTATTGAAAGGCTTTCAAGGTGGTTACCATGTCTCGTTTCTTAAGACAATGCGATTCCATGAAAAAGAGATTATTGTGGGTTCTATAAATTGTAATGTCCTTTTTTAATTTCACTTCATTTACGACTACGTAACAATTTTTGTAAAAAAGGGAAAAAAGGTACACTTTTTCAGTTTTTTGTCTACGTCTCGGCAACTATTATTAATACGAAAAGATATAAGCTTATTAAATTGTCTATAAAAAAGCATCCTAACATTTTTTTTTTGTATCTCCAATACTGTTGCTGTAATCCAACATCGAATGGAAAATAAAGTCTCCTGACCTCTTGACATTGTTACGCAAATAGTTTTTTGCAGCTTCGTGACCATTAAAGATTATGAATAATGACAAATTATTAAATTTATTGTAAAGTGTGCTAGTATTTCTTATATATGTATAAGTTCGTCTATTCATATTCTATTCTAGTTGTAGCTTTGTCATATATTACCTCCATTGTTGATTTTACATGTTCAACTGGTTGACGTCCACTTTTTGTCTGTTGGTGTTTTTTTTAACGAAGTTAACAGAACATCTGTCATGGTAAATCGTTCAACGGCGACCAAGTCCAAAGCACTCTGTAGCTGCTGAATTACTTCTCGACCACATTTGTCATTTCTTTCTTTTCCTGTCGGCCTGTAGTACACTTTTTTTTACGAATAAACTTCGAACACTATGCACTTTCGCACGTTTACCAGCATCTTTTTTTTCTTTCTCATAAAACTGTAAGTCGATGGTTTTTGCACAGTAAAAACGCGCATTTTTAAATTCAAAACTTGGGGTCATGGGGTCGATGACCTGAACTTCGATTTTTTTTGGTGAACTAGCAGATTCTGCTTCAGTGGTGCTTTGTCGTTCTAATCCAGCAATAATGCTGTTTTTACGAGTGTATTCTTATCTGCACGAAAAATGCACAGTCACTGAATGTAATCCTTCCAATTTTTCTCTTTTTCTATCACCTCTCCTGTCACTGGCTTTTTTTAAAGGGGTAAGTCCTTTATCTTTAACATTCACTGTTTCTCCAGTACAAAGGCTTTCCTCACATCCTCACAAATAAAACAATTTACGTCACTTGCCATGTTTTTTTTTAATGGATCTAGATGCGCAGAGAAGATGAGTGTCGAACAACCTTGTGTCACTAGTGAGAGCGAACATCTGGTACTTAGAGCTCAGGCTCTTGCCTGTGAAACGGGCCCTAAACTACACTACAACTACATTTATAAAATTTACTGCATCATCATTTTTTGAATTTCAACTGTAAAAACACATCCGCTGATTGAAGCCTGTCAAATAGTTCTAAACGTCACTTTTTTTAAAATTTGGATCCACATCGCTCAAAATAAATCATGCATCTCCACCACCATCTATCGAATCATGTTTCCATTTGTCGCAAATTGGTCTAATCCGACTGGACTATATCACATGGGTTGATGTTCACTGTAAGCGAAATTTTGAAAACATGCAGAACTACAACAGAAACATTTAATCATAAATTAAGCTAAATTTAAAAAAAATATAACACTTTAAAAGCAGAATCGGTAATAGTAATTCATGTATTGATATCATTAGCGCCGTCACGTGGTTTGTTGGCGCCCGGGGCGAAGTTCGGCAGGTGCCCCCCCCACTACCCCAACTCAGTCTTTCGTATTCATTATTAAACCTATTATCCTTTTTCCTTTTTGTCTTTGAAAACACCAAAACACCCAAATGGTTGGTTACCAGTTACTCTTCAAGTTTCAAGAATACCAGTCAGGATGAACAAACAATTAAAATTCTTTAAAATAGAACTGTATTAAAAATACAACGATAAAAAGTAATTTAAATTCGAACATTACTACATACATTTTATAAAATATAGTTAAGAAAATCATGAAAAAGTAGTCATTAAACACTAATAGGCTTCCTGGCTTTTAACGAAATGTCGTGACTAGTTCTTAAAGTCTATTTTTCGTGCCTCATCGTTTTCAGGATTGACAGGATGGCCAAAGAATTCAATCTTTCTTGGGACATAGTTGAACGTAAATATGTCTTTAATTTTTAGCTTACTAAAGCTACGCTCCGCATTTGCAACTGTCAGTGGTGTAGTTAACAACACTCTTAGTGCAATCCACAGATTCATAAATAAAGTCTTTGCTGCCGGTTTTCTTGATTGACCGCAACACGTCAATAGGTTGAACTGGTTGAGCTTCTGATTCTTTCAGCTCTAAGATGGAATTCACATGTTGCAGTTCACAAAACAGTTCATAGCCGTTGATATCCGATACACCGTCAGTATTTTTTAAGTGGGATTCCAGCTTCAAACAACTTTGTTTTAAGTCACCTTTTTCTGGAAGTTTAACCACCTTATATAAAAAACCCCACTGTGAACTATGATTGTAAATTGCAGTTGACCTACTTTTAAGTGAGGTTGAAACAGTATCCACTAAGGGATAAAATACCTCTCTCTTGAATGTGTCTTCTGCAGATGTTATTACTTCATCACCACTTTCATATGAAACGCTTCTTTTTGCGAATTCTTTTTTCTGGGAAGACTGGTTGTATTTCAAGCTCTTCTGCAATTTTTTTGGCTGAAATTACTGCGTTGGTGAATCAACTTATTCTGAATTTGTCTAGAAAGTCCAAACAGTTATTCAATTTTTTCACAGCATCACCAACGTCCTTAGCTTTCCCTTGAAGATTTTACTGATAATATTGTTTTCAAAGGAAATAGTAAGCATACTAAGAAAGAAAAGTCTTCCATATGTTTAGCTAAGGAATAAGCCTCGCTCGCTGTCTGAGGATCGTCTGTTTTCTCACTTAATTCGATCAGAGCATCCCGGACTTCAACGTACTGGTAACGAACAGCCTGGACCGCAGATATTCGGGCTTCCCATCTTGTCTCACATACTTGTTTTAGCGTGAGATTCTTGACATGTTCACTAATCACACACCAGCGCCTTGTAGAAGCTGCAAATATTGTATAAATACGCTGGAGAATTCCAAACAGAAACGTAGATTTGACCGACGATTTCGCTCCATCGGAAATTAAGAGGTTAAGACTATGACATTCACAAGGCATGAAAAAAGCCAGAGGAAATCTTTTAGCACACGAGCTTGAACTCCTTTGTGGATTCCTGCCATATTGGCGCCATTATTATAGCCATGGCCACGACAGTCTTTCATGTCTAGTCCGCATTTAGAATTTCCTTAAATATCAGGTCAGTGAGAGCTTCTTCGGTGGTTTCTTCTGCCACCTGATATGCTATGAAGCTTTCCTCTATGTTAATATCACCACTTTCTTCACTAACATAGCGAATGGTTAGAGTTGTTTGCTCTTTATAGCTGATATCGGGAGTGCAATCAAAAATAACGGAAAAATATTTGGCAGTTTTTATTTTCTTAATGATGCTCTCCTTTACTGTACTACCTAACAAGTTAATAATCTCATTTTGAATCGATACACTTAACAAGTGAAAGTTAGTTTCTCGGTTAGTTACTCTGCGTAAGTGTTCCAATAAAACTGCATCAAACTTCCCCAAGAGTTGTACAAGCCTCAGAAAGTTGCCATTGTTTTTTGTAAATACCTTTGAAGATGAGCCTCGAAATGCTATGTTATTTTCTGCCAAATACAAAGTGATATCAACCTACCGTCTTAAAACCTCTTCTGAGCGTTGTGTTTCAGTATTGATTTGGCTAATAATTTCTTGATTTATCGAAGTACCCCCTTTAAGTGCACTTTCAGCCGTGGTCCACTCGATCATGTATTTAAAGTGATTCGGTGATACTTCATGAGATTTAGACCTATCAGTCATGTGTTTCCAGTCATTAAAACCTATTTTAAGACCAAACTGTGATTTTGAGGATGGGTCGAAAAGCCTACAGCAAAAACAGTATGCCGAATCATTTTTTTCAGAATAAACTAACCATCGTCTTAGTATTTTTTCACCGTTTTCAGCGAAACGGAATTGAAAACAATTAGAAAAATGCCTGTTTTTAGAATTTTTTGGGTACTGATCATTTTCTTTAGACAAATCATAACCAGAAGGCCCTTTTAAAATAAGGTCATTGCGCTGCGCATTAAGGATGAGGTCTGGCCATGTTCCTGGGTCTCCAGACAAAGCCAACGTGGTGTCTTTGGCATTGTCAATATCAGACGTTAAAGTTAAATTTACCTCTTGGTTATCACTTGTATCTTCAACGTAGGTAGGAACAACAGAAACTTCTTCGCCAGTCCCTTGAAAACTGGTACTTGGCAGGTCACATACGGTAACGGCCTCTGGCGCTGGTGTTGAAGACAAAGTATTGAAAAAACTAGTTAGTTTTGGAACTTTTGACAATAACACTTCACGAAATAATTCACTTTCCTTATTTAATTTTCGCCGAAACAGTGACAGACTCAGACTACAATGGCAGATGGATGCAGGTATAGCGCCCCCAGACGCGGCGCCAGGGGCGATCGCCCCGCCTACGCGGACGGACATGGTTTTTGGGGGTATCTCGAAAAGGGTGTTCCATAAGAAAAAACCCAAACTTGATCATAATTTTTATTTTGAGTAGATTTAAGCATTTTGTGTTCAGAACTGTGTCATTTTGACATTGAAGTTTACCGTTCACAAGGATATTAATTTTTAAACTAAAATAAAAACTAGATGTATTTTTGAAACAAGTGATAAAAATTTGTTGTTTTTGTTTTATTTTGAAAATTAATATCTCGGAAACTGCTAATGTCAATGTCATAAGTGAACACAAAATGCTTAAATTTACTCAAAACTGCAAAAAAAATTTAAGTAGTTCTATTTTTAAAAAATACCGATGACGTCATTGCAATAAGAGTAGAGAGGGTAAAATTTAGAATTTGAAACCCATGGTCTGTATAATCACACAATTTCCACTCTTTTATATGTTCAACAATAACTTCTAAACTTCCAGGAATTTTCAAAAAAATGTTTCTTAATTCCTTAGTTGGTAAAGTCATCTTTTCTTGTCTTCTTCTGTATCTTTCATTACCTTTCCTTGAGCTTTCCTTTCTTTTCTTCGTCTAGTACTTCTTTTAACTTGTTTCCCGCACGTCTTAATGTGTCTACTTTAAACAAGCTCTAAGCTTTCGTCACCATGTAAGTGCAATTTTTCAAATTTATTTTTTTGTGGTTAGGCAACACACTCTTTACCATCACCATTTACTCCAAGTTTTATTAAAGTTTGCCTTCTCTAATGGCGTTTTATGGTTTCGATAATAGGCTGGACAATTGATTGCAAGAAACTGGTGAGTACAGGTGAGGTTTCCTCCAAAGTTTTTCCAATTAATAGCTTAGAATTTGGTCTGAGACCCCTTTTGGGTAGAGGTGAAGTACAAAAAACCAACTCAAATAGTTCAAATTGCCGACGTTTCGCTCTCTATGTTGGTTGGTTCTTTGTACTTCACCTCCATCCAGAAGGGTCTCAGACCAAATTCTAAACTATTAAACTCGTGAGGTTTGACGTTAAAAGGGTTGTTTCAAACAAACAGGTGGACCAAGCGGGCGGGTTAGCCAATAATAGAATAGCACTATGAGACGGTGACTCATCATACCAATAATGCTTGGGCTGCGCCTACACTATTTTCGCGGAGGGAAGTTCAATATGCTTTATAGACAGAATCATTCTTGTGCGAATCCCAGTAGGTTTCCGGTTTTTAAAAGCGATTCGGGTAATCAGCGATTCGGATAGTCGGAGTTTGAGTTTTACTGTATTTAGATTTCACTGAACATTCTGGATTGGAAACCGTATTTCATATTCATTTAAACAACATAGAATTCAAGTTTTAATAATGTTGTCTCAAATGTGTAAAAGTCTAATGACATTTACCTTAAGTAATTGGAGATTCATGTGCTCAATTATGATTTTGTTACCATTACTATACTTCTTAAATAATTTTATATAACAAGATGCTGTAATTTTACAAATTTTTCTCGTTTATTGTGTATTATTTCTGAAGATGACAAATTTTAAATTTTATATTGTCGAAACTAGTTAAGTTCTTAGTTTATTAAATAGTATTGGTTCCGGGATTACAAGAGGTCGTTTGATTTAATATTTTTTTCAAATATACATATAAACCAATACATGAAATTTTCTCCAAGATAGATTCTAATTTCTTCAACAAAATTAACATAGAATAGGTTCAGGTGTTTATTGAATACTTTGCATCTTATAAATAAGATGGGCAGTTATGCGACGATTTCGAAACCGAAAATTTCAACATCCCCTTTTTCACTTATAGACTTAGAGTTGGTAGTTATAATGAAAAAAAAAAAATTTGTTTTTGTATGTAAACATATCTTAACCCAACACTGTCAATATACTAGAAAATAGTAAAAAATAGTTTATAACTTCTGTTTAAACTATTTTTTTTTCTACAATTTTTTTTTCCTCTTTCCGATCAAAAAGTTTGAATTCCATTCTTAGTTTAAAGGGACAACGAGGGAGCGGCGGTCTTTAACAACCACGTATCTGGATCCGTTTTAAGAGTTATTTTATGTCAAAACATTTATATTACTCGTAATTTGAATTTCAGGAAATATGCGTTTACAAAAAACTAAATTTACGTGTTTTTGTTGAAACCGATCTGCAACTTTTATTATTATTAAATTTGTAATAGATAGTTACAGATTATGCGTATCTTCTTTATCAAATTAACATTATAGTTAAAGTAAGAATGAATAGATGCGTATTCTACAGCTTTTGATACTGTTAAGTAAATAACAATATAGTAGTTTGTATTTAGCTTTAAATGTCGTAAAGAACATAATAGCATTAAGATGCTGGTAATTAATGTCTGTTTCAAATAATACCTTATTTGTTGAATACTTGAGAAATTACATTACAATTAATTTATGGTAGAAGCAATTTGCATGTAATAACCGTGTATTATGTATATTTAATTACGTAGTTTTGTGGCTTTTCTACCACAAATGTACATGAAAATTGTTCTAATTTATTTTTTGGAGCACATTTAAGTTATCTGAACATTGAATCATCATTCTGGTGATAAAAGCATAAACATTTTTTTAGATTTCTACAGACTTTGTAATAAATACCCTTGCACTAAATACTGTTAAATTATCCAGCTTTTTGATGAATTTTAGTTCATGTTACCTCATTAATCTTCATTTTTCTGTGTCATTAGAAAATGTAGATCACGAAAAAATACTTGGAATTTTTGGATTCTAGAATAATGACGCTGTGGCACCAGTTTTAGGACTACGTAATAGAAAGTTATATTTGCAATCGGAAGTTAAACCTATAATGCGTTATAAGAAATAGCAGCGGAAGTTTCACGTACGGGACTAGGAGATTACTATTACAATTCTTGCTAATGTTATAGCTTCTGGTATCCAAGGGCTACAGTTTTTCTATTTTTTAAAATTATAAAATGTTGCTGTTTTGTAGTAGAAAAAATTACAATATGCTGTTACGATTCTTATCGTTATCTTTTTATTTCCGCATTCACAACCGCGAGATAAACGCAGCTAGGATCGTATTACACTATTAAGACTAATATCTATTTTAACACGTACAGTTCTTATAATACGGATAAATACACACAATTGATATAACACGACTATAATACTCAATTTAATGAAAATTTTAGAACTGATCTCATAAATTACATGAATAACCTTTTTATAGAAGTTTAAAAAGCTCGAAGTTCAGGAATACAAAAGTTCTAGAGCCGCAACTATTCTGACTTATTCTCGTAATTTCAGTTGCGTAACAATACGATACTTAAGTATCTTTTTTTTTCATTCGGATGTGGTACAGAACTCGGCTTTTGAATTTCCTCCTCATCTCGTAATCTAAATAAATACTTTATCAAGAGCTCATGTCATAAATAAATCAGTCACAGATATATCGTAAACTCTTAAAACAATCTAAATAAAAACAACAAAAAATATGAAATAATTGGTGGTAACAATCTTTAAAGACAAATAAGTTAACACAGGGTAGCCAAGATAAAAAAAGATCCCATGTTGATATAGAAAGATAAAAGAGGTCCTGTGTCCTGTATCACATTGTAACTAATATTGAACAAAGAGTGTTGATTGTTGAAACATTAAACTTATTTAGGATTTAAATCGTTTGTAACGTTAAATTCAAAGTATCCACAAAATATCCATAGACAGTTACTCCAGCTGTAAGTGTTGTCAAGAAAATAATTCTTGAATTTAGAACTACGCTAAACGTAACCGTGTAATAAGGTTTTTTGCTGGAAAATATTCAATGTGTGCTGAGAAATCTATGTAAATCAACTAGGCGTCTATTAAACTATCTATCAGAACAGGGGAATGCGTTTTTGCAGCAAGATTGTGCTATGGCGGATCCTTCATGGTTTTCAATGACATACGGCTTCGGAGAAGAACGTTCAGATTCCCCTTCTGCAGAGCTGTCTGTCTGTGAGTTTTATTTGTGGGGAATTTTGGGTAAAAAGTATTGTAACAATCCGCAACAATTGAAGAGTTGAAAATGAACATTCGCAATACCATCGCGTGTAAATCACACCAAATGAATTAGTTGCTCAAAACATGCGAGACGTGCTGAATTGTGTATCCAAGTTCATGGCTGACACTTCCAACACTTGATGTGAACTATTGAATGTTTCAGAATGTTATTATTTGTATTTACTACTTTTGAATAAAAATATAATATGAATTTACTTATCTGAATTTAAAGGGACCTCTTTTATCTTGGCTACCGTTTTAAACATTTGTGTCTTTTTCATACTAAGAAACCTTGGTAAGAAGAATCTAGTTAGTCCCACTTTTTGATAATCATATCTCACTAATATTTACATACATGTATAATTGTAGTACATAAAATGATTAAATGAAAAGCTGGTTTATATTCGTAAGTAAGCTAAAATACATTAATTTAACGCTTATCTCACAATATTTAGTGTTTAGGATGAGATAATTGTCATTAAAATGAAATAAAATGTAAACAATCCCATGAATTTTATTTTAACCCCGAAAATTTTATAAATAATAGTATATTATACACTAGGGTTGTGAAGTCTGTCATTATTGCCTTAGCACCAGTTTATTATAATAATAAGGTGCGTAGGCAATAATGGACTTCACAACCATGGTGTATATACTATTTTTTCCACTACTAGCCAAATTTAAGCCAAAAATAAAAAATAAACTTTTTTCTTGTAAAAATCAAGTAGCACAGGAATGCAAATAAATCAAAAAGCATTAAAACCTACATACGTTGATAAACCAACTGCAACTGATTCACTAAACACTTGTGTGACATATTTCACCTTCATTTTCTGAAAATTATTCGGAGTAATATGTAAATTAGTTGATTTAGGAGCCAATCGCAGCGGTTTAGATTTGTCTGACATGTAGAAATTTTAATGTCTTTCCAAGATGCTTTTTGTTATTAAAGATTATATCGTATTTAATCAAGTTATTTTGCACCGACTTCCATAAATAGGAGACATCGAAGAAATAATAGATTTTCTTATCGTTTACGAGAAGGTATGGTTTTTCCGGTGATACATCTATTCTTTTAATTAGGCTTCGAAAATTTTACTACTGCCGTAACATTGGCACCGCATTGTAGTTGTAGCTTTTCTATGCAGTCTAATACTATCGACTTCAATTTGTCACCTTTACATATCGTATTTGTAAAGATGTAGCACAAGGGTTGTTTAACTTTTTATATATAACTCTAACCATGATCACGTAACAGTTTGAGCTGGCAAAAATTTAAAACCTACTTTAAAATTAACATTTTGGGGCTCGTAAAATATAATTTTAGTGAAAATTGTTTGTATTCCTCTGTATATCTCCTGCTTCTTAGTGGTTTATTTTTAAGTCCACTTGGGCTGTCACAATTTGTGCTCTGCTTTCGGGAAGTAATCGTTGGGAGATGTTAACTTCAATTGAAGTGCTTTCTTTTCACGTTGCAATTTAAAAATGTTCCTCCGTAATTTTCTTTACCTAAGAGTATTTGAGCTGCAAGCTTGAGTAGTTTTGGTATAGCTAGAGATGTTAACGGGCATTTATTGCTTCGCCAATATACCTTGCATCATTTGAATATTGGGTTTCAGAAATTGACACTTGTAATTCATTTAGGAATGGCAAGTGTTCGCCACATACTCGTTAAGTTTTTATAGTCGACATTTTTATGCAACAGATCGGACCTTCCACATTCTGTTAACCATTCAAAACACCTACAACAAAATGTTTGTAATTTACTTAAAATTCTTCATGTAACTTAACTCGCCTGGTTAAATCCTTTGGTAAATCTGAAAAAACTGATTCTACCATCATATTTAATAAATAAATAAATTCAGGTTATGTATTTGCGGTTATGGGATGGGGGCGCGAATTTTAAACTAATGGCATTTTTATTCAAATAATTTTATCGTGTTAGGTAATTTTAAGCAGCAAATACGTTAGAGATAATCTCCTGGATATACAAAATTATGTTTCACTCGTTTTTGTTAAACAACTATTCTTAGATTCTCAAAAAATTTGAAATTGTCCATTATTAACATAGGTCAACAATAGAAAAAATTATTAACCACAAATAGAGAAATTCAACTTCTCAGTTGGCTAGAAGACGCAATAATTGTCCACTTCACAGCTAGTAGTATAAAAAAAACAATTTCTTATATTAAATAGGAGTAGTGAACTATTCTGGCCAAATTCCGAAGGCACATCCTTATATTCAGTTTTTTGCGCTCTATTCGAATATGGAAACAAACAATTTTAATTCGATAATACAAGGTGTTGTTTTGAGGGTGAACAAATTTGTCAATATTTTGTAAAGCCAGACCTGGATTTTCTTTCTCATAAATTATTCAATTGATTGGGCATATTATGAAAAATGTGTAGCAGAAATTATAAAAAATATACAGGGCGGATCATAAGTTATAAGCCATTAAAGAAATAGACCAAATACATAAAACACCCTGTATTTCGGTTATAAAGAGCGCTAGATCACTAATATGAGGGTATTTTAGAATCACCTAGATGCGTATAGCCGTTTTCCAATGAAACACCCTGTATAATTAGAGCAAAAGAATGGGTTTATCACAAATTGCTGAATTGACAAAGCGCCGAATGGACAAAAATCTGAATTTGTGGACAAATCGCTGCAAAACTTCTGTGGACAATGCCGAAAAATGACAAAATGCCGAAAATGCTTCTGTGGACAAATCGCCGAAAGTGCTTCTGTGGATAAAACGCCAAAAATGTTTCTGTGGACAAATCTCCAAAAATACTTTTGTGGACAAATCGCCGAAAATGCTTCTGTGAAGTACAGTACGTTGGCTCAAAAGACGTTCGTTAAAAAAACTGTCAAATTTCCACTAGTATTCAATAAGCATGTTCTACACTTCTACATGAGAATAATTTAAATTGATTAAAACAAATTTGTTTTTTAAATTGTTATTATGAGTGTAATTTTTTTAAAGAAAGAAATTGTAATAACTGTAACCTATCAATCAACACCGTGCACCTCCGATCACATAAAAATACTTAAATTGATTAAAGATAATATATTTACAGTGAGTAGTACCTACTGGGTGCACAACAAGGGGATCCTTGTGGACCTTTAGTTTTCTCTCTACCCATCCAGTTAATAGTTGATTGGGAATCAGCATTGTCTGTGGTATTTAGATGACGGCACTATAGCAGAGGAAGCAAGCACAGTCCTCAAAGATTTTAAATTCTTAGTTGAAAATGCCATTCTCTTGGGCTTCATCATTAACTCCTCAAAGAGCGAGCTGTTTTTTTTGGACAGAAATGGATCCGACAATTTTACAAAACTTCCAGGTCTACGAATAACGGGACACCGAATAAAAGTAACTTATTTTACGTTATCAAAGAATGAAAACGAACACTAAACGACAAAATAATTCACAACACATGGAACTTAATATCGCATGATTTACAGTTTATAATCACATAACATAATCACAACGTTCAAAACATGCCGCCAAGACCGAAACCGTGGTATGCAACGCCACCGTGGTAGTTCCAAAAACTACAAACTTGTTCTCTGTTTTTCCCACTTAAGTTACATTTATACCATAATTGTATGTTATGTGCTGACAGGTTATAAACTTTGAACGTAAATTTATACAGTATTTAAAATTCCACCAGAAATTAACGATATTACGTTCAAACACCTAATACCGTAGGCATTTCTTATGTTGCCATAAGTTCTTTCAAGTCAAATAAAAGCTTCCCACAAGGTTGTTTTCCTCGGGATTTGACTCACTTGGGCTTCCGTGTAGCTTCTACTAATTTATATTAGAATATAAAGTAAAATCAACAAATTATAACCTTAATTTTTAATTAGATGGAACAACAATCGCCAAAACTAAAATGCAGAAATAATAAAAACAACATTAAACATCAATATTAATTTGAAAATGTTTATCCAAATTTTTTTTTAAATTAATTATATTTCTTTCTTTGTGATAGATTATCCTTCTTGGTGGAGAGGGTTATTTAAAAAAAAACTCGCTTATTTTTGATTCAATTTTAAGCAACGTTTCGGAAGCTTTTTTTAATTGATGCTTCCTTCATCAAGCTCTGGAGATGATTAGAAAAACGAATTAACAATTGATATACATAACTTACTACATTACACAATTATAACTGGTTAAGATAGAAAATAACTTACTTAATTGATGTAAAATAAGGTGGTCATGCTTGAAGTTACGAACAAATGTTCATAGTACACTATTATAAAACTTGTAAATATGAATATGAATAAAATAACACTTATAATTACACACAATAAATAACATAGATAAATAAATACTTGTAAATAACACTATGAACTATAACAAACGTAAATTGAGTAAAATCGACAAACATTTGAATTGAATTTAATGTGAAAGTTGTATAAAAGTTGTATAAAATGATAAGTAAACGATAATAAACGTCGGCGTTATAGAAACATTAAATATTAAATTTTTGGATAGAAAATTGACATCAGTAACAAAATATTATGTAAATTTTATTAAAAAGGTCTTTATGATTTAATTTTGATTTTACTAATTATATTGTTATAACATGTACTCAGATTTTGTTTTGAAGTTAATATTACTTTTGTACAGGTTTATATGTAACATTTCTGATATAAGACGTTTATTGTAATTTTCTTCAAAGTCCAATATTGTAGGATTTGTGAGATCAAAATTGTGACCCGTTGATAAATAAAGTATCGAGAGTGCTGTATTGTCACTTTTATTCGTACAGTCATACTTATGATTTTTCATTCTATTGATTAGTTTTTGTTTTGTTTGACCTATATAGTACATATTGCATCCTAAACAGTTAATTTTGTAGATAACGAAGATTTTTGTGTAGAAATAATTTTGTCTTTTAGTTTTGGATAACACGTATTATATATAGTGTTTTTATTGTATAAAATTATTTTTAGTTGATTATTCTTTAATATATTAATTATTTTATAACTTAGGTAAGGTATGTTGATTAGTTTTTGTATTGTATGCATGTATTAGTTGAAATTGTGGGATTATTTATGTCATTAGTAATATTAGTAACATTTAGTTGATTATTGGGTGGTGGAATATTATTATAGTAAATTAATTTTGTAGATAGTTTTCTTGGATAGTTATTTTTTGTAAAATTGTATTCAGTAGATTTAAATTTTTTTAATAGTTGAGTACTACATAATTTTTAATCTTGTTTTTAAGAGAATTAATAATATTAAGTTTTTGATGGTGTGGGTGTTTTGAAAATAGTTAATAATACGATTCGAAGCAATCGGTTTTGTATAATAGTCAATTAATATCGTGTTATTGTCTAAATCTCTTATTAATTCTATATCTAGAAAAGGAAATTTTTGATTTTTTCAATCTCTACAGTAAATTTAATGTGTTGGTTATAATTATTTAATATTTCTAATGTATCATTGATACTGTTTGTGGGAATACATGCTATAACATCGTCAACGTAGACATAAAAGAAAATAGGAGTATAATTTAACGTTTTTATAGCGTCTGTTAATAAATCATGCATCACAAGATTCGCCAATATCGGAGATGTGGGATTACCCATAGCAGATCCGAAAATTTGTAAGTAATACTTTCCATCATATTGGAAATAACTAGAATTGAATAAAAATTCAATTATTTGTAGAAATTCGTATAATTCTAATGTGGTATAATATTTTAACTGGTTCCAATATTTTTCAATTAATTTAATAATAAGTTCTTTAGTGATGTTCGTGAATAAAGAAGTAACATCAAATGAAACAAGAGTATGATTTTTGTAATTTATCTTTTTTGTTATTAATATAACTTACTAATTGAAAGGAATTTTTTATGTTATAAGTGAAAATGGGTGTAAGATTTGTAATGATCATAGAAATGAATTGTGATAAAAATATGTGGGAGATCCTATGCAAGAAACAATGGGACGCATATGATTGTGTTTTTTATGGATCTTAATTAAACCATAAAATTTTGGTGCATTGCTAGTGTATGTGATTAGTTTTTTGTACATGTAAAATTCTATGAGTCCTTTTTTTATAAAGTATTAACAATATTATTATTTTTGTTTTGGAATGTATTAGTAGGATCAACGATTAATTTTATATATATATATATATATATCAAAAAAAAGCTTCCGAAACGTTGATTAAAATTGAATCAAAAATAAGCGAGTTTTTTTTAAATAACCCTCTCCACCAAGAAGGATAATCTATCACAAAGAAAGAAATATAATTAATTTATTAAACATCAATTTAAATATTGTAAATTAATTTTTATGTAGTTTCTGCTATGTATTTTAAAATTACAGCCATGCACAAAAAAAATTTGGAAAACTTAAATTTTTGACATCCTGAGAGTCTAATGTGGCATTTTAATCTGACGCTTAAAATCAGTGAGAATCCCAATTAATCGAAATGCCTGGCAACTACTAATACAAGAAACGTTGTGGTTGTTGCAAAAGAAATCCTCATATTGTATTTGCTAAAATCATAATAAAGGTGTTGGCAACTTTCCATTCTACTTAATTTGATTACGATTTCTATGATTTCAGAATCCAGTAAAAATATATAGCAGTTCTTTTGTAGATAGTACCATGTAATACATTGATAATTTGTTCGTTCGGTGTACGGTGGTCGCTGGAAATACAACATATGAATATGTGGTGTTGAAACAAACTTAGAATATAAGCATTGATTATATAAGTTTCCATTAAATCATCCATTCATCAGCAGAATTCGCAACTTCGAATGCATGTGTCTTTATTGCGTAATGTAATACAGTATGAAAACAATGTTATCACATAGACCGAAATGGTTTCCTACAAAAAGCATTGATAAAATAAAATTAGAATTTAAGTTAACCACTTACTTTTCTTACTAAACATTCTCTTTACATCAATTATAAACATATCCTTGTATCAACCACCTTCATTAAGTGTTCTGTAAGTCCAGGCATCTTTCTGAGTATGAATTATCAAAACCAATGGAAATACAATATATCAAACTACGTCATATTGAATAATTATAAACAAACAACTTTGTTCAAATAATGTAAATTATGTAGTTAGTTTGCAAACATTGACAATTTCATTTGACCATAATAAATTCACCGTTATTAAACAAATAACTATTGCCATTGACATACGTCTAATATAAATTAACCAAATTTGAAAATTCGTAAGTGTAACTGGTGTACTTCTTGTTATATTAGTGTTTCTATTTAATTATTTAATATCATAGAGAAGTAGAAATAGAGTATACAAATGAAACAGCAATAGCATAGGCGATTTTCCTAATGTGTTGCTCGTGTCTTAATAACAGTACCTAATTAAACGCCGATTGCATAACTATGTTTTGAGGTTTACAGATTTATAACAATCAAAATGTTACGTCACTTTAATCAAGCTAAACATTACTTTAACTACCGTTAAATGGTTAAAATCCACTGAAAAATTATAGCTGTGGCCAAACATAAATTAAACTTACATTGCACGTTACCCATCGTGATAATCAAAGTTATGATATACGACATAAAGTTCTCTGCAATGTGCCGCATAAAGTTGTAACATTCATTTTCTTCTCTTTCACTCAATAACAGCTGAATTTATTCAAACAAAAATAGAATACGCAATAAAAACAAATTGACGAAATTGAAATCGTTGGTATCGACATCAAATGTAAGAAAATTTTTGTTTACCCCAATTTCCTGCGATCGCTTATATGAAACGTTTTTGTTATTGTCATCGCCGGAAGGTTATAGGTAATTTAAAATTTTGAGTTGTTGCACTTGACATTGTGTATGAATAATTCATTGGTCAATTTTTAGTGTTCCACCTACATTATAGAAGCAATCTCATTTTTATGAATGCTTTTCGACCTTTGCTCAATAAAAGTATGTGTATGCAAAACGTTAACTCAATGATGCTGTTTGAGTCATTAGATAAATATGCATGACTTTTAGAATACGAAATACTATATTTGCAATTTCAACTACAAGGTATTCATAACATCAGTTATAAATATATTCATCCACCAGGAAATTGAAGTGTGTTACGTTTAAGAAGTAGTCACTTATTATACAGGTGTAAATAAATACGTGCGAAAAAATGTAAGTGGTAATTGTTTGCCGAAAATAATGTGAGTCTTTCATATAAAAAAAATGTATATGAGCAATTCCTGCTTACTTACGCCCCTTAAAGATGACGCAAAAAAAAATTTTTAATTTTGTTCTTAAAAACAAAAAATGTTAAAAAATTTAAAATAAGCGAACATTTTTTGCTATCGAAAAAGCATTAAATGAATATTTTTGTGGTAATCTCGTATAGTTTCAAGAGCGAATAAAACCATCCCTAAAACTTGTTTTTTCTTATCTTTTTCCTGTTTTATAGTTCATTATTTAAAAATTTATTTTAGATAGCTTGATTCTTGCTAAACATGATTCATACGATATACTTCATAATTTTTTTTCTGAAAAATGGATAATCCTACAAAAAAAATACACGAGACCTTATTTGTTTAAAAAGAATTGTGCTTTCTGAAATGATTTTTAAATAAAGAAATATGAAACAGGAAAAAAATTACAATAAATATAAGCAAGAACGAGAATGGATTAATGAAACAGTCAAGCTCAACGGAGATTATTTGGAGAAAACTTTCAGAGCGATTGAAAAGTAAACGAAAAACGTAAAATATTAAGAACGTGAAGAAATATAATACAAAAGTAATAAAAAGCAAAAAGTGTTGAAGTAAGACTACACAGTAAACAACAAACTACTAAAAGAAGAAAACAAATATTAAACAAAAATGAAGATATACTTACATTAATACGTAAATTCAACAAAGTTTACATAATTGTAAGTTAACGCTTATAAAAAAAATTTTCAAATTATTTGGCAATGAGAAACTTTAATTGCATTTTTAATTATATCTCAGGTCCTTTAATTGAAAGTTTATAATCATCAAATAACAAATTTTATTTACACACAGAAAAAACGAAATGTTTACAAGATAAACTACAATATTAAACAAACATTTAAATCTCAAAATCTTAAGAGAAAAAATTTGCAAACGTTAGATACATATTAATACCTACTGAACAAATTTCATAATCAGTATACAAGTTGGTTTAACCAAGTAACCGACCTTTTTGTTGTACATGATGATACCATCAATGCGGTGTCGTTATGATTGATTTCGGTGGCAGCAATTTTTAGTTGATAATTTCTTCTATTTATTAAGTGCACTTTTCATTAATTATTTTGTTGTAATTGTAATTTTAATGATAGATTTCAATTTAATCTAACTTTTATATCAACGAATGAAAACTTGCAAGTTTAATGCATGACTGTTAAAAACCGAATCTGAATTTTACGGTTCGATGTCTGAACGCTGAGTGCTCATTGAGTGTCTTTTCAAACGTGTTCCTGTCTGCATTTCTTTCTTCACCCCGTCTATAATGTCTTACCACCACTATTTTTGTAAAACGGTTTGTCTCACTTATTGTTCACTTGCTTTCATTTCAACACATGGTAATTGTTTGTTACCCTTGACATTTGAATTTCGTTTCGACACGACCTTTCACCTTAATCGAAATAACACCCGATTATCATCTGTTTGTACACAACGCATTGTTTGCCTTTCCAAGAAACACTTCGATAGATAACACTTGTTTTACACTGAATGTTAATTTCGCATTTTTCAAACGCTACAAATAAAACTTAACTACTAAACATTATTTTTATTACTAATTAGGTAAACGGAAAATACTTACTTATGTATAAACAAAATTATTTTTTGTGCAACCGTACGAGAAGTTCCTATTTCGCGGAAACCTACCCGGTTGCGAAATGAACATTCGCAACCGCTTTATTTCGCGGTCCGCTTGAATAATGTAGTAATCGTGCACACTTGAAAATTAGTTGAAAATATCTACTAACATTCAAAATATTATTGCGTATATTGCAAGTACTTAATTCTGATAAAATCTATATGAAAATACGAAATAAAATGTGGTGTAAATACAGGTGTCAGAAACTCTTCTGCCAAACGGAAACTACAGGTACTAGAGGTTATTTTATGTCGATTTAACTCAAATTACTTTAATCCGAAAATGGTTCCTAAAAGAGCTACAGCCCTTTGAAGAAGACATCGTTATAAGAGTTTTCTTTAAATCGTTCAAAAATGCCGTTACTTCAAAATTTCGAACTTTGTATAATCTATAAACAAGTACAACCCCGTCATTCACTGTAATTAATTTTTTACAACCACCACAAGCGTATCAGTAGGGGGAGACCAACGGGTACTTTTATTAAAAAGGTTTATTTTTTACTTTTTTTTTGTAGCTTAAATTTTAAAAATAAACATTTTCAATATTTAATAGAAGTAGTGAACTATTCTGACCAAATTCCAAAGACATATCCTCAGATTCAGTTTTTTGAGCTATTTTCGAATATAGAAACAAACATTTTTAATTTGATAATAAAGGGTGTTGTTTTGGGGTGACCAAATTTGTAAATATTTTGTGAAGACGACCTTGGAGTTTCTTTTTCATGAATATCTTAATGAATAGATCATATTATAAAAAATGTACAGCGCAAATATTAAAAAGATATACAGTCCGGATCATAAGTTAGGAGCCATAAAGAAATGGACCAAATACATAAAACACTCTGTATTTCGGTTATTAAAAGCGTTAGATCAATCATATGGGGGTATTTTAGAATAACTTAGATATCCCCTATCTGCAGATAACGTATGGCCGTTTCCTAATGAAACACCATGTATCAAACCAAGAACAAGATAACAAATTAAAGGTCTATGCCGGTAATTAAAGTTAATTATTATTTTTAAACAACTGCAATAAACAACTATTAATTTTATAACCCGCCTAAATAATAATTTTTTTGCTGTTAACTGATAGTATTTGTAGCACAAGAAAATTGTAGATTTTTTTTATTTACTTGTTCCGCAAATGTCTGAACTTATTGTTTTTGTCCGAGAGCTGCAAGCGTTATGCTTCCACTAATTAATTATTTTAAATTTTGCAAACCTCAAACACTGTATAACTAACTAATATTTCATTTTAGTAGACGGTTTACCAGAAAATGTCGTCGGTTAATTTAATTTGTAATTTAAACAAACATTTTTCTAAAAAGGTCTTTTCTGTTTTCTATCACTCATACTATCTATGCCTAGGATCTTCGTGAAAATCCTAAGCGTCTTGTTAAGCCTATAGTGAGCTCAAATTTCATAGGTTATTCTACTACTGTCCACAAGCAAATAACTTGGAGCTGTTACCCTGGCCAGCAAAAAGCCCAGATTTTAACATTATCGAAAATGTTTGGGCTCGAATACTTGCTGTTATCCGAAGACAACAAGGGCCAAATTTTATACCAGTAAACCGTAATGCACTAATTGCAGCCATTGATACCGCATGGGAAACGATTAATATTAATTATATTGATACCTTGATAGCGTCAATGAGCAGACGCCTCCAAGAATGTATGAATAATAATGGAGGTCACACCCATTATTGATTTCTTATATTTATTTATATAGTAATACCTTTATTTAAAAAAAAAGTTTTCATTTAATTTTAAACTATAACTTGGTATCTTAATTATAATTATGTAATAAATTCTTGTCAAAAACTAAATATATACGTTGACAATAAGAATTGCCTTAGTTTTTATTTTCACTTTTTATATTAACTACAGAAAAAATGAAACGTCATAAAATATACATTTTGTAAGGACTAAATATTATGAATAGAGAGTTTAATGATTTTTTTAATAACTTACAATAATTAGTAGGTTAGATTTATTTAAAAATAAGTAATAATCAGTCAACCCAAATAACCATGTTTAGTTTTTGATTTAATTTAAAAGTTATTGCTTGTAGACGTTTTTAAATCAAAATTATTTCTAATTTTATTTTGTAAACATTTCCTAAACAAAATTTTGATTCGATAATTAATCGAGCTATGGTGTTTAATTAGCGATACCTTCAAATATATTCTTTAAAGAAAAAATTAAGTAAGCAACGTAAATTACCTATTTTCTAAAACGTGCTTAGTGTAATGATTCATTCTACAGTCCTTCTATAAGATAACCCCTGCTGAGACTACCTGCTGTTAGAATTGTAAATGATACCCTTAAGCCCGCTTCACAATGTGCAAACTTTTGTTTACAGAAATTGTGGTGTCCAAGTTTTAAATTTCATGAGTGTACATACCTAATAGTTAAATCCGTTTCTTCATTTTGTGTTTTAATATTTAATTGATTACGCAGATCATCGAGATATTTTTTTGCATCGGGGTTTGATCGGAAAATATTTTAACATTAAGAATTTTTGGAAGATTAAGTTTGTTCCTTAAAACTGCAGATGCATCATATGAATTATTGTGAATTATTATTTTTTCCCACTTGTTTTTTTCCAAGACGGATTAACTTGAGAGTTTCTACAGAAACGTTTGACACGGCTTTAATGATATCTCTTGCCTTAGTTAAATCGTGTTGTGTGCGCACATATCATCATCACAAACTTGACTTTCGGTACGTGATAAATCTGAACGTGTGGTGTGAAGGCTGCGTTTGCAGGAATCACAACGTAATTCTGTATCAGCCGTTCAAAGATAAATTGCATACCGTACATAACAGTGGCATTACTTATTGCGATTTTATAATATACTTATAAAATTAACTTACAGTTAAATTGATTATTACGACGAACACGAAATATGACTCGACACAACAACACTCAAATCAAAATTGCAAAAGTGCTACATTCATTCATAAGAGTGACCCATTCAACAATTACAACCTAGTTAAATTTACCTTTAAAAAGAAACTCATCAATAAATTAAAATTCTTATCCAGAACAACAAGTTTCATCTCGGTAGTCCACCAGTGGTTTCTTCTTCTACTTCTTAACTAAATCGCAACGTCCAGAAAGTACGTAGAAAACATTATTCAAAAGTTTTGCTACAAGCTGCCGTTATTGAGGACAATATAAATTGTGCACTACATTGTAGAGTATGAGAATTATGATCGGAAATTTCTAACTTATTCTATGCCTCAAATCAACGGATGCACGAAGTATATCGTTTTTGACAGAACATCGTAAACGACTACAAATTAATTTTACAGAAATCGATGTTTTCACTAACCACTTCATTTTCACACATATCAATATTTATACATCACCAAAATCTACACCGCATTCACTATTTTAATGAGCTTGTATAAACTGCAGTCTTGTGAAATGAATCCTTAATAAAAATTGTATCAGAAGATAATTAATTGTTCGTTAACTCTGTTGCTATTAACTGGAGTTTGTGTATCTGGTGATTTGTTTAATTTCCACTCTTATTTCTTTTTAACTATGTAAACGTGTCGCTTTTAATTAGGAAACTTTAAGTTCGCCCAGCTACATACTTTTCAGTGTAATTTTTAAATAAAATTAATTAATTCTAAACTTTAAAAAAGTTCATTAACTAAGACACTTTTATTGGAAACCGAATACCGAGACGAACTTATACAACAAACAAGAACGGAGAAATAAACTGTAGAAGTCCACATAGTTGGGCTTGATTATTTATCATTACAAATTATTATTTAGTTGTATTTGTTGTACTATTTGTTAAGCTTAATGTTTAAATTTTAACTCAAAACTAGAGTCTTAGTGGGATCTGAATAACTTCATTATTATTTAAAAAGTGGTTTTAAACTCAAAAATTGGCTTAAAGCCTTATTTTAATTTGGTCGAGTAATGAACCATAACCACGATTGTTTTATAGGCATTTTAATTTTACCAAGCGTAACTATGGCAAAGTGCAACATTAGATTTTGACTGTAGAAGAAAATTTATTGATCCACTAAGGCATACATGTAAATCGACATAGTGCAAAGTGGGGTAATATGCCGCACTGGGTAATACGCTGCAGTTGGTTTTCTTCCTTCTAAACCAACATTTGGCAACAGCCTTCATTTAAAAGTGATAGTGTAACTTACCAGCTATTGTGAATCATTCGGAAATCAAATTGATTAGTTTTTTAGTGAATATCGTCAGCGTGAAGGTAAGGACCGTTTAAAAAATATCGTTGAGTCAAATTATACGTATGGGTAAAAGAAGTTGTAAGTGATTTTAATCTAATTTTAATGAAAGTATGCGAAAATTCGATTCCTAACCTAACTCTTTTCGGCGGAACAATTTGTTAAACGTATCTAATGTAGGTGTTGTCACTTGTTAAACTCATAAGGTACAATGTGGGGTAATATGCCTTATAATTTCTAACTGAGGCATATTACCTCGAGAGGCGGCTTATTACCCTGACACTTTTTTTGTTTTATTTCAGTAACGAACATATATTCAAAAGAACGTGAGGGCTTTATGGTCCGAAGAAGATCTTCGAAATGCTACTGAGGATCTTAGAAATGGTAGAGGGTCAGTTCGCCAAGTTAGTCATACGTACAGAGTTCCTGCTCGTACTTTGATGAGGAGAATGGGATCTGAGAATTAGGCCGCAAAAGTTGTCTGACTTCAGTTCATGAAATTAGTTTGGCGAAATACATTCAGAACATGGAACAGCATGAGTTTGCGCTAACATCGGTTGATGTGAAGAAGCTTGCATTTTCTTTTGTTATTCGCAATAACATTCCGGACAATTTTAATATTGCTAAAAAGCAAGATGGCCATGACTGGTTTATCTCATTTATGCAGAGACATCAAGAATTGTCAATTCTAAAAGCTCAAGGAATGTCTATAGCTCGAGCCAAAGGTATGAATAGAGAAGAATGCGGACGATACTTCGATATTTTGGAAAAAGTATTAACGGAGAATAATTTATTTGACACTACGAGAAAAATATTAAATGTCGATGAGTCAAGGCTGCAACTAAACCATAAATCAGGGAAAGTTGTTATCACTAAAGGCATTAAAACTGTAAACTGTGTCACAAGTGCTGAGAAAGGTGAGACGATATCAGTAATAGCCTGCGTAAATGCAGAAGGTCATTTCCTCCCTCCCGTTTGTATCTTTAAAGGCAAGAACAAGAAACAAGAATTTGAAGATGGCTTGTCTCCTGGTGGTAAAGTCATTATGAACGAAAAGTCGGCTTATGTAACAACAGACATTTTTAAAACATTGCTTTGAGAGCACTTTATTGCAAGAAGGAGCCAGGTAAAGTACTTCTCATTCTAGATGGACACTCCTCACACTGTTCGGATGTAGAGCTCTTAAATTTAGCTGCAAATAACGATGTTATAATTTTGTGTTTACCAAGCCATACGACCCATTGTTTGCAGTCACTAGATCAGAGGTTCCCATACTTTTTTTTCTAATAGACCACTTTAAACATTTTGCTGGATCTGGTGGACCCCCTGCAGCTATTACATTTACTAACTTACTTCCAAAACCCGAAAAAAAGTATATGTCTATGTAAATCTGTGTTGTGGCTATTTTTCAATCAACTATGAGTTGAAAGTTTTCGAAAAAAAGGTGAGAATTTATATTGCTTTGATTATGCTGTGAGTATTGTCATTCAAGCTAAGTTTCAAAGCCAGTCTAAAAAGCGTCTTCATCCAACAGTTGGATTCCTACTTTACTTTTTGTATTCTAAGATTGACTCACAGTACAAGAAACCAATAATCTCCCACTTCGGAGTGGTAAAAGTAAAAATAAATATTTTCTTGTTTTGTAGCTATTTATTCAAACACAAAAATTACTACACTTTTAATTATGTTGTTATAACAGTCTTAGTAGAATCAAAATTTAACATCAAAACTAATAATGATTATTATTAGTTTTTGATGTAACTTTATCTCAGATTACCATTGTAATCTGAGATAAAAGTTATAATTTTAATGGGAGGGTGAATTGACAGCAAATTATCAATATTTGGCTTGAGTTTAGTTAAGTATAACCGTAAATCTCCTCGCTCTGTAATATTTAATCTGCTCCGTTTTTGTCAACAAGTTTGTTACGGCACTAAAACTGCGTTCGACAAGATATGACGAAGGAAACGCTATGAGAAATTTTGCACAATTCCCCACAGTCCTGGATATTTTTCAGGTATTTGTGCCTGCAGCCAAAATGATTGATACCCTCTTTTTGAATGCTACTTTGAGCTCCTCATTAGTGCTAAGCTCGAGTAGCTCTTCTTGCAGTACCACATTTTCCACTTCAGTTTCATCATATGGATTTATTATCCATGGTGGTATATCCATCGACAGAATGTCTTCAAATCTGATTTTAAAATCATCATACAGGGCAATCAAATGTTGAACATACGTCTGAATATCTTCGTCGAGGCATTCTACCTGCGATAAATTTGGAAACTGGGAAAATTCACGTCGACCAATATTTTGCTTCATAAGTTTCAGTTTACCAAGAAAAGCTGAAATTTCACTCTTTGTTTTTATCAAATTGAGGCTGTCTCCTGTCATTGAATTTTTGAACAAATCTGTCAAATACGCAATGTCTGCTTTGAAATTCATGAGGTTTTCTTTTAAACAGGATCTTTAGTGTTCAGAAACTCTAAAACAGAGTCGAAAAGCAAATAGAATCTTGATAGACATGCACCTTTCGACAACCAGCGTACTTCGGTATGTAGCAGCAATCGTTGGAAGTCCTCATCATTTTCTTCGCACAACTGTGCAAATAAGCGCGTATTTAATGCATTGCTTCTTATTTTGTTAACTGCATTAATCACAAATTGAAGCGCTTGGTGCAATCTATCACTCAATTTTTCGCTACTAGATGTTGTCGGTGGATGACACAGTGAATTGCAATTACCTCTGGTATAATCCTTTTAAGATGACTTATAAACCCACGATATCGCCCGACCATGGCAGGAGCTCCATCTGTTGCCACCGAAATAATGTTTGTGAATGCAATTGATTTTTCCGTAAAAAAATCATTCAGAACATTAAAAATTGATTCAACTTTAGTGTCAGTCTTCAAAGTTTTCAGCGAATAGTAACTCTTCAAACATTTGTTCGCCTTTGATAAATCGAACATATGCCAATAATAATGCTTCATTGCCAGGTAAAGTTGACTCGTCCAGTTGAATAGAAAAATGAGTTTTCATAATTTTCCTTCAATGTTTGGAAATATTTCAAATCCTTACCTATTTTGTCAGGATGACACCTTCTTAGATGATCTTCCAGCTTCGATGGTTTCATAGAGTCATTGCTCAAGACTTTGTTGCATAAAAGACACATGGGCAATCGCTTGTCTGTATTTGATGGAAGAAAACCAAATTTCAAATATTCAACACTGTACTGTCGACACTTCTTCTTAGATTCAGCCATGTTTCGTATCAATTACTTACCTGTAAATATGAAAAAAATGTTTGTTAAGTAATCTTAAAATGATTTAACAAACATAATAGAAAGTGGCTTTTTAAGATACAAGTTGCTAACAAATAGATAGGTAGGTACTTACTTTTCCAACACTGGCAAACAATAATATCAATTCACTTTAATTTTCAAAAGTCTGAAAACTACTTCCGTCACTGGTGAACACTTATATAGGTACACTTTCTTTTTGAAATTCCGAAACAACTGAGTAATGTTTATCATTCGCATTCGTATTTATATTAAAGAAAAATCCAACAAGTTCATGCAAGTTCAGACACGACTTTAACTAGGCGGGCGGGCGGCGCGGCATCGGCGAGTCTTGACACGCTCTTTCTGAATATGGAATATGCAAGTTCTTACAAAAACAATTGCTGAGCTTCTTATAATATTGTCTTCCTATATTCATAGGAGAAGTCAAGCTTCTTATAATATTGTCTGCCTATATATATTATTGTCTCCCTTATTCATAGGAGAAGTCAAGTCGGGTCACCTAATACATTTTATAGACCCCCGTTAACGAGTTGTGGACCCCATTTTTTCCACGCAAGCGTAGACCCCTATCGGGCTCCCGTGGACCCTCGGGGGTCCACCTGGACCACTTTGGGAATCTAGAGATCGTTTTTTAAGACTCTAAAAACCTATTGGTCTCAAGAATGTAACAACTGGATAAATAATCATCCAGGTCGCAAGTTGAGTAGACTACAGTTTCCCGCACTCTTAAATATCGCATGGGGAAAAGCTGCGACTGTTCAGAACGCAGCTTGGGTTTTAGAACCTGTGGTATCTACCCGTTTAATGCCACTATAATTCCAGATCATGCTTTTATTCAGCAAAATTCTGGAGACAATTCCAAATAATGATAATTTTGAAAAAACTTTAATGATACAATTCCTAATAATGTCGAGAATTTTAACAATATCCTTACCGATAATTCTTACAACGGGGTTCGTATTACTGATGATGCTGCAGTAAACTGCCAAGACCAACAATCTATCATTTGAAGCGATTGCGCCTATTCCAGTTATGCCTGGACCGAGTAGATGTCAGAAAAGGAAACAGCATGCCTAGCTACTTACATCTCCAAAAGTAATTGTAGAAAAACGAAACAAAAGGAAATAAAGGCAAAAAGGAAACTGCAAAGTTGAAACGCAAGCAAGAGAAGGAAAGAAAGGAAGCCAATAAAGAGAATAAGGAAAAAAAGAAGACCCTTAGTGTTCCGAAGAAAAAACGTAATGCAGAAAGCCAATTGGAGGTGCCTACAGTAGAGCGGGGATTCAGAATTGGAACACAATGAATCAGAATTTTCGCCCAATGCGGTGGCTACTATTATGACAAAAAAGGTCCCAAATGTGATTGGTTACAATGTATAAAATGTCATGATTAGGTTCACCTTCAGACATTTATTGTGCAGATTGCCTTCCCACTAAGTCAAGTAGCTAGTACCTCTAGGGTTCTGAAGATATAAGTTTTATTAGTCTGCTTCGGCGTATCACCTAATAAATTTGTTAATTTGTGAAGAAAATAAATTTTTTTTCAATCTCAAATAAATTGTTCACTTCTTACGAGAATAGCATGCTGCCATATTCCTAACTCATGATGCCATATTACCCATGGGTACTGGTAATATGGCCATAGCGTATTATTCAATATTCTTCCTTCTAACTATCTTTATAGTAAGAATATGGCAACGAGTATATACAAACACGCTCTAAGATGCCGCTTTGTCTTTGCAACTGAGTCGATTGGTAGTTAGAATGTGAGCGTTCGAAATTTATGTTGCCATATTTCCCCTCTTTACTCTAATACTAAAGGTGTTGTCGAACAATAAATTTCTGACGAAATTCATAACTGCAACCATCTTGCAAAGTTTTTTAATTGTAAGCAAGTGTACGTATAAGCAATAAAGTGAAAGTAGTTTTCGAACATATTTATCTACTTTATATAACCATGATATACCTAACCTTTGTTGGAAAGATGAGCACAGTTGGTTTAGAATTATAAAATAGTAAATATTTATTTTCTGAAAATCATCAAAAATAGTTTACAATCGTAATGCTTGGGGTCCCCGATGGCCTAGAAGCCTTCATACAAGGAGTGACAATATGGGGTGCAACTTAGACCAGGAAAGAGGTGTGACTAGTAATACGCTATACTACTACAGTACAGTGGTTGTGAACAAAATTAAACGTCCGCCATTTTAACGGAGGCAGACAAATCGATTGATCCCACTTACAAGTTTGATATTGTTGTGTAATTAAGTATTTAATTAGGATTACGATACGTCTTCAAAAAGGGTATTATAACGGTGAATTGTGTAGTCTTTGGTTCTTAAGAAATCTCAACAATGGCGTCGTGGCTTGAAAGAAATTAAATTTACCAACAAATACACTTATTATGATGTGCAATTAATAATTTAAATTAGATATGTATTGATTATCGATTTAACACTTTTATTTTAAAGTTTCTTTTCAGTTACCTACTGTTGATATAAACATATCCCAGCTTGTGCATCAGCTGTTTAGAACACAACCAAATTACATTTATAATCTGATTACAATTTTATTATTTATTATAATTACACCGATAGATAGATAGAGAATCAAGAAAAGATAATGTAAAATACTTTTTTGGTCTCCTGAATTGTAAAACACATTTTTCAGTTGTTCATATTTGTCTTGAAACTTGATTTTTACACACAATGCGGTAAAGTAGTGGCTGATTTATCTGCTATTTCGGAACGTTTTAAAAATAAACCAAGTATAAAATTAATTGATTTTAAAAAATTTACTTTACACCATGCTTGACACGATAATGTACAGAATAAGAACGCATTTAATTTTTTATTGATGATGATATTGGTGGCGCCATCTATACGTTAGTTAAACAAATGAATTGACACATATTAGGTGGTCTATGTCAAAATGGTTAAACAATCAGGTCTATTTAAAATCTGTAGAAATAATTTTGTTCTTTTTTACTCGTTGATGATGATCATCATCCTATATAATAAAGCGCCTATATTTTTTCATGTCTGTCTCCGAAATTTCTATTCAGGAGCGAGGCCAGGGGCGTCTTCGTCCACCATAGGTTTAACATTATTCAGAGAGTTTTCATTATTTATACACTGAATTTTGTAAATAAACAAGTTCACTCAACATTCTTAAGTTTGTTCTTCACCAATTGAATTCTATTGAAACAAATAAAAATAAAAAAAAGTCTAGCGTTATTAAATTCATGCATGCATTAAAATTTGCCCGTCAATCGACGTTCTTTTAATCTAGTCCAAAAAATATTACACAAATTTCGTGGGTAAAGTGATTTTACGGCGCTCCGTAAAATTCTACTTTCCACACTCTAATGTAAATAATTATTTTGATCGCAGATTTTACTCTTTAAGAATAGACGAAATAAATTAGACGACACTGATGAAATGATCATAATATTACAAATATTTAATGCACTTAATAATTCAGTTGTATCATGATTAGTTTGAGGCTAAAGGTAAAAATTCATGCTCCGACACCGATACATTTAAAATCCTTTTAGATGAATTTTGAATTGCTATGTAAAAATAACTTTACTGAACAACTAAAATGTATTTTATGAAATATACAAAATTAATAACTTTCACATTTTATTTACATGAAACTACAAGATATGTGAACTTGCTTAATTAAATGCCAGTCAATTACAGTAAATCGAATTATTCAACAAAGATTCAACGCATGACTAAATGGATTCCGAGTCAAGGCACTACTGGTAAATTTGTCTTAACTTTCACCAGTAGGTACTACTCACTGTAAATATATTATTTCCACTTCATCAATTAAATATTTTTCCACTTTTGTCTAGGTTTGCATACAAGTTGCCTACAGTTTCCCATTCTTCACAGCGAAGAATTGATTTCAATTTATTTACCATCAATTTCCAGATATATTATAATTTAAAAGTAACATTATGATTTGCTAAATTATTTTTAACTTCAACCCCAATTAACTCGATTCAATTCAAGTCTGAATAATAGGGTGGCAATGATTGTGTTCGCCCATTAATTTATGAATTAAATAATACACTGACTTCCAGAAAAATTGCAACACCTAGAAGTTGTCGAACGATTTTAATGAAATTTTCAGGAAACGTCTATTTTCATTAAACAAAGTGATGATTAAAATTTGAATAAAATCTAGCCAGTAGTTTTTGTTTTTTGCCTGTTGTTTCCATAGCACATAGTAACAATAAATTTGAAGTATTAGACCATTTAGTAACTGTCAAGTTTGCAAATTGTTGTTGTTTCTTCACAATTTCATTCTGAACTTGAAAACAATGCCGAGAGTACGTCAACATCAACATTTTGTCCAATTAAGTGATTTTGAACGTGGCCGTATTATTGGTATGAGAGAGGCCGGACTTTCGCTAAGAGAAATTGCTCGTCGTGTAAACCGAAATGTTTCATCGGTATTGAGATGTTGGTCCAAATGGTCCGAGGAAGGGGTTCAACATCGTCGCCGTGGATCTGGACGTCCTCGAAGGACTACAGATCGCGAAGAACGTCGCTTAAGAGTTTTGGCCACAAGAGATAGATTTTCAACAACTCGATCAATTGCAAATGATTGGATGAGAGGTACAGGACTTAGGATGTCAATGTCATCTGTTTATCGCCGGATAAGATCTTATGGGTTGCGTTCATATCGTCCATTTTTATGTCTTCCTCTTACACTTCACTTCACCGTCTACGCAGACTAGAGTGGAGCAACGAAAGGGTTAATTGGGCGCAAGAATGGCATCAAATTGTGTTTAGTGACGAGTCCCGATTTTGCTTGTGGGCCCACGATGATCGTAGGAAGGTCAGACGGATGCGTGGAGAACGTAAAAATCCAACATTTTTTGTGGAACGCAACACAGCCCTTACTCAAGGAGTTATGATATGGGGTGCAATATGTTATGGTAGCAGATCACCCTTGACCTTTATTGACGGCAACCTTAATGCAGCTGGTTACATTGCTAATGTGCTACAACCAGTTGGCCTTCCATATCTTCAGGGGCTGCAAAATCCCATTTTCCAGCTGGATAATGCGCGCCCTCATACGGCAAAGGCTACAACACTGTTTTTGGAAGAATCTAACAATGCCGTCCTCCTATGGCCTGCTCGGTCGCCTGATTTGTCGCCAATTGAACATGTATGGGATATGATTGGTAAGCGACTGGGTAATTTACCCCACTCTCCAGATAATTTACACGATCTTCAGCAACGGATTCAAGACGTTTGGGATGATATACCACAAGCAACTATAAATCACTTGATTGATAGCATGCCAAGCCGTCTAGATGAGTGCATTACAAATAGTGGCGGAGCAACTCATTATTGAAAAAACTTTTTAAGCTTTTGTTCTTTTGTCACTTTGTTTAATGAAAATAGACGTTTCCTGAAAATTTCATTAAAATCGTTCAACAACTTCTAGGTGTTGCAATTTTTTTGAAAGTCAGTATATGTACGAACCGGATAATTAACTTTGATTTTGTTAAAGAGTTCTGGCTTTGTTTCACTTTTTTTAAATATGTATAATCCCATCGCATTTGTCCACTTTTGTAAACCAGCTTTCTTCCAGGCACATGCTGAATTAGGCTGGGTAAGAATGTTATATTTTAGCACGGAATTAGGCTAAACGTTTAAAATTAATTTTTCAGTTTACCATTTTTTAATATCATTGTGATAATCGCCTGACTTCGATCTCGATTTAAACATTATAATAATGCGTTTGCCTTTCTAAACAAGAGCTTTTTCTCCCTTGTTACAGTCATCGTACCATTCAATGCAACTTAAATCTGATCTGTGCAGATAAAGATTCGACATTGTAAACAATGATCCTGCTTTCACCAGATTTTTTCATTTTTCTCAGTAACGTAGTACACTTTTATCTTATTGCGGAAATTCCTAACAAGACCTTCTGTTGTCGATGTTCTTCTGCTATTTGAACCCACCTTTATAATAAGACAACTGCTTAATTTTCTTGTAAAATGGATATTTTCTTCAACAGTTGCAAACACCTTTTGCATTGTTTGGTTTTTGCTTTTGAATGTAAACATCATCTTACGACTTATTTATCACACGTGCGATTTCATATCTCCACTTTCCAACAGAATAACGCGCGCCCTCATATGACACGGGTTGCAAACCCTTTATTTGTAAGAAGCTGGCATTGCCGTCCACTCATGGTCTGCTAGATCGCTTCATTTGTCGCTCATGTATGGGATGCAATCTATTATGTAGGTGGTATTGTAACAATTACTAGTTTCTTCTTCTTCTATCTTTTTCTTCCAGTTGTCTTTGTAATAAAATATATAACACTTTTTTCAGATTTTCATCCAAAATATTGTTTCTTTTTATAAGTAAGTAGATAAGTAGTGTTTGAACTTCGGTTGCGATCGTTTGCCGTAGGGGGTGTGCACGCATGATCGGGGACGGTCGGGGCGGCTCGGTATCGATCGGGGCCGCTCGGGACGTAGGGGAAAGGGGCGGGGGCGCGGTAGATTGAAGACCTTTGCCCTCAATTTAATGCAACGCCCTAGATTGGGGTTAGTGATCTGTGCCTTCAATTGCTATGTTTCAGCTCAATGACCTCGACTACTGGTTGAAACTTGCTTTTGAATTAACTTAATAGAATGCGTGTGTAGGTTAAAGAAATTTGATATTCCATTGCAAGGATATGAAGTAAACAAGCAGAATTTTAATAAAGTTATATTAAACATATTACGAAAATTACAAAATAATTACAATTACTTTACTTATTTTAAATGTAGAAATATTTAAGCGATATTGCTTTTATCAATCCAACTGTTGTGGTTCGTATTAAAACCCAACCATTTTACATATAGCTTATCTCCTTTTTTTTTTAAATTTTTTCAATCAAGTGTACATCCGGATGTTTTACTTTCTGTAGCTTTGCTTCGTAGAATCCTCCAAGTACATCTTCTTCTTTCTTATCTCTTAACAAATAAGTAGTTGGATTTGTTAATTTAACTTTTCTTAACTTTAACAATTAATTTTTAATAGAAAAAAATTAAAATTAATTGTTTTATGTCAATTGACATTTTCATTAGAAGTATTAATTTTTGAATAATTTGTCCGAAGATGACTTTTATGTAATTTTAAAGTCGAAACCGGTCTATATTTAATACAAGTATTGGATGACAATTATTATTTTTATAATTAGATAATACATACCAATACATTTTTATAATGGATCCATCATTCGTTTATAAGATTTTATTAAAGCCTATCAAATATCATGTCATTAACGTTTACATTGTCTGGTACAGATTCGATACTTTCCAGTAATTATTATCTGGCGATTTGACACCGTAAGTTAAATTTGACACCTCAAAAGTGAAACCTGACACCGTAAGTAAAATTTGACACCTCAAAAAAAGAAATTTGACACCGCAAGTGAAATTTGACACCTCAAAAAGTGAAATCTGACACCGTAAGTAAAATTTGACACCTCAAAATGAAGTATGAAACCGGAAATGAAAATTGATACAACACAAATGTAATTTGAAACCGGACGTTAAATATGACACTTTAAGAATTTAAATTTGATATCAGTTACACTTTCAGTTTGGGATTTTTTTTTGGTTTAACATGAAGCAAAATTTAACAAATTGATAAAGGACAAATACTCAATATACTATGGACATATGCCACAAAAAATTAAGAAGTATTGACATAGTAAAAATTTTTCAGAATTTCAGAATTAAATTATAACATTTACAGATTTACTAGATAGATGCATCCGATGTGATCACAGTTCACATTTTTAACATTTTCTATTTTTTTACTGCTTCTTTCTGGTTTACAGTGGTGAACTATTGTTAAAGATATACTCAGAGCATTTTGGTGCATTTTGTTTTAATTCGTTTTTTAATAAAAAATGAAAAGGTACTGGTTTTATAAATAGAAAAAATAAAACAATGTAAATTTTTTTTAAATTTGTTTTATTTATTGTTTATGATATAACAATTCATTCTTATTTTTAATAATTCCTCTCAACTGCGGCACATAGGTCGAACAGGGTGCATCGTCTCAGTTCTCGAATGGCTGTGGAAGTTCACCACAGTAAGAGATCACGGGTTAAATGGGAGGCGGCCGCTGTTTTTCTTGTTGCTCCCATTCTTCCATTTGTCTACGAAAAGTTTCTTCGTTTTTCTTCTTGGTCTCTTCTGGGTGGCACTTCCACATATGCCTTGATAACCTGTGCCGCAGCATGATGTGGAATTGATTTATTTTGCACTGAACCATGCCTGTAATTAAGACCAAAGAATTAATATTAATCTATCAATTTTAAATTGTTTCTGACCTTCTGGTAATTCGTGTTTAGATGAGTTCATTTTCAGTACTTGTTATCAAATATAAATAATAATCTTCCTAGGTTGTATAAAATATATATGATCAGTCTCTCCCTTTTTAAACTCGCTATTTTTCATTGTAAAATTATAGGTAGGGATTTTAAATCAGTCAGCATTTTTGAAACGTTCAACGGAATCTAAAAATTTTCCACCGGAAGTAATAATTTTAATTTTGGTATCCTGTTACGCTTTTACTCTTCTAGTGTTATATTACACTGCCTTTTCTCATATTTAATTTCTGTGATATCAAGTTCACTGTGATTCACCTCCATATAGGTCATTGAACAGGATCATCAACCTCCTTTTAGGTGATTGTCCTACATATTTTTTCGTATACAATTTCACTTTGCGTGTTAAATTACAACTATATTGTGAATATATAAGTACCAACAACTATACGGTATCAAGTTAATTTTAAAATGTCAGCTAAATGGAGTGTGTGACAAGTTTGTGTAAACGTTCAATAAGTGCATTACGTCTTTATATAGGTAAAATAAGAAAATTGGAAGAAATTGATAATATACAAATTTACATCAATCGCACTATACGAATAGTACGCAGAGCAATTAAAAACGAGATCTATAAAGAAAATGTGTTTGAATCAGCTTTATCTCTAGAAGCTAGTTTAGCATTCCTCATACAATACAGATTTAAAATTAAACAGCTTAGAAAAAGTTTTTTAATAAAATCTGTAACGTGTCTGCTATCAACAACAACACTAAAACGAAAAAAATGCAACGTTAAGTGGGAAGACGTCGAGTCGTGCTTCAATAACAGAATAAGAACTGGTATGATATCAAGCGTTGACATTAAGGATCTTTTAGTTTTTTTTTAATAAATCATTTAAATGTTTTTCAATTAATATTAAAAAAGCTTTAACAGATTCTATTATTAAAGTAAACGTAATTTTATCGGCTAATTTTATAAAACCTAATAATGGAGATATAGGTTTAAAAACTTTTGCTACTAAAAATTATCCAATAGATTGTTCTACTAATTTGAAAAAATGGTATCATGACAACGTCATAGATAAACTCATGACAAAATTACAAGAGTTTTCTGAAAAACATTCTGGTGGGCTTTATTAGAAATTTTAGGTTTAAAAGTTAACATTAACAGATATGGCCCTTTAAAAGTAGGTTACTCAACATACGTGACCGTCCCAAATTTTATTAAAAATAAGCATACTGTAATTAATGTTCAAAATAATGATAGTAATTGTTTCCTTTGGGCCCTAGTTTTGGCTTTATTCCCAGTCAACAAAAATTCTAATAGAATGTCCTCCTATCATCATTTCAGTGATGTGTTAAATTATGACGGTATTCAATTTCCTATCACAATAAAAGATATACGAAAATTTGAACGTCTTAATAAATTAGCTGTAAATCTTTACTGCATAGAAAATAAAAAAATTTTGCCTTGTTCACTAAGCACTAACGTTGAAAAAAATGTTAAAGTAATTAACTTATTAATGTTGTCGTTAAATTCAAACTCCAATTCTACCAATAACGTATTAGGTGATGAATTTTTATTATATCATTTTGTTTGGATTAAAAACATGTCGGCTCTTTTGTCGAAGCAGTTATCACGTAATTCACATAAAATGTTCATATGTGAACGTTGTTTGAATTACTTTACTTCAGAGATTTTGTTTGAAAAACATAAGGTATAAAAGTAAATAACTGTAGAATAAAATTACCAAAAGAAGCAAACACGTTTTTGTCTTTTAAAAATTATTGTTACCAAGAGAAAGTTCCTTTCTTCATTTATGCCGACCTAGAATGTATTTTAGAAGATTGCTGTGAAATGAATCAGTTGTTACAAAAATCTAAAACTTCATCATATCAAAAACATATTCCGTATAGTGTAGCATATTATTTTAAATGTTCGTACGATAATCGTTTATCAAAGTTCTCTATATATCGAGGGCAAGATTGCATTAGTTGGTTCATAAATGAATTGAAAAGTATTGCTTTTTATTGTAATGATAAATTACAAACAATTGTACCGATGAGTACTCTTGATGTTACCCAAACTCGTGATTTTGTTAACACCGATACATGTCATGTTTGCAAAAAATCAATTTTAGATAATGAAATTTGTGTACACGACCATCACCATCAAACGGGCCTTACAGGGGCGTGGCTCATCAGGGTTGCAATTTGAATTACAAAGACGATCATGTCATACCTGTCGTCTTTCATAACTTAAGCGGATATAACGCACATTTTATTGTAAAAGAATTATCTTCATCTTTTGAAGGAACGATTAAATTATTGCCCATAAATAAAGAAAAATATATATCTTTTACAAAACAAGTTTCAGGAACAAATATTTCTCTCAGGTTTATAGATTCCTTCCGTTTTATGTCTCAAAGCTTAGATAAGCTATCAAACAATTTAAATAACGAACAAAAATTAATAACTGCATCCAACTGTAATAGTGTCGAAGAATTTAATTTAATTAACAGAAAAGGAATTTTTCCCTACGATTATATCGATTCCTGGGTAAAACTTAACGAAAAAAACCTGCCATCCAAAGATAAATTTTATAGTCAATTACATGATCAACAGATTTCAGATGAAGATTATTGTCATGCTGTAAACGTATGGAACACTTTCAATGTTCAGACAATCGGTGAATACTCAGATTTGTACTTAAAAACAGACAGATGTTTTCGAAGCGTTTCGGGAAACTTGTTAAAAAAACGTACTCCCTAGACCCTCTTCATTATTTTATGGCTCCGGGTTTAACATTTGACGCCATGTTAAAAACAACAAAAATTTCCTTAGAACTTATCACTGACATTGACACTATTCTTTTTATTGAAAGAGGAATTATAGGCGGCGTTTCTCAATGTTCAAATCGCTATGCAAAAGCAAACAATAAATATATGAAAACCAGATATGACCCAAATGAGGATAGTACATATTTAATGTACTACGATGTGAACAACTTATATGGAGCCTGTATGTCTCAATATCTACCCTATGGCAATTTTGAATTTATTCAAAACTTTGATATTTCTGAAATCTTGAATACTCCAGACGATTTTAATGTTGGATACATTATCGAATGTGACTTAGACTACCCACAACACTTACATGAATTGCATAGCGATTTACCATTATCGCCGGAGCATTTAATTCCACCTGGTTCAAAATCTAAACTTAAAAAGTTATTATTAACCTTGTTTCCAAAAAACAACTACATAATTCATTACAGAAATTTAAAAATGTATTTGAGACTGGGATTGCAAATGAAAATAGTTCATAAAGTACTAAAATTTAAACAGTCATCTTGGTTGAAACAGTACATTGATTTAAATACTGAACTACGTCAACAATCAAAAAACGACTTTGAAAAAGATTTCTATAAATTAATGATTAACGCTATATATGGAAAATGCATGGAAAACGTTAGAAAACATAAAGACATTCGGTTAGTGACAAAATGGGATGGCCGAGGGGGAGCGCGTTCACTTATTTCAAAACCAAATTTTCACAGTTCAGTTGTATTTGATGAAGATATAACTATTATAGAAATGAATAAATTGGAAATATATATGAATAAGCCCATTTACGTCGGATTTAGCATATTAGACTTATCAAAAACGTTTTTATATGAGTTTCGCTATGATTATGTTATGAATACCTTTGGACCGAATGTTAAATTACTTTATACCGACACAGACAGTTTAATTTATCATGATATATATGAATACATTAAGAGAGACAGTAATAGATTTGATACTTCCGATTATGATCCTCAAAATATACATCAAATTAAATTTAAAAACAAAAAAAATCCCGGTATAATGAAAGACGAGAATAGTGGAAAAATAATGTTAGAGTTTGTAGGGTTGAGATCTAAAATGTACGCTTATATCATTGATGATCAAATTCAAACAAAATTATTAAAAAATCTAAAGGGTCCACTAGGTCTTCTATTAATGCGATTACATTTGAAGATTATAAGAATTGCTTATTCAATAGAAACATTATTGAAAAGACTCAAAGGTTTATCAAATCTAAAAAACATGATGTGTATTCAATGAAACAAAGCAAAGTTGTTCTTAACCCTTATGATGACAAACGCATGCTTGGAAATAGTACTGATACAAAGCCGTGGGGTTATGTACATAGTAAATAACTTTTAGTGGGGTAAATGATTTATAAAGAAGAAGAATAGTGAATTTTTTTAGGATACTATTTGTTTCATTTATTAGGAATCAAGTGACAGTGCTACGTTTTCTTATAAAACAAGAACAATGGATACGTCACTACAAATTGAAATGGAAATCCAAGAGCAAATTCAAGATATTTAGGAAAACCATTTAAAAAAATCGAATATGTCCTATAACACAGACAGCGCAAAAGGAGCCTTCAGTTTATTGGTAAATAAAGAAAACTTTGTTATCACTGAAGGAATAACTTTCTTTATAACTACTCGTGGTGGACTTTTTGGTGTAAATGAACTGTGTTGTTTGATAGACAAAAGAAGAATATTAGAAGATTATGTTCAGACAATTGTTAATATTGTATTGTAATTGTAAAAACGTAATCATGAAACCTTAAAAATTATTAAACTTGATCAAATTTTAAAAGAATGTAGTTTAGAACGTAAAGCTTCACACAAATTGTATATAATGAAATTAGTGTCGGGGTATAATCCTATTACAATGTTTTACTTAGAATATTCAGTACAAAATTTAATAAAAAAATTTACTAATATTCAGATTTGGATTGATGAATTAGTATGCCAATCAGCATATGTTGCTGATTCTCAAATTCTTAAGGTCATAGTTAAAGTAATAGTTTCAAAAAATATTTTTTATAAGTTTAATTCTTCCAAAAATTCAAAACATGCTAACGTCTGGACATGGTTAAACGAAAATATTTCCAAAGGAAAGAAAACGCCTCAACAACCGCTGGGTTGGATTAGCGGTCCAGATAGTGCAAGATGGCCTTCTTCTAATTTAAATGATTATGAAAGTACACTATCATTGTTAACGTTAGTTCTACAGAAATCAAATACATAAATATTTGTAAATAAACACTTGCAATATTTATTGTTATTAAGAGAAATAAAAGTATCAATGTATTGAGTCTTTTCTACTGCACCCTCGTACATTTTTTTTGGAAAAACTGTACCTCGCAGACCGATGCGTCATAATTATAAAAGATTTATTGCATTCTACGTAGGAATGTGTCGCAACATTTCTCACAGGATGTACTGCTTCCAATTTCAATAAACTGCAAAGTCAGCTAATTGTGATTCCGATGTTAGATTCTTTCTGAGTTCATTTACGTTGAAATCAAAAATGCTAAGTTTCATTTTCCTTCTCTCTCTTTGTCTACGTCTCTTTATTTTTTCTATGTTACAGAGTAGGGCATTTTACTTGATTCATCAACTTTATTACATTTAAACGTTGTGCATAAATTTTACAATCAGTTGTTAGTTTTAATTCAACAAAGTATTCTTTTGCAAGATGTCGCGTTTATCGCTGAAAAAAGTGCAACCAAAGGTGGTAATATTAAGTAATGTTGAAGTACCGGTAAGTATCCCTCAAACATATTTGTTGCGGCGCAAGTTTATTTTTTCAAAATGGGGTAATTTGTGTTTTGTAACCTTTATTTATTTCTTTATACAGATATTAAGACAAGAAGAACAAAACCAAAAATCAGCTCACAGCGATGAAATACCAATTTCAATTTATGATCCAGTAAGTACTTGTAACATTATTATGATGATTCTAAGTTTATACAACTTCTTATCGACAATCAAACTACTTGCACTTAAATAGGGCAGTACATGTGCTGATTTGTTTAAGTTTGCGAAATATGACATTTGTTATGTTTTAATTGATTGTAAATTCAATATTAAACAAACTGGATCAATTGATCATCTCTTTTATATCCGGTTTGAAATAGTACACGTTTTGTCACAAATAATGACGAACTCCTCAATTATCCCCGCACTTCAGAATCATTAACCTACATTGAGGACATTGCACTAAATTGAGGGCTAAGGTCTTCAACCTACCGCGCCCCCGCCCTTTTCCCCTACGTCTCGAGCTGTCCCGATCGATACCGAGCGGCCCCGACCGTCCCCGATCATGCGTTCCCCGACCACAAATTCAAATTTTGCGCCAAAAATGAGACAGGAACGGCACTACTTATCTACTTAAGTAGATAACGATTACTTATCTTTTTGTAACATTTTATTTATAAGCGTATAATAACACGATATTCGATTAAAAAATAGAATATTGTATTACATGACAAAAAAATCACAGTTTTCATGCTAGTGTGTTAGCTGCTAATCGCGAGCAATGAGACATGATTTTATCCTCAAACAATATACTATAGTTTTTCCAAGACGACGACGTTTTTGAGTTTTATCAAAAATTGATTTAAGATTTAACTGTCAGTTTGGAAATTTGACATTTAGTCAGTTTGAGTATACAGCCTGTCCGTGTAGTACGCGGATATTGCCTTTAAAAAGTAATTTTTTTCAAAATTGGTGTGACGATTCATTTAGGTTCCTCAGTTGCTACAATTTAAAAATATTTTTAATTATACACGGTGTTCCACCTTTATGGACCACCTGACAACTTTGACATGTTAAATAGAAACATAAATTTGTTATTTAATTATTTTGAATCTACTTGAAAAACTATGGCGACTATATGTATATGAGTTTTACTCAAAAATTAATGATACTTTTCGAGTTTGAAAAATTTAAGATACCATTGGAAGAGTGAATATATTTATATTTAATGATTTTGTCAAAAGTCTTCGATTCTGTTGAAACTCAATGTTTTGTTAAGTGTAATTTAGATTTAAAATGAATTTTATTAGGTATATCAACATATTTCCGACATAGAACAGTGGTAATTAAGTTTGATAATTTTATTTCATATTCAACAATTTATTAAAACTTTATCACACATATGCAAGTTAATGTTGACATTAGCCGCACAAACGATATTTTCTAATTCATCAATTGTCTGTGGATTATTTGTGTAGACTCTATCCTTAAGGAAAATCCAAAGAAACCCGTCTAGCAGTGTTAAGTCGCAGGATCTTGTAGGCCAATCCCACGGCCAGGAAATTTCTCCTGTAGTCGATTTAGAGTTTTTCTGGGAATGTGGTAAGTGGCTCTATCTGGTTGACAATAACGATTTCTGAGGTCTACGTCTTTGAAACGAGAAAGTTAGTTATTCAAGTTACCTCACTTGGAAATAATGTGACATTTTAATCCCTAAGTTCCTGTAGGAACACCCAGTATTGCTCTCGTTGAAATTGTAATATTAAGCTATATTATTACATATGAATACTAAAGTGGGTAGGGTTGGCATGTTTAGGTTTTAGTCGTTTCCTAAACCTTGAAGCAAATGCTTTTTCAAGACAAACTAATCCACAATTGCACACATTTTCGTCACCACCCTATGCAGGTTTATACTGATCTTCTGAGGCAGCATACATAACATTTACATCTGAATACAATAATGTACCATACGAATAAATAAATAAAATAAGAAACCTTGTTCTACCCTATACCACCAATTGGATTGAGATTTATACACATCGAAGTTATATTTGTTCTTAAGGAACACTATGTATATTATTACGTTTTGATTGCCGTAAAAATAAGGTATACTTGCACAATAGTTTCCTATACTTAAACACAGAGTGTTCCGAGTTACGTCGACTTTTCTTAAAATATGGAGTATTTAATAAAAATTTACTCTTACTTCTAAATAGATAAATGTATTCCATAATTATATATTTAATATCTCTTTACAGAGTGCTCATAATATACAAGTTAATTATTAGATCATTCAATATGTAATATGGGCCTTATATTAAATAGAACAAACTGTATTTTATTAAGTAAAATGTGTGTCTTGCGACATCTCGTGTAAACATTGCCACGTGTAAATAGTATAACCTAAGGAAAATGCCAACAGTTAACTGTGTTAACACACGTGTCGTTACAGTTAACTGTTGGCATTTTTCTTGTATTTTATTAATACATAACGTTAACAAAAAGTCCTCTTTTGAATGGTATAAGGGTGTTCTATGCCTAAGTGTTACCAGCGAGAGATTTTAAAACAAAAAATGCATACTCATAACCATCTCATGTTTTTCTAGGAGCAATCAACGATAGGAGTTACAGCGTTTTAGATTTCATGAAAAATTCACTCTGCAGTTTCAAAATTCCGTTGCTGTTAGAATGCTTGCATAGTTTTTTTAAGGAAGAATTTGAAGGGGTCGCCCAAAATCCATTACAGAAAGCTAAACGATGTCGATAGTCTTCAGACTTCAAAGTTTGCACTTTTTGCAAATGGTAAAGATACAAAAATTGATTAATAATTATCCTTGTAAGGATTCCTTCAGGTGAAGCGACGAAATCAAAGACCAGTACCCTGATGGTTTCGCAGACGTTTCGCCGGACTAATGTGGGCTTTTTCGAGGCTTCTTGAAAGTGAGAGTGACACTCACGCTTCACATTAAATTAAATGTTGGCGTTTAATTTAATATTAGATGTGACTGCCACGCCCTAATTTCAAGAAGTCTTGAAGAAGCCCGCATTGTCGGGTAAAATGTGGGCAAATTGAAAACAGGGTAGGGGTTTTTGATTTCGTCCCTCCACCTGAAGGAATTCTTACAAGGTTATTTATTCTTATTGTTATATTATGCTGATGTACTAAATCTGCTCCAGCTGAACTTCAATTATAATATCAACAATCGACTTCTTGATTTTTAATTGTGAAATAAGTCGAGATCTTAAACCACTAATTGATGAAGATATTTTCCACCCTGCATTGGAAATATTGTTTAATTTGCAAATTGATGTTTCTACTAATTTTCCAGTCTTTGCGGGTAACAAACGATACAACTTTAAAAAAGCCAATTTCGTGTTACTATATAATGCGCTAATCGATTGGTCAGTATTCAACAGTTGTAACAATGTTAACGTTGCGTGTGATGTATTTTATAACATGTTATACAATGTGTTTGATGAATTTGTACCTTGCTTTAAAAAGAAAAGTAATATGCAAAAATATCCAAAATGGTTCACAAAGGAAATTATCAGTAATATTAAACTTAAGAACGTTTTTTATCATAAATACAAAAACAATCATAATGATGCAAATTTAAGAGAATATAGAAGACTAAGATCTCTGGTATAAATTCAAATAAAAACATCCTATCGTCAATTTTTATCTGAAGTAGAAAACTCTATCAATAATGACAGCAAAAGCTTTTGGGCATTTGTCAAATCCAAAAGTGTAGTTCTAGGATCCCCGGTAAGATGTATAAACACGATATCTCTTATAATGATCCAAACAAAATAGTTGATGCTTTCGTTGATTATTTCAGCAGTGTTTTCCAAAATTCTACTCCAGGTTATCATAATGCCATCAGTAACACTAGCAATCTTTCTAATGTTAATGTAAAATCTGTATCCAGAGATGACATTTCTCTTGCAATATTGAAACTAAAAAGTAAGCCAACGTCGGGAAATGACCAAGTTCCTAGCTTTCTTCTCAGAGATTGTCGTCAGATATTTGTTGAACCATTATTTATCATTTTTAATCTGGGTCTAAAAACGAGTACCTTTCCTACAACTTGGAAAACTAGTAGAATATGTCCTGTGCTCAAAAAGGGAGACCCTGCTGAAATAACTAATTATAGACCTATATCCATATTGTCTAACTTTGCTAAAGTGTTTGAAAGTTGCATGTGTAACCAAATATATCATCAAATTAAATATTTTATATCACCGCATCAACATGGTTTTGTGGACTTACTAACCTGTGTTGTTTTACTCATTTTACGGCTGAGGCACTAGATAACCACGGGCAGGTGGATGTTATCTACACCGATTTTTCCAAGGCCTTTGACTGCATTGACCATGGGATATTACTAGAAAAATTAAGACTGTATGGTTTTGCAGCTCAATAATTTCATTTCTTTCATCATACCTCCAAGATCGCTTACAATACGTGGTATATAATGACTTCATATCTAAAAGTTTTTTAGCAAAATCTGGTGTACCACAAGGCTCAAACCTGGGTCCTCTCTTATTTTTGTTGTTTATAAATGACCTTTGTGATAGAATTGATTGTGAAGTCTTAATGTATGCAGATGATGTAAAAGTTTTTACTACTGTTAAATCTGTTATTGATTGTATTAAATTACAATATGATATAAATGCTATCTCAAAATGGTGCAAGTTAAACAGACTCAACTTAAACATCGAAAAGTGCAAAATAATGACGTTCTCTAGAAAACTTAAGCCTTTATTACATAACTATACAATTGATGATCGTATTGTTTCTCGTTGTTATGAAACCAAAGACCTTGGCATTTATTTTGACAGTGAATTGCTTTTAATATCCATGTATCAAACACAGTTTCTTCTGCAACTAAAATGCTTGGATTTATGATTCGAATTTGCAAGCAATTTTCTAACATTGATACACTGAAAACGTTATACTTTTCTTTAGTCAGAAGTCGTCTTGAATACGGTGCAATAATTTGGATGCCTTATTATGATCACCTCAAAATTAAAATTGAGAGATTTCAAAGGAAGTTTTTAAAATATCTCTGGTATAAAAATATAAATTTTATCCTGAAAGAGGATTTTGTCATCAACAACTACTTAGAAAATTTGATTTGTTATCTCTTGACCTAAGAAGACGTAGGATTGGTTTGTCTGTGTTGTATAAATTATTACATAATGCAATTGATTGTCCTTTTATACTAGGTAAATGAATTTTTACGCATCCATGAAGAACACCAGAAATAATTATACTTTTTATACTCAATTTGCTAAAACCAATACATTTAAAAATCCCCAGTCATGGCAATGTGCGGTTATTATAATGATATTTGTTGCAATACTGATATTTTCCATTGTAACCTTAAAACTCTATTAGAGGCATACAATGAATATTATTTAATTACTTTTGAACAATCAACTATTACACATAATATATAATTTCAGTTTTTCGTTATTATTATCATTATTATCATTCTTGTTAAGTGATTTATTTATTTATTTATTTTGCAATTTTTAGTAACATAGCTTTAGTTTCTTTACTTTTATTACTATTATTAATATTTTGCTATTTCTAGTAACATATGTATATATAAAACTGAATTATTTATTGTTGTCCTGTAATTGACTTTGTAGCTGTTGGACAATAAATCATATTATTATTATTATTATTGTTATTATTATCTATATCTACAATTTTAGAGAATTTAATAAATTAAACTCAGATACAGAAATTGATCAGGCACGATACGCCATCCCGTCGTACTGGAAATTCTATTTTTATACGCCGATCACCACCGAGGCCGTTATTTACAAGAAAATATTGAAGGAAGTGGTTGGCGATGACCAGGTAATCTACTGTAAATGAACTTCATAATTAAGTCTCTCCTATCACCCTTAAAAGTTTGTCGATATATTTAGAGGACACCCTGTATATAATTTGAATAGACGCAATTAAAGTTGAGGATCGTGTAGGATTTTAATTGATTCGATGAAGTTAATTTGAAATCTATCTACTAACACTTCACTTATCGCCACTTCAACTCGGCGCTTTGTTGTTTTCTTTTTAGCATTTCGCATATTAGAGATATGTACCAATAACTAAAGGTAACCTCATTAACTACTTAAAATAGTAGAAATGATTGCTTAACAATACAGGATTATGTAGTGCAGAAATTCGGTTGAATGTGGGCACAAACCGTGAATAACAAAGCACCTGCTGCAACCGAATTGCGCGAAGTACACCACACCTGTCTCAAAAGCGTTAACAACCGTTCGATAATCCTTATCCTTATTTTTATATACACTAAAATATTATACAAATCTGCACTATCGTTAAGTATTTAATTTTTTTTCACCAGAAAATAGGTCAATGTACACCGTAAGTAATTAGATATGTTGATAAAACAAGCGTGTGTTTACAAATTTAGATAATGAAAATGATTGAATAATTTCCACTATACCAGAATTGGGTTAAAGCCGTTTTTGTATGAAATTACAATTCATACATAGCCATTCTAGCGTTTTACGAACGCATTTAAAGCATTCAAATTGAAAATATGCAATCGTAATTATTATTGATCAAAAAGGGATTGTTGCGAAATTGGTCCATTATTTAATAAAACTCTACCAACAAGCTTTTCTACTCGCAACCGTTTATGTTGTTTTTTAAATTCTTTATGTAGGCATGTGTACTGTTAGTACCGTAATTAAGTTCCACTAGAAATTGTTTTGTAGTTTTATAAACGTGAATGTGAAAAGAATACACGAAAATTCGTAATCGTGTTCGATCAATTTCATTATATGGTTTGTTTTGCGATGCAAAAGCGAGATAATATTATTTGTAGAGGACAATTAAGGAATTTTGAGTACACATACAAAAGAAAAATACCTCGACAATCAGAACAGGTTCAGCTTTGCAAAGAAAAATGTTTCATCGCATAAGGTGTTTTACTCTTACTTTCATACAAAACTCGTTTCTTTATTTTTTCCAACTTTGTATTACTGTTTGGAATGAGAGTTATTGTTTCAAACTGAATGAAATTGCTATCATTACTTTTTTTTATTGCTCGTCTCGGAAAAATAACCGGCGTTCTGGGAAAATATGGTGAAAAATTTCTTTAAAGAATCGGTATTTGTTGTGCAATAAAATGAAGCTGTTTATTTAATGTTATTATGTAACAAACGAGTGCATTTGCACCGCGAAATTTGATGACGTTTGGTGTTAACAACTAAAAAGCAAATAGATGTCACGTTCGTGTTATTGTTTTGGTGTAAATTCACACATCGGAATTGTGTTTCAGTGTAATTTTCATTTTCCATTCTCCATAATAAAATTAATTCTGCGCGAAATTACCTAAATTAAAACGCATTTGGTTATCATTTCTACTTAGTTCTTTAACAAAGTTTTGAGGTATCATTCTTTTACAATTTTGCCCACGAATGCTGGTCTTACATCCTATACTTCTTTTTCAGCGCTTAGATCAGCCGTGTTTTCTTCAACTTGTAAATGTGAATAAATCTTGACTTTGCTACTGGTGGCATTGTCCGTAATTATAGCAAAAAAAAAATAAAAAAAAAGTAAATCGCATAAGTCCAGGTCATTCAAAATGCAACTCTATGTTGCTTAAATGGGGTGCGATTTCTAATACAAATTGTGACTGTGGAAACGAACAAGAGACTGTTGCACATATTGTGGAGGATTGTCAATTAATACAGTTTAAAGGAGGATTTATAAACATTTCATAACTTAAAGGACAAAGCTTACTAATTTGAAGGACACCTGAACTTAAGTTTTGTATTATCGTTCCTGATTATCTGTTTTTCCGTTATTTTGTGTGCTATCCTGCTATTTTTACTTCACTTGAATCAAAAAGCTGGGCAAAATTATTTTTTGTATATAACTGGTTTTAAATGTATTTATATCCAAATTTATGATGATATTATACAATAAGGACTGCTTTTAATAAACAAAATACAAAATTAAACAACAAAAAAATTTTTAACAACAAATAAAAAAAATCATTAATCAGAAGACGAAAGATATGGTTCTTCATCAGAATCCTTTTTCGACGTTCGTGAATCTGAAATGTTCAATGTGGGTTCACTGGGAAGAAGCATTGGTAATGTTTCTGTAAGAAATGACTGGGTTTTTTTTCAATGTAGGTCTTATGCTTGTCAAGAAAGGGTCTGAGCACAAAAGTAACCTGCTAAGTACATCAGTATTGCATTCTTCTCTGGAAAACTTTCTCGCATAATTTTGTCGATATAAACGAAAATAAGCAAAATGTGTGTCTTACGACATCTCGTGTAAAACATTGACACGTATGAATAGTATAAACTAAGAAAAATGTCAACAGTTAATTGTAACGACATGTGTGCGTTTAAAGTGCATAGCGCTATCTAAGCGACAGCTTTAATGCTTGAAACACACGTGTGTTGATAAAACCAACTAAAACTTGTACAGAAGCATAACACGCAACGAAAGAACACCTGATGCCGCATTTCGCTCTTATTATGAGCTCATCAGAGGTGTATACTTAAGTGCGGTATACAACTGTACAAGACGGCTGTTGGTCTTTTAAACTCTCGTGGAGCAATGAACATAAGCAAAATGTGTGTCTTACGACATCTCGTGTAAAACATTGACACGTATGAATAGTATAAACTAAGAAAAATGCCAACAGTTAAAAACATGTGTGCGTTTAAAGTGCATAGCGCTATCTAAGCGACAGCTTTAATGCTTGAAACACACGTGTGTCGATAAAGCCAAGTAAAACTTGTACTTGTACTTGTACAGAAGTCTAGGTGTCATTGGATACCATGAGTACAATTGAATATACAATTTTGCAGTATCCATAGTGTAATTAGCGAACATTTCCTTGTTGATCTTAAAGCCACTAGATATTGTTTCTAAAATGACTTTAAACCGGTATATAAGTTGCGAGTTCACACCTGTTATTTCTGCTGCTAAATCTGAATCTGCTTGTATTCCCATCATTTGTGTTTCCAAAATTTGCCTTGGGAATTTCGACAATGCATCCCATTTTTTGTCTAAATTTTTGTTGAATTTCCAATTTTCTTTGCTTAACAATCGTTTTGCACCCTCAGATTTTAATTGCCATTTTTTAATCGGTAACTTCTAAGAAATATGCAACAAAGTTTCAAATAATCTAATTCTGGAGTGCAAGATTGATAACCCAAATTTTAAAGAATCCTGATTAATCTGGATCTGTCAAAAATTTTCTGCTTGTATTCCCATCAATTGTGTTTCCAAAATTTGTCTTGGGAACATCAACAATGAATCCCATTTTTTGTCTAATTTTTTGTTGAATTTCCAATTTTCTTTGTTTAACAATTGTTTTGTCACTCTCAGATTTTAATTGCCATTTTTTAATCGGTAACTTATAAGAAATATGCAACAAAGTTTCAAATAATCTAATTCTGGAGTGCAAGATTAATAACCCAAATTTTAAAGAATCCTGATTAATCTGGATCTGTCAAAAATATTCTGCTTGTATTCCCATCAATTGTGTTTCCAAAATTTGTCTTGGGAACATCAACAATGAATCCCATTTTTTGTCTAAATTTTTGTTGAATTTCCAATTTTCTTTGTTTAACAATTGTTTTGCACTCTCAGATTTTAATTGCCATTTTTTAATCGGTAACTTATAAGAAATATGCAACAAAGTTTCAAATAATCTAATTCTGGAGTGCAAGATTGATAACCCAAATTTTAAAGAATCCTGATTAATCTGGATCTGTCAAAAATTTTCTGCTTGTATTCCCATCAATTGTGTTTCCAAAATTTGTCTTGGGAACATCAACAATGAATCCCATTTTTTGTCTAATTTTTTGTTGAATTTCCAATTTTCTTTGTTTAACAATTGTTTTGTCACTCTCAGATTTTAATTGCCATTTTTTAATCGGTAACTTATAAGAAATATGCAACAAAGTTTCAAATAATCTAATTCTGGAGTGCAAGATTGATAACCCAAATTTTAAAGAATCCTGATTAACTTTCTTTTTTTGTACCCTAGTCACAGGCCAGAATAATGGCTAAGTATCTTGTTGACGAATAATGACCAAATCTCGTACATTAATTGACCTCGAATGTTTATACCACTTCAAACTTAAAGTGTAGTATGTTGCCAACGATTTAGCCTATTTGAACACGTATTTGTAATGTTTTGAGAAGGATATGAAGTCAATGATGACCCAATAAGAAAATGTCTTAGCGATAAGAATTCAAAATTATCAAATAAAGACAAAATAAGACGTGAATTTAAAATGGCTTCGATTTGACATAAGAGTGTCATAAATTCTTCAAAAACAAGCTGTTTGTCACCAATGGTAAGGATTAAATTGTTTTAACTGATTTTACCAATGCCTCCCAAGGGCCTCCAAAATTTAAAGATGCCTAAATGTGATTGATGTTTCATCAAAAATGCAAACTTGATTAGACGATAACCATACATAAACTTCCTTTAATTGACGAGCAGCACCAACGAAATTTGTTCCACAATCTGAAAATACATCTTTTGAAAATCGTTTACGTGAATAAAATCTTTTGAAGGATGCTAAAAAGGCATCAGAAAATAAATCTGAAACAAGTTCCAAACGTACTGCTTTAGTTATAAAACAAACAAAAACGCAGATCCATGATTTCTAAGACTGTGATGAACGAAGTCGAGATGATTTTAGACGAAAAGGACCCGCAGAAATCTACACCATCTGATAAAAATGCTCTACCAAATGTTATTCTAATTTTTGGGAAGATCTTCCGATAACAGTGTCAATAACGGTGGTTTAAATCTTTAACAGTACATACAGGGTGATTCATAACTATTGGGACATAGGCTAAGGGCGGGTTATTTAGACCAAAATATGACCATAAGGCACAATATGGCTTAATAAAATATTGCTGTGGAAAAAGATACAAGGCGTTGGATACAAAATTTAATAATTAATAATTTCCCTGTAAATTTATCAATTCTTATCAAAATCTACAGAGAATCATAATTATCTGACAGTCCAAAACGTGCCCTTAATAAATGAAGTAACTAATATTTGAAATCGCTTTCTGACACTACGAATTGTTCAACTGCGTTTTTCTCGGAAACAGATGAAATTATCGTTTTTAAACAGGAATACCAATATTGTGTAGAAATGAAGTTTACGTCATATTCTCTAATCCAAATCACTAAAAAGTTTTCTCAAAAAAAGTTACCAGCCGATTTCATCATCAGCAATCATTGTCGTGGCGCCCTCTACAACAAATTGTAAAATAGTACATACAATAATGTTATTGGTCTAAAGTTATGCCTTTCTGACAATTTTGATAAGAATTGATAAATTTACACTGAAATTATTAACAAAAAATGAAACAAAATTTAATTTAACGCTCTGTATCTTTTTCCACAGCAATATTTTATTAAGGAATATTGGGTCGTATATATTATAGCCTAAATAACCCGCCCTTAGCCTATGTCCCAATAGTTATGAAGTTCGTATTCCAATATTGTAAAATCGTTGTAAAACTTAAAACAAGAGCTAAACGAGACTAGGCGCCAACATAATAATTCGATGTATTAAGGTATAATCATAATGAGTGTAGACAGGTGAGATTTGCGTGATAATAATATTCAAATTTTGTTCTATCCGGTAGATTAGGCGACTACCCACCTTGAAGACAGCAGATTCATCAAGAAAAAATATTCAAACGTCTCAGTCTATCTGAAGTAGGTGATGGTAATTCAAAATTACATTCTTCACCAAAATCCTCTTCTTGGAATATACGTATAAACTTACAAAGTACTAAATGAAATTCTTCTGAAGCTAATGAGTCAGATTTCCTTGATTCCTTGATAACGAATTGATACGACGTAATATCAAAATCCATATAAAAGTTTTAACCAAACTGATATATGTTGAAAAACGAAGGAATATTTGATATAACGGATTAGGAATGTTAGAAGTGATCAAACGAAAATGTGTATGTGAAAATTTTAATTCAGGGAGATTTTCTGAGACATTAGGTGTTAAAGAAGGCCATTCAGAAGGACTTAAAAACAACCACAAAGGGCCACTCTATGATAAGAAATGATTAATAATCTATGGTAATATCCCTCTAGAAGCGATATCAGCAGGATTACATTCTAAAGTAACGTGACGCCATTGAGAAGGTTAAATTGATTAGGATAAAAATTCCAGTAAACAAATATGCTCATATGATCGATCAGAATCATGAATTTCAATTTGTCAAAACATCTCGCTAATGTCTGTTGTGAAGGCAATTGGATATATTATAAAATTGGTAAGAACGTCATCAATGATTGATTAAAGTCGAAGTGCACTATGAAGAGTGCAATTTGACGAAATCCCAGTTGTGGTTTTAGCAGAAGCGTCAAATATAACCATAAGTTTTTTAATAACTCCAGATTGTTGAATAACACCGTGATGAGGTATTACTTAATGCGATGGTTGTTGAGTAAAATACATACGGCCTAATTTAATATAATCTGATATAAATTCGTGATATTGTAGTTTTAAATTGAAATTCATCAACAATTTGTTTTCCAAACTTAATAATTTTTCATTACGGAGATTGCAAATTAACTAAATTTGAAGGATCCATTTTAAAAGGTAGTCTTTGTAATGATGATCTTCTGGATTACACTCTAGAGATGGTATTTCTTCCATTCTCCAAAATCGTGAAATAAGATCTTGCTTAGCGCTTCGTTAAAAAATTGACTGTCTGCGATTGTTTAAACATTAAGACATCCTTGATACTGTTTCTTATGTAAAATTTCCTCCTCTTTCGATTTGCAAAAATAGACACACATACAAAGTTATTCCCGAAAAACCCATTTTTCGAATTTAATTTGTTAAATAAAAAAAGTAGCAGGAAATTCTACCCTTCCGAACGTTGATAGATAGTTTACGAGCACATCAAAGAATACTAATCAAAAGAGTCAAAGATTTCTTGAATTTTTCCGAAACTGAATTCTTCATTAACTCCACTACTATGGTTTTATTGAAATATAGAATTCATGATTAAATTTCTACAGAACATGACAAAAGGTTCTTCCAATAACGTTTGGAAGTGTAGTAGAACTCGCCCCAACAAATTGCACTTAGATTTCAAATGAAGTTTCAATTTATACATAGCTGAATTGAAAAAATTGAGAACCGTGGTCGTAAAGCTGTACCGACCAAAGCAACTTCTGAAGAAAACAAATTTGTCATTGTTACTGTAGTTGGTGAAGGTGAAGATGTCGATGCATCAGTTCTAAAATAATCACGAAGTAGAATGATGAGGTTTATTATATTGTTGACAATTTTCTTGGGAGAAGCAATTACTGACTGAATGATTCGCGCCTATGCAGTTGATGCATCGCTTTCGAGAGTTGACCAAAATAATCATAAAATCCAATTTTGAATTCCAAAATTGAGTGCACTTATTTAAGACACGAGGGTCTTTAAATAATTTTGAGTTGTGGAGAATTGCAAGATGATGATGAAGTGATAAGACCTAATTCAACGGACTTGCTTGGACTACTCATTATTGTTGATAATGAAGATTTGTTTAAAGACATTGAAGATGCAGGCAAAGAATAAGTACGTTTGCTAGAAGAAGATGATGATGTCTAATTACGTACACTAGTGACTAATAATTAGGATATATGATATTTTATCTATTTAGTTCAGTCTCAAACTCTTGAGATGTGCGAGGATTGACATAACGTAAGAAATCCGATTTATTTTTCAGATGCTGAAAAATTGTTAATGACAGTCTTTCTGAAATCGAAACAATTTTAACGATTGATTTGTGGCAGGTTTGTGATCTAAAATCTTTTTTAGATAATGCGCACCAAGCTTCCGCTCATTGTCTTACATATTCATCAATTCGGCCCATGCGAGTTGATAATCGTTCTCGGTGATTTCTATTTGTCGAATTCGTTGCTTCATTGATTTTTATTTTGTTATCCTTTATAATATATGATTTTCGGCAGATGATAGAATTTAAGCAACTTAATATTTGTTTACTGGAGAGAGAGACTAATTGAGCCTCAATCCACCAAAAGTTCTGGTAGGAATGATCTAATGTAAGCACATATCTTTGTCAACGTCACTGATGGTAACGACGTACATCGAAGTAAGTTTGCCAGAACAATTATCCTTAGCCACGTTGACATATGGAAGTCGTAATCAAACCCCATACTAGTTTCTTATTAAAAGCGCACCAATAGATAAAGGAGAGGACGGTCAAACAAAACGTAAAGAAGAAGAAGATTGCATCTGACAATTCTATTGATGATGTTAAAAAATTATTGAACTTGAACGGAAATCAAATATTAGATATTCAAAATTGGCATATGCTTTTTACCGTACTGGGTGCTATTTTAGTTTTTTTAGTAAAGATAAAAAACATACATCCTTTAATGGAAGAGCATCTTCTCAACACAAGCACGTATTTAAGAAATATTTGTTGTCTTACTTACTGCTGTCAAATACAACATAACTTTAGTTCATAAAATGGTGGAAGAATGAGTGAGAGTGTAGCATACTGAATTTCTAAATAGAATTGTTGACCTATAATACGTGTCAGACGTTAAAATTAAGAGAGACTCTTCAATCGTTACTCGCTGATAGAAATTACCGAGCTGCAAAAACTTTTACATGTGGCAGCAATGATTTTCCCATTTATAGGTACATATCGATATAGAAAAGCCACTTTCACTGTTGAGTAAGGTAAGTAAGGTACGCGGACACCTAGCTAAAATATAAAGTTTAGTTATTCTTATTAAACACATAATAATTAGTATCAAGTAATTTTATTTTAAATTATAAATGTTCTGTAAGACCAAACTCTTACTACCTTAACCTTAATTCACTAGCTCTGGAGGACGCCCTTAACGGTGAAAGGTTTTATTCTAAGCAACTCTTTTCTCTTTGCTGATTACAGAAATATCGTGTTTCTCTTTAGTAATATCAATCCTACACAATTGTTTACAGTTTGATCCTCGCACTTATTCGTCAGTTTGATTTAGGTTTGAATGTTTAGTATCCGGGGTAATTTTGATCTAATAAATTCAATAATTGTTGGCAATCCTCTCTTTTAAAGTCAACTGATCGTATAACTTTTGAGTTTCACCTATAGTGACTTATAATAGATACTTTAGCATCGCGTTCGATCTGTGCTCGATTTGAAAACGATGTAGACTTCTTAAACCGAATTGTTACTATAGATGAGGGTACATTCCTACGATTCAGAAACAAAGCAACAATCGATGGAATGGCGACACTCTGGTTCTCCAAGACCTAAGTAGTTTCGTGTCCAAAAATCTGCTGCAAAAGTTCTTGCTTCAGTTTTTTGGGATTGCCATGGAGTAATCATGATTGATTTTTTGGATAAGGGTAGAACAATAACTGGAGATTACTATTCGACATTACTGACCACTCTACGGGAAAATATTAAAGAGAAAAGACGCGGAAAGCTATCCAAAGGTGTTTTGTTTTTGCAGGACAACGCCCCTGCACACAAATCTCATGTTGCCATGCAAAAAATTCGTGATTTAGGGTTTGAATTACTAGAACACCCCTCTTATTCACCCGATTTGGCTCCGTCCGACTATCACCTCTTTCTCAACTGAAAAAAAGTATAAAAGGTCGTACATTTTCTTCCAACAAGGAGGTAATAGAAGCTGTGGAGGTCTGGTTTGCAGAGCAAGAAGAAACATTTTTTTTAAAGGTCTAGAGACGTTGCAGGTTCGCTGTAATAAATGTATCCAATTAAGAGGAGAATATGTTGAGTAATAAAATATTTTGACATTGAAATTTTGTTTGGTTCTATAGTAGGCAAAGATTTTTCAATATATCCTCGTATTAAGCTTACTATAAAATTAATATATTAGTTTAATCGTATGTGAGAACAATTTTTAAAAGAAAAAAGTTTCTAGTTTTATGAATATATTTGGAAAACTTAAAAGCACAAGTCACATGTAGAGTTTGGTCTGACTTCGTTAACTTAACCAACATTGTAACTCTTGTAATAACGTAACTTCCCGTACAACATATGTATATTATTGTCAGCGGGCATTGAGTGTGCTAGACACGTAAAAGCTTATTACAATGAGTTTAGCCATTTGGAATTAAGCTAAATATGTATATTTATCTAGCAGAACAAACGGCAAATTAAACTTTGCGAACCAATTTAACACTAAATACAACTGAGTAGAAAGTATAGTAGAGTAGAAATTGTTTATTTGTAAAAGCTTATACTTAACTAGTGATTAAATAATTGTAAAATGTTATATTACGTATTTCTTATTGTTAATAAGTGGTAATTGAAACCAATATTAAAATGCGTCATAGTTAACTGTTGAATAAAATACGCATGCGCCACGAATAATAAAGAATTAGTTATAAATTGTAGATTAAGCGAAGTTATTTAAAACCTGTAATTTGTTTTGGCCTCTTAATGTAAAACTATAAAAAACGATACGTGCTTTATTCATTAACATTTTTAATTTTCATTTTCTCAAAGATAACTTTAAAAGCTGCTTATATCTAAATTAATTACAATGAAAATACAAAGTAAATTAAGAAATTTCAATGTATAACAGTATCTTTATCCGATTTAACTCTGTTTATCAATGTTGGTATATTTAACGGAGATTATGTATACTTTGGTGCCCTGTATGTGCCTTTGTAGTTGACAAATTGTGTAATAGGAACAAGTGATAGATCACATCTAAAGCATTATGTTTTATATAAAGAAATTTACAAATAAAACTTGTAGAAAAACTTTCTCTGTAACTTTCCTTTCAAGTTTCAAGGAGATATTACCTAAATTGTATTACAAATACTGCAGGTGAAGAGTTTGACACTATCCTGGGAAATAGTGAAAGCAAATTAGAGGTTACATTAAAAGTTTGATTTTACAAAAGAAGTGAAAGTGGAAAAAACAGCTTTTGAGTAATTTATTTTAATTTTGATTAAAAACCGTTCAGAAGATCACGATCACAAAATCCTTTTTAGATAAAACTTGTATACCTACAATCGAATTTAAAACTTAATCAAACTTATATAGCTCCAAATATCAGTTGTCGCATTGAATGATACGATTGGTTATGGAGATCTTGTGCATATCTACAAAATTGTTCTCAAAATGTGAAACATAAAATATAACAAACTCTAAGTACATGCACAGATTTTCAACATAGTATGTATGTATGGCATCAACCAATTTTATCACATGATCAACTTTCTCTTGAGGTATGTTGACCAATAATTCTTGTGGCGCATGCTAAAGATACCGCAAGGGCAAGTGTTTCAGTCTTCTCATCATAATTTTCTAAACATGCTCATTAAAGCAGATGATCAAAAAATCAAATAAATCATAGCAAAAGATTCACATTATCCTCAGCAAATCGGGGTGAACAATGCTATATTGAACATCACAAATTGAAAAATATTTAACACTGTTACGTAATCATAATGTAATACCTGCTCGCTTCATGTTACGTTTCCGTTGACGTTTGTGGTGTGTGTTATGTACTGAAAATATTTCCAAAACATTCCATGCCATTTTTCTTCTTTCAGTTCCGTCTCATATCGGAGGTTGGAAATCATCATTGCAATTTTTACCTTGTTGATCGCAGCTCTGAACAGCTCCTCTGAACTGCAACTGTACCATTCCCTTAAGCCGCGTTTACACTAGCGAAAGTTCCTCGCGAAATTATGGCGCGAGGGTATTGCGCGAGGTACGCTCGTTTGTGTAGACGCTCCCTCCACTAGCGAAAAATTGCTGAGAGGGAGGCTCACTGCGAGCCAAAGCTCAGTCCGTTTTGGTCCGCGATTCAAAGAGTTTCGCGAAAGTAATCTCGCAAGTGTGCACGTGTCGTCCTCATAGCTGCGCGAGTGATGAACCAGCAAGAATGTTTGAAGCTCATCGAGCTCTACAAAAACTGATATTTTATGTGGGACCCCAAGAACAAAAACTATTTCAACCGCAATAAAAAAGAAGATGCGTGGATGGAAATTAGTTCTCAACTAAACTTTCCTGTATCTGCTGTGAAAGCGAAGATGAAAGCGCTACTGGGATTATACCGAAGTGAAAAATCGAAAGAAAATAAGAGCAGAGTCACTGGATCAGGTAAGCAGTTACTACCTACTGGTTTAAGCAATTTAGTGTCATTTCATTAGTTTTTTGAACCTATCTATATTTTGAAGCATTCTTGGGTCATTGCAAAGACATCTTTCATCCAAATTTTGATAACATTTTAAAAAATGTTTTGTCAAATATGTTAATTTTTCTGGTAAGCTAAATTTTAAACTTCACTTCGACTTTCACCTCTATAGCAGTTAATTAAGGTAGGTTCATATGACGCAATAATTAGGAGTAGGTTTAGTAATAAGAAAATAACTAATATTTCATTACTATTTATTAAAAATTTTCCAGACACGGACGAGATATACGAATCAAAATGGTTTGCATATAAACATTTCGAGTTCATGAAGAGCAGGGATACTCCAAATGCAACTTTGGACACAGCTTCTACAGCAGTAAGTACCTACGTTTGTATAGATAATATCTCATAATTTTATTAATGTTGGTTGTTATTTAACACAAAGTGATTTGCCAAATGAGTTCGAACATTCTTTGCACGTTCGGATGATCTCCGAGGAATGTTGGGAAGAGGCAAGAAAGATGCAGTAGGTTGATCAGCTCTCTACGTTCCTTCTCTGATTATTCCACACGTATCAATGTCGACCATACCAGGGTTTTCGTATGTTCCAGATGAAAAGCTCCTCCGTAGAAAATTGTGTAGATACACAGTAGTCATTGTAACTTTTGACGGTGTTTGTGGGTCCAGTAGCATTGGTTTTCTCAGAACCCGAAAAACGGAATTAAAAATATCGAAAGCATTTTCTACCACTCGCCGAGCTCTGGAATGACAGTAGTTGAATAAACGTTCAGGCGAATTACTTGCTGGTTTCCGTCGTATGGTTTCATAGTGTAATCATTTAAACTAAATGCCTTGTCTCCTAATATCATGTAAGGCACATCCACACAATACGGTATTTGAATGGGTTTAGGAAGGTAAATTCAACGTTTGGTTCTCCAACTTTCTGTAGAGAGTCATATTTTTTAATACTCCACCATCCGATATACGACCCTTACATCCAACGTCAGCAAATTTGAAATTATAGCTTGCATCGACTAAGCCTATTAGAACGATACTGAAAAAATGTTTGTAGTTATAGTATTCCGTGCCTGAATTAATAGGAGCTTGAATGTTGATGTGTTTGCCATCAATTGCACCAATAACGTGAGGAAAATTTCATTTTTTTCAAATTCGGCGGAAATCTGGAGCCACTCTTCGGTATAAGACGGCATCTACAAAAAAAAGAAAAGAAATTAGGATTTTGTAGCCCTAGGCTCAAAGAAAAAGCACCATGGGGATCAATACCCTGTACTATTGTTGTTTCAATCTGCTTTAATCGCTATTATTTTTACTGGTCACTTTTCACTTCAACGTCTCTTTTCTTGTTTTAGGAAACTCAGGAAGCGATTGATACTGATAGACGCTCGGTAATAATTCATCACAGAATACTCCTGCTTCACAAGAGGTACCTTCTTCCGTGTGCTCTGCTCCTTCCACGAGCACTGAACAACATGGCACAATGGCTCCTCCATCCCCAAAACGTAGCCGCAAAGACAAAAAAGCAAAGTAGGAAGATGGCACTGAAGCAATTATGAATTCTGCACTGCAAGTTTTGCAATCATCGGTCAATACATCAAACGACCCTTACTATACGTACGCGTTGTATTTGGCAAACGAAATGCGAAAATATGACCCTCAAAGATCTGTGAAAAGATCGATTGCAAACATAATTTATGACGCTGACATGAGTATGATGTATGGCTCCCAACACCAACAAAGCACGATGCATAATCATGCATCATCACACAGTACTTCGATTAGTGGGCAGTCAACGCCAAGGTCAGAAGGCACAAGCTCTCATGAAAGTGTAGATCATCTATGGTACCTTCAATGATTTTGCTTGGAGTGATTTTTTTTACTTTATCTTTAATTTACAATACGCGTGTTGGCTCGCGCCAATGCACAAATAATAACATTTTCCATTTAAATTGTGCGATTTGTACTTGCTAGCATTTCTATTTTTGTTCATACGATTTTTTTAAATACCTACATCTATTATTTAATAAAGGCCTGAACTAATGTTTCAAATGTTATTAATTATTAATTATTATCCTTACCTTCACATATTCCACAAGTGTCTCAATCAACGCATCACAAACTTCAGAGACGACTTTTGATATAGTGCTCTTTGACATTTTAAATAAATACTGCAAACTCGTATAAGAATCACCAGTTGCTAAGAAACGCAGTGTGACTGCCAACCTTTCTCTCACTGTCACTGCTTCTCTGAATGTAGTGTCCTTTTTGCCGATTGTTCGACTGACCAGTGAAACGAGCTTTTCGAAATCGTGGACACTCATGCGGACGAAGTTTTTAATAGTATCTTCAATCGGTGCTTGTACCATTTCTCTCATGAGGCTGTTACCATATTGGCATCTTTTAAGAAACAATTGTCTGCTCCACCATCGTCAAGGGCGGCAATTTTTCTTCTTCCTGTCGTTCTTCAGCAAAAACGCCATTGAAATTATGGCAAATGCAGCTGCAGCGGCTGGAGGGACAACACAACTTTCCATGATGACTGCGAAACCAGAACTGGAGGCTTATCGAAGCCGGCTCGCCCTACTCGCGCAATTTTTCTCTCTGAATTGCGCTCATTAATGTTAGTGCAAAATTTCACCCTCGCAGCGAGTAATTTCGCCCTTGACTTTCGCGAGGGAGTTTCGCGAGGAAGTTTCGCTAGAGTAAATGCGACTTTAAATTTTGCAACCAGAAAATTCTTCTGCGTCCTACACTTTTTTTCCCCTTGATCTTTCCCTGTACTATAAGCCTCAATAATAAGTATTTTTCTCCCTTCATTATGTGACCCTCATATTCTAATTTTTCTTCTTTATAGTTTTTGTTGTTTCACATTCGTTTTCCATCTTTAGCAGTACATCTCTATTTGTCACTTTCTCCGTTCATGATATTTTGCACATTGTCATGTAATACCACATCTCAAAAGGTTTCATGTTTTTGATCTTCTTCTGTTTTAGCGTCCATAGCGTACAAAAACGTGGAGAAAACATAACAACGTAACATTCGCATTCTCAGATTTAAAGGTGGACGTTAGCTTTCTTTGAAACTACCATTAACTTCGTTTTCTTAAGATTTAGTTTTAGACCATAATCATTAGTATAGGTATTTACGTTTTCAAGTAAGCGCTGTAAGTCAGTTATATTATCTGACACTAGAAGTGTAAAGTCGGCGTAACGTATGTTCTTAATAACTTCCCCATTAATGGTGATTCCAGCATTTTGTTCCATTAAAGCTTTTTGACATATGGCTTTGCTATGTGGAGAGAGAACACAACCCTGGCGAACTCCTCGGCAGATCTTAATTTTTTCGGTGAGTTCATTCTCAACCTTAACTTTTGCTGTTTGGTTTCAGTACAATTTAGATATTATGTTTATGTTTTGACTGTCAATATTTTTATTTTTGAGAATTTTATATAGCTTTGCAAAGTCTATAAAACGCACATGAAGATCTTGATTTACATCTAGACACCTTTACATCAATACACCAAACAAAACTTCCCTTGTTCCTAATCCGTTCCTAACTGCCATTTGTGTGTTACTTATGTCTTCATCGAGCTTTTTAAATATCCTTTTGTAAATGATCTTAAAAAACACTTTCAAGGTGTGACTCATTAGTGCTATAGTCCTATGTTCATAGCACTCTTTATTGTTATTCTTTTTCGGGAGTGTTACTGAAGTTTGGAATAATAGTTGTACTATAGATTGTGTTAAAGAGGTTTACCATTATATCAATTATATCATTATCTATAAGTTTTAACAATTCCACTAAACTCTTATCCGCCCCTACAGCCTTCCCTGTTTTAGTGCTTTAGTGCTACTGATTTTTCATCTTTAAATAGTTCTTATATGAAATTCTTCTTTAGCTTTTCATTTATATCAGTAATTATTTTGCCGGTTTTGTTTTTTAATGCGGAATTTTGTTTTCCTTTTGATACCTGTTATTTCTTATCTTTTTATGCATATGTAGTAAACTGTCATATTCTTTTATTTCTCTACAAATTTTTAATAACCATTTCTCTTTGTTGTATTTGATAATACTTATAATCTTTTCGATTTAGTTCTTTATATTTTGATTCATTTTTATTTTTATAGCCTCGTCTTTCTTCTATCAGGTTGAGAATTTGATCAGTCATCCAGTCTTTTTTCTTATTATACTTGGGAGCCTTTAACATTATTTCTATTTCTATGTTCCACACTTGTCTTGGACATTTTCGGTGTTGTTATTTTCCTCTTTAATGTTCCTGAGATTATGAATGATCTGACCCTATATCCGTTCCGGGATATGTTTTTGTTGATATAATTTTTATATCTACTTTTGATTATTATATAGTTTATTTGATTCTTGACTATATGTAGATTGTTATCCATGGGTGATCACCATGTACACAACCTACGTTTTGGCAATTTGAACATCGAATTCATTACTACTAAATCTTCGTTCTGACAAAATTCTATTAATCGTTCTCCTCTCTCGTTTCGCTGACTTAATCCATATTGACCGGTACATCCCTCCGTTTTGATTTTATCTGAAGTTGATAAATCGCCCATTATTATGATGACCTCTCCTTTTTTGGTAGATTTCAAATATTTTCTAGTTGTTTTATCTCTTCAAGTCCTTCGTCTTTCGTCTTGTTTTTCATACACTTGAACGATATTAATTTTTCCTTTATTCGATTCGATCTGTATCGTTATGATTCGGTCGGAATATGGTATAAAACTTACAACCGATTTGTTGATTTCTTTCTCTACTATAATACTAACACCATATCTATGGATTGTGTCATCGTCTCCTGAACATTGAACATCGCTGGTACCCAGCATATTCAGCTTCACTCTTTCCATTTCTGTTGTTACGTTAGCCAATTTTTCGGAGGCATATAGGCTTATCATTCCAAGTTGCAATTCTGATACTTCTCCTCTTACTTATTGGTAATTTCACCACTTTGTTCGCAACTGTTCCCCGGAGACCTGACTGGGGAACTTATTACTCCGGAATATTTAATACTGAACATTGTCATGATGATTTTTACTAGGGAATCTATGTAGATCTTTAATGCAGTGGTCCTTCTGCATCCTTAAGCCGTTCAAAAATTAATGGTTCGTCCGCCTCTAGAAGTGGATTTCTTCACTTCAGGGGCAAAAGAGTTCTACCTCTGCTGATTCCACCATCCGAAGCTGTTGACAGCGCTAAAGGGAGACCGCTTATACCGGCAGTTGGTTCGGTAGTTGTTGGTTTTGATCCGCCCTGGGTATTTTATTTCCCCGGTTCTCACCATATCTGGTGAGCGTTCCCCTATCCGGTACCTGGGGAGCCGCCTGTTCATAAACAGAGCTAAAGTAGTCAAAGAACATAGTACATATTTCTTTACCATTAATCAAAAATATTTAGCGTTATACTTTATGTTTGACTTAGTATCAGTTATCAGCTATATAATTTGAGTAATGTTTTGAGTATTTTCTGTAATCGTTTTCTAATAGAAGAAAAACAAAGTAGTCAGTGACGTTATATTTCCTCTACTTTTATGAAATTTAGCTTTTCGTGTAATAAAACTATAGTCGATCTTGTGAACGATAGAGGGTATCTATTTTTAGTAATACGTTTAGCATTGTTTAATATTGATTACAAAATTTTAGAAGCATTTTCAGCATCCATTCCGCCCATAAGATCCTCCCATCGAACAGCATTCAGTTTTTGTTTTATTATCGTATAATTCGCTAACTAAATGGCACTTTACTTAAGGATTTCGGAAAATTTATATAAATTACAAGATCTTGATGATGTGGACGTTCAGACTGCAGAGGAAAATTACATGACTTAACATTAACATTATTTAACGTATTGAATATAACTAAATATAGAATTCTATTATTACAATTTTTTACACCATTACATTGAAATATTTCAAGAAAAGAAATTACACGTCACAAAGCTAAAAGTAGACGTAGACGTCCGAGATGATGTAGGTACTACCATTGTTTGTACTACATTTTCGATTAGTGGAATAAATGAACTAGTATGTTTCCAGGGATACCAAATCTCCCCCCTTTCGGTTTTTTACTTGTGGCGTAAAATCAAACATTAATAACAACCTTATGCATAGTTTGAAATCAAAACGGTACTTAATTAAAAAAAAAAAAAAAACTTTGGGTTTAACCATAAACATAGATAAACTGTACTAATCTTAGTTGAATTTTAAATATTTAAACCATTGAAACTCCAAGTTTAAATACCATTTTAATCTAACTTTTTGTCCATAAAATATAACTCATATAAGAAATTACCTTAACCAGTGTGTATTTTGTGTTTTAATTATAGTGGGTGTTGATTTTGATAAATGAAGAAATGCATTTGATGAAATAGTTAATCGACCAAAAATTTATCAAAATCGGAAAAATCCATTTGATATATATGTTAATAATCCTTTGAAAAGTATATACACAATCCAGAAAAATACTGTTCGCGTTATTACTAACAATTTCCTCAACACCGTAAAATCAGAGGTATTTTTCGCCACTATAAAATATTGGGCCAAAGGTTGTTATGAGAATGAATTTGGTTGGAATAAACAAACTTGACGCTATTTATTTTATTATGAAAGTATTATAAATTACAAGAACATTTGGAATTGGTTATTTATATTCGTTGTTGCATGGTTTTCTATTTTTAAATATTCCATCATTGTTGATGCAGTTCGTGATATTATTGAATCTTATTATTAATTCTTTTTTCGTTCAACGTGAACATTGATTTTCATAAGCGTAAATTTATATACAAATATTTTTCAACTAACAGAAAACAAAATTTAAAATGTTATACCGTTTTGTCGACATATCTCCTGAAACAGTGAAATTATCTTCATTGACACAAGGTACTTCGTATTTTGTAATATCTCGGAGGTCTGGTCAGGAACAGAGACAGTCTGTTTATTTGAACAAATGAAACATCCTTATCTTTTTCTCTAAATTAGAAGAAAATATGTTTTCGTTGTCAACATTCAAATGAGCTACCAAATCCGATACAATATAATCAATATCTGAAATTGATTTACTAGAAGGCCCACCACCTATTTGCATCTTGCATTTCTTTTGGTTTGCAATATGTTTTTTTGAGGCCATTTTTAGTCTTTTCATTAATATCCTTTGGGTGCGGTTATATCCTACAATATGTTCGGTAATTGATTCTTTCTTTTGTTTGTGTTTTGCCTATTTTACTATTTGGAAAAGAAAAATGGTGTTCATTTCATTCTTTGTATAAATGTAATTATTAGTTACCTTCTACCCTCATATTTATGTGGACACTTTTCCATGCCACAAATTTTTATTTGTTTATGTTTGCTACCTTTTTTTCCTCTTATTATATCGACAAATTCCCTAATATTGCCTATTAAACTATGCTCTTCTTCATAGGACCAGTTATCAGATCGTGTCTTTTTGACCGGAGTTTCAAAATTATTTTCTTTTTCTGTTATAAAACTACTTACAATTATGCTACAAATATGTTTAGGTCGTACCTGTTCTTGACTGATCATTTTCACTTTCTTACAAATTATATTAAAAAAAGATTTGTTTATACACACGAAAAACACATCTAACATAAATGCATGATTATAAAATTGATTTGTTTGGTTTTCATCTCGCTCCTTTAAAATCTGAACTAAATTGGGCTGTACTTCCGAATAGCCCCCAGGTCGGATCGGGCTGAAAACCGTACATTATACTATACGACTGACGGGAAGAACAATGACACTAGTCGCAACTCCCGCAAATGGGTAGTTTTGGAGATATAGTCCAAAACATCACAGGATACATTTATGCTAGCAGGTGTTATTGGTTCGATTCCAAAGTGGACTATTTTTTGATTTTAATATTTTTAACACAAATATTGTGAACAATTACACAAATAGCCTATTGGAAAGCATTTTATCAATAACAGGTTCCGTAGCTCAGTTGGTTGGAGCCGTTTTCACGATTCTGGACGACGAGTGGTTCGAGGTTCAAATCCGACCCCAGCGACGACAAAAATGGCCCATTGGAACATGTACAAGTTGGTGAGCGGCCCACTTAAGGACGAGGAGAATAAAAAACTTTTTTGTAATTTTCATTTATGTCACTGTTAGGTAAGGTTAGGTTAGGTTTAGATTAGGTTAGGTTAGGTTAGGTTATGTTAAGTTAGGTTTAGGTTAGGTTTAGGTTAGGTTTAGGTTAGGTTTAGGTTAGGTTTAGGTTAGGGTAGGTTCAGGTTAGGTTTAAGTTAGGTTTAGGTTAGGTTTAGGTTAGGTTTAGGTTAGGTTTAGGTTAGGTTTAGGTTAGGTTTAGTTTAGGTTTAGGTTAGGTTTAGGTTTAGGTTAGGTTAGGTTTAGGTTAGGTTTAGGTGAGGTTTAGGTTAGGTTTAGGTTAAGCTTAGGTTACGCTTAGGTTAGGTTTAGGTTAGGTTAGGTTAGGTTAGGTTTAGGTTATGTTTAGGTTACGTTGAGTTAGGTTAATATATCCCATTCTAATTCTCATTTTTAATTTATACTTGTTATATCTCAATAACTAGACTTTTCCGGGCGATGGGACTAGGGCCATTGTTTTTCTCGTGATGAGTTTAGTATATGTTATGAGTTTCATCCTGATCCGTCATGGGGACTATTCGGTATTTTTTCCCTAAATTGCAGCGTCGTCAGGTTGAAAGCTGTCATAAATTGAGTTTAGTTAATAAAGTCTGTTTACGTTAGGAATAGGATGACGTCAAACTTAGTTATTTAATACAGCCACTATAACATTGAATATTTTCTGTTACCATAATGTAAATTAAAGTTACTTTACTTATGTTAAGTTAGCAATACTTCACAGTATTGCAATATACTTTCTTCATTTAAAATTTAATCATTTATATTATGTTACTTAAAGAAAACGTGTTAATAAAGTTGTTATGTTTATGCTTGTATTGTATTGTTGTACAAATTTTGGTCGGTTTTACAAGAAAACAGGTTATGATTTTCAATGTAATTAGAAGTGCAGGTAGTAGAAAAGGAAAGTTATATGCAAACATGACATCCTTGTAACAAACTGCTGCGTGACGTCATTCTATTATTATCGAGAATGAACTATACTTTATTTTTGGATATCTATGCATATGAATTGTTAGTTCGGAACTTGCAAACTTTAGTTCGGTTTTAAGAGAGTACTAAACGTTCGACTATACACACGCGTTTTTAAAACACCAAGTACACTTGAGAATGTGAAAGAGAGGATTTGGAAACAGTTCAAAGTATTTCTCTTGCTGAATTAAGGCCTTATTTAGGCAAGCAATTTGATTATTTAAAATAATTAGCTATTATGTGATTTTATTTATTAATGATTACTTATAGCATGTCATTTGTTTAGAAGGTTAACTAACTATATATGAAGACAAATCCACAAAGCAACAAGTCCAAATATACAAATTATTATCGCCGGCATAAGTAAGTACTGTAAGTAAGTTTTTATGCACGAGTTGCAAAGTTTATATCACGCCGCAGGTATTTTTTTAAATCAATAAAAAAATTTCCTCTACAAATCTAGTGTACAATCTTAAAGAAACTAAACGATATTTAATTTTAATTTAATTTTAAAATTCAATAAATTTTATAATAATATGTAATCAAAATCAACGCAATTGTGTAGCTGTTGAAGACGATCTTTTCTAAACGGTTTTATTATATTATTCTCTGTTTTTTATTATTCCCCTTCCTTTTTTTTCTCTTGTTTGTTCTTGATTCCAACTGGCCGTCCACCCGCTGCCCGGTAAGAGCAGCAAGAGCAAGCATACGGTACGTTTGAATTAATTTCCATTTTTTCTGCAATTGTCGCCGTACGTTTTCTTATTTAATCAGATTTTTTCTTTACTTGATTATCTTGAAAATGCAGCGCCGTTCTAAACTTTTCATAATTGACACATTGTCTTTAACTTTTGGTCTAAACTGCAGTTCTCAATTGGTTAATTATGTCCTCACTTAAATTCACTAACACATAACTTTTCACTTCTTTCACTTACCAGACGCATTTCCAATTAACTATTTTTATCTATTAACTACTACAAAATTTTCTAATATACAACATAATTTTTCAAGGATGAGACCGGAATATCACCACTATGTTCACCAATAGTCAGAATATGATTATAAAATTAGATGAAAATGCCTCCAATAAAAAATTTTATCAAGATATGTTTGGGATGCTTCCGATATCCTTCGAAATTCAGAAATATCCACCTGTACATCTTAACTTTAAATAAACTAGGACTAAATTGTATTATTTGGAGCTGAATTTTCATCTGTAGGTACATTCGTGTAAAATAAGCAAATGCACATAATCCGAATAAATGTTACTTAAAAAAACTGTTCAAAATAGAATGTAATGACCGTGTAGCAAATTTGAATTTTTTTAAATAACATTTTTTCAAATTTCCTCAAAAAATCCAATTAAAATATAAAATCTTCAAAAAACTAAAGTAGGTCCAGGACTTTGAAATTTTGCATGTTTACTCAGTTTTTCATTCTGAACAACTTTTCTTAATAACATTTGTGTGTATCTCGTCACCAAAGAGTACTTTACTGTTGGGCAAAAAATATTTCTTGAAAATTTCAAGGGCACCCTTGCTTTTTCGAAACTAAAATTATGCCACAAATTAGTTTCCATCTGAGCAAGGCTGATCCCCAGAAGCTCAAAATTCATTCGAGTATTTTTTGTCTTTGTCAAGAGACGACCAAACAACGGGGGGACACAGTGTACATATACGGTGTTAAACATGATGTGATTACCTAACTAATGTAACATATAATTATAATTAGTCAACATATTTTCCGGGATTACGTATTTTTCTCGCCTGGATATGAACATCAGATTTGTAAGTATTTAAACAAATCCAACATAAACACAATTATCACTTAAGAACCATTACGAACGATGGGGAAGCAACATATGGTTGAAGCAGTCGATAATAATGCTGACAAGAATTGTCACGCACAACAAGAGCGTTATTTCAGAAATTATATAAATAATAAATAGGGCACGATGATGACGTTGTTGGAAGTTTTGAATTAGTTCCGTTTCTCACATTAAAAATATTTTACAATTATGACTTTTAATTGAGAATGCGCAGATACTTTCACTGCATTTACAGTACAACTATCATGATAAAATCAAATTTAATATACTACTAGCCACCGACGACGCCGCCGACACCGTAATTTTAGAGCTGAGTATTCAATTTAAGAGGGCAATGTGCTGAATGGAAGTTATCGATTCCATTCATGCTTCCGTTAAAGCTATTCAAAGTCGTCGATGGAGAAATTTTGACTCGTTTTAAATTTCATGTACGTTTAGTGATTCACCTGCGACCTTCTAACAGTTTTATCCAATTTTTAATTTTTATTTCTCATATCTAAGTTTTGGGCACTGTTATTAGTTATGACGCGCTCAACTGGAACTGAATAAATACAAATTTTACATAGTCTGAAACTGATGTTAACAAATTTTTTCTTTTACTTAGAACCAAAAACTTTTAATTAATTTAATCTAACTGGGTAACATGTTCTTTTAAAGCCATTCCCTTTTTTGGGTAGACTGATTTATTTTAAAATACAATCGAGTATTATGGAATCAATAAATCTACATTTATATGTAGGCATTCCATGTAGTTACTTCGTGAAATGAAATGTAGTAGTATATTTTTAAACTTGTTTGAATACATATTTATTCGAAAACTGCATTTTCTATTAAAATTTTAAATGCCAGGGATGGAATTTTCATGTTACATCTCGCTATATTTGAACTTTCAAATCGGTAGCTTAACTCAGCTTAAATTGCGTGAACATCTTATCAAACTGAAATTCAATTTGGATTTTGGCAGTCACTGGAGGTCGTCCCTGTTGTACAATTTATAATTGAATTTAGATTCTACTATCAAAATAAAAATACACATTTCTAACGTGTATGGTATTGAAAACACACAAAAATTATGCTTATTAAGCAACCATCTGTTTTTCTAATACATTTATTTTAATCCTATTCTGCATCATCGTTTTGGTTATATTGCCTAACAGTGCGTGCCACACACCTTTTACACATAATAGGCCAGTCATTGAAGAGGTTCAATGTCAATTTTTCTAAAAGTATTGCAAAAGTTTTCAAACTTCGACACAAGTTCAAGTATGATATATTAATACTAAATCTACATTTGCAACCTTTTTGGAAGTCCGGAACATTGTTAAACATTAAAATAAGAATAATTAGCCATAACTTTTTGTACAAAATTACAAAAGTTGTGCAAATTTAAAGAAATATGAGATGACTTTTTATAAATGTCATATTAAGTTTGCAACCTTGTTGGCTAAACGGAACATTGTCAATTTTCAATATTTAACAAATTTTACAATAACTTTTTGAACAAAATTCCAAAAGTTGTGCAAACTGTGCACAACGCTCGAAATAACGTACCAAACCCACATGTGAATTTGCATAAATTTATAAGAAACGGAAACTTGTTTTTTCGTTATTTATACCGTAATTGTTAATTTATTACAAGAGGTGGGGGTCGAAATAATACAAAAGTTTCGAGACAGAGTTGCAAATATGTCCCGGAACATTATTAAATTGATAATTATTTAAATAATGCAAATTCGATACATAAAAATAATTACAAAAATGTTGCAAATTTAAAATTACATGTGAATATCATTATCGAACTTAGTTCTAAATTTGCAACCTCATTACTTACTCGGAACTTCAATTATAGTGTTTATAGACAGTCGTCTACTTAAAACATTTTGCATAAAAATATCAATACTACGATATTGCGACACAGAAACTTTTTGTAGGAAATTTAGTTCTTTACAAAAAAGTTATTTGATTTTTTCCGGCTTAGCACAAGTTTTGGTGTTCTTAACAAATATCCATTTCAGAAAATTCTTTTTGGCAATTATATTTTTTTGTTTTTTTGCATATTTATAGCTAATAAAATTTTTATTTGACACATGATTGTATAGATTTAACAATACTCTTAATATCGGGATTGCGATTTATAGTAGTCAAGTAGGTAATATATCGATTCCAAATTTTCGGTATTCAAACGGTTCCTGCTTTTAGATTTGTTAATATTTATAACTGAAACCTTTTGTTCTCAAATATAATATATTAATCGAAAGATGCTTCCATATTTTAACGCATTGTTCAATAAACATTTGTAATTATTTTTATTTATTTAATCAACGATAGAAACTCAACAAACAACCTTCTTTAAATTTATTTCAAAGGTTTTTTTTTATTGTGTACACCAATAAGTTATAGTTGCTTTAATCCTGGACCATTTTCAGGAAAGGCAGCAAAATGATTACTAAATAAATCAAGCAATAGTTGGAACATTCGAAAATCAGAAAAACGACATTTTGTTTATTGACGCATTTACCGGCTGTGATACTTCAGCGATGTTCAACCAAAGTAAAACAAAAATAATCAACATCATTCAAAAACAAAGTCACTTGGAGGAAGCGATCAAAACGTTTTATGACGAGGATGCTGATGCTGATAATATTGATGCGGCAGGTGAAAAAGCATTTGTAGCAATTTATGGCGGTCGACCCGATGAGAGCTTAAATACGTTGCGCTATAATTGCTTTGCTCGATCAATGACAAAGAGCAAATTCAATTTAGCAACTTTTCCGCCTTCCAAAGCTGCTGCACGACAACATTCGTTGCGATGCTACCATCAAATCCAAAAATGGTTAGGCCGTGAAAAGTCCTTCGAACAATGGGGTTGGAAGCAAGGGCTTGATGGTTTGATACCGATTCCTACGATTAAGGAAGAGGCTTCACAAAAAGTACTACAATTTATATCTTGCAAATGCAAGGCAGGGTGCGATGGCCTTTGTGGAAGTCGGATGGCCGGTTTAAAGTGCTCCCCGATCTGCTACAAGTGTCACGGACAATCGTGTAATAATGATAAGATCATTGATGGTGATGATGAATTAGAGAAAGATGATGGAGACAAAGGAGACACCATGGCCCAGTTTATGACACAGACAAATATGTTTGGTGAGACTTTTGATCCTGATCTCGATTATACAGGTGCGACAATGATTCATTTCAATGTAATGGATGAATCAGAAGGACTTGAAATGGAAGTTACTGAACAGGATCAGCAAACACATCCACACACAGATCCTGTCAGTATTCTCGCGTCTTCATCCTTCACCGGAACGAGAAATTGAAATACCTGAACGTCGCCCTGATGAGGCACAGTCAGATTTGAGCAACCCAAACTATTTTAATATTATTAGAATTTTCTTTAATGTATGGTAATGTTACAAAGATCAGATTTTGATTATTATTTAAAGATAATGTTTTGAATTTCTATAAGGTTCATGAAATATTATATTTGTTGTTAATCTTTTAGGATATTCTGATCTATAAAATGATTTTTTAATTTTTGTAAATCTTGGTTAATAAATTTATCAATTCTATTTTTCGTTGCACTGATTAAATTTTTTTATGTTTGAACTCACGATATGATTTAATAGTGTAATAGCCTACCTGAAAATAAAATAGGTTATACTCTTAATATTTTTAATACTTATGATAACACACTAAATTACACAATTGAAAAAAAGTAAACCAAAAACTATCATTCCTTGATGTAATCTTACTTTATTTAACTGTTTAATTATTCGAAGGGGTGAAGCAACCCCTACTTTTCTTTGTTTAAATGGATCAGTATGTTGATTTATTTTTTTTATGAAAGCTTGTTCAATTCGGAGTAGGTACACCGACGTATTTTAATAGTTATTTAACAAACAAGTGTAATAATAATTGCGATTAATAATCGAGATTGTTTGCGAGCGCAGTGAGCGCACTTGTTAATTATTGAGATTATTAATAGCATTTTAATATTCGAGTTACTTACAATATTTTTTACACGATCAAGCGTAAAATTGACTTTTTTAACCCCATTTTTGGGCGTAAAGTAGAACATTTTGCCCGCGGGCTTAAAAGTGTTACTTTTTCGCCCGTGGGCTTTTGGTTTTCAAATCGTTAAAACTGATCTAATGTATTGCTGGATGCAACCAAATCGCTATTATTGGTGTATATTGTATTGACTATTCTGTAATCAACTTTAACAATATTGTAATGATTGATACGTTTGTTAAAAAAACTGTATTCTGTAAACGTTTATGTGCAATTCGCACTTCACACTTCAAAGTGCTTCTATTTCACTGCATGAATGCAGCCATCCCTTCTTAAAACTTTAGTAGTGTAATCTCCTTAACCTAACCTTAATCATTTTTCTTCTACTTTTCCCTTCCTTTATTTTCTATTTGCTTATTTTAGTCCTGTTATCGCTTGTTCTCTATGATTTTGCATTCCGTTTTATTATTTCTATCGTAATCCTTCTCCTGTATGACGAAACAGTTTTTATAAGGCTAAACACATTTCGAAATCTTTGTTTCGGGTAAGCATAAAATAAGTGTGCAATTTATTATTAATACTCTGCTTGTATTTTAGATTAACAACATGTGGATTGCAATTCAAATAAGGTCGTTTATTTCCAAAACATAGGCCAGACTAGACCTTCACAATTATTAAAACAGAATCTAAATTGTCAATGTCGTCAATGGATAGCTGCGACAATTCCTCTCTGCGGCAAGTCCCAGCAATTCCAATGTTTAAAGCCACCTAATTTTTTATATTATGTTAGGTATAATATTATTAATCAAAACAATTTACTTACTTTCATTATTAAAAATCTATTATTTGGAGATTCTATAATAAATTTTAAAATTTGTCTCCTTGTTAAAATTTTTAATTTTTTAGGTTTGTATCCGTCCCAATTTCTTTTAGGAATACAGTTACTTTTTGAAATTGCTTATATCTACATTTTCATTAATGGAGATAGCGGCCTTCAGCATTGAATAAATCGACCAAGGTGTTGATGATTTAAATACTTCTGACTTCTCAAATAAATATGCTAGAAGCACATTTTTGATGTCACTGTGAGTGACAAATGAAAAATTATGTAAGGCACCTATTATGGTAATAATACAGTAGATATTAACGCAATTTGTAAATGTTTTTACTTTTTGTATACGAAAATAATGAAACGTGTAAAAAATTATGTATGCAGCTCGGTCGTAAAGCTGTTTTAGGTCCTCGTCCTGATTGTGCCATCGCTTACGCTCGGGCACAACGTACACTCCTCTGGGCCTAAAACAGCTACTTTACGCCCTTGCTACATAAATAATTATTTCAGTCGACCATATTCTAATGAAATGAAAAAACGTTTAATTTAAAAAAATAGATAGGGTTCATTAATGAATGATTCTTTCTGTGATAGTAAATACACAGTCGACTGAAAAATATTTTTTTTAAACAGTGGTCTTTAGTTTCACCAAGACTTAGTCAACATTAGTAAAATACCCAGGAAATTAACTTTAGTGTTTTTCAATCTGCTGATTCATGGGATTTTATATTGTAATAACAGAACTGTCATTGTACGTTTGATAACTGCTATAATTGTCGTTTTTCTGATTTTCAAATGTTCCAACTATTGCTTGATTTATGTAGTAATCATTTTGCTGCCCTTCCCGAAAATGGTCCAGGATTAAAGCAACTATAACTTATTGGTGTGCACAATGAAAAAAACCTTTCAAATAAATTTAAAGAAGGAAGTTTGTTGAGTTTCTATCGTTGATTAAATAAATAAAAATAATTACAAATGTTTATTAAACAATGCGTTAAAATGTGGAAGCATCTTTCGATCAATATATTATATTTGAGAACAAAAGGTTTCAGTTATAAATATTAACAAATCTAAAAGCAGAAACCGTTAGAATACCGAAAATTTGGAATCGATGTGTGTCTATAAACACTATTATTGAATAAATTCTGAGTTCCGAGTAAGTAATGAGGTTGCAAATTTAGAACTAGGTTCGATAATGCTATTCACATATAATTTTAAATTTGCAACATTTTTGTAATTATTTTTATGTATCAATTTGCATTATTTAAATAATTATCAATTTAATAATGTTTCGGAACCTATTTGCAACTCTGTCTCGAAACTTTTGTATTATTTCGACCCCCACCTCTTGTAAGAAAATAACAATTACGGTATAAATAACGAAAAAAAAAGTTTCCGTTTCTTACAAATTTATGCAAATTTACATGTGGGTTTGGTATGTTATTTCGAGCGTTGTGCACAGTTTGCACAACTTTTGAAATTTTGTTCAAAAAGTTATTGTAAAATTTGTTAAATATTAAAAATTGATAATGTTCCGTTTGGCGAACAAGGTTGCAAACTGAATATGACATTTTTAATAAGTCATTTCATATTTCTTTAAGTTTGCACAACTTTTGTAATTTTGTACAAACAGTTATGGCTAATTATTGTTATTTTAATTTTTAACAATGTTCCGGACTTCCAAAAAGGTTGCAAATGTGGATTTGGCATTAATATATGATAGTTGAACTTGTGTCAAAGTTTGAAAAGTTTTGGTGGATTTATACCTTTTTTCGTTTTAATGACTGTCCTATAAGTGACTAGTCAGTAAGGAATCCAATAGCGTATTCCAGAACAAGTGACGTAAGATGGAGAAGATGGGGCATACAAACATCTAAATTCAAATTTGCTAACATTTACATTTCAATTTTTAAATTGTTAACATTTATTACATTATTAAAACTTGTAATCACAAATAAAATAGTTTTTTCTTATATTTTGTACTACGTTTAATCGTAGAAGTTTTAGAAGATAAATTAATTAGATATTTGAGTATAGAAGAACATACCTGCGTTTTTTATTTAAAGTAATTGTCCATGTAAAACTTTTGTACTTACTATATTTACATAGCTTTTATTTATAACTGCTTAGGCACGCATAGGAACATAAAGATTTCTAATTGAAAATTAACTGTAGGTACTAAGAGAAATAAATGTAAATAATTCCCTGATCTTATTTTCGTTAAGCAATAGATTTTGTAGAAAATGTAGTTGTGAGTAGAATTTTGCAATCTGTTATTAATTTAGAAAAAAAGTTGCCACTAAAGATTACCAGGGTCTTAGTATTTGAAGGTAATAATTATACAAAAATGCATAGTACGTATTTGCAGTAGTTGAAGTAGGCAGCAGAGGGATAAAAAACGGAGTAAAAGATTAATTTTTTTTTAATTAAATTAAAGGTATGTACAATGTATCTACTTATTTGTAATAAATGTTATTAATCAATCGCATTAAAGCAACTTTGTCGACCGATGTATAAAAGCAGTTACATAAGTTGATTCTTCAATAATTATAGCCAACTAAAGTTACACAATAATCCATTCTCTTCTGATTATAGGAGAAATGTTTTTGACCGATACGATACAAAAATAAAATACGTCTTGTAAATAATGTTGATCCTTATGAGTTAACCGAAAATAGCATAAAATTTGATAACGAAGCATTTCCCCCTGTTACTGCAATGGATATTATAAGTTACTTAGTATTAACACATAGTTTTTATATCCAACAATAAATGAACCATACAAATAAGTGTGATGTAGAAGTAACCGAACATATCATTGTAGTCCGAACACTAAGTTTGTTATGTTTGATGTTACTTTTGATTAGAAAATAACTTATATTTATAGGTCCAGCATTCTCAAAGAATGTTTCTTTTAATTGCATTTATCCACTTTTGCCTTTGCACCTTAGATAATTAATTGAACTGTCTTTATGTTTAAAGTATAAGCACTTCAGAAATGGGTAAAACTTTACATTATCGCTTTTACAGCGACTTTCACGACGCACAAAGCAACAAAATCCTGGCATTTTATTCACTTTCCAGTTACAGCCTTTATTTTCTTTATTATAAAACCTTAGTAAAGATGAACTTTCTTTAATAACTAAATTTAAACAAACTGTTTGTATGTCCCATCTTCGCCATCTTGAAATTTATTTGACAGCATTCTGGAATACTCTATTAGGATACTTTGAATACATTTATAAAAGTGTTGTAATTCAATAATTTTTAATTGCAGTATAATAATAACACAAACATATTTTTGGTTAATTACTTCAATGGCTAAAGTGTAAACAATGTTTGTATTTATGTATTCAGTGGGTTCTCCAAACATTCAGTTTTTATGTGGTATGTATTTTTAATCAGTTATATGATAATTTCATGAAAAGAATGACAGAAAAACTATGAAAGATGAAATTTGCTCTGTTTTAACACATCCATCTGTCACAACTGCTGATTATTTATTTATTCGGACGTATGGCGTAATGCACAATATACGATAAAGTGACAGTCACGACCACGATAAGATAATATGTCTAAATTTTTAACCATCAATCAAAGTATATATATATACTGTAATGACACACTGAGAGAGTCTTGTAATCGTATTTCATAATTTATGTCTGTTAGAATGGGTGTTTCCAAATGGGCAAATTTCTGTTAATTAGCTACTACCTATATCAGAACATGAACCCAACCGTGAGAAGTAGATTTTATTGTTCCTTTTGCTATACGTATTTTATAGCTCATCATTCAAACATGCAGCAAGATAGGTGAGTTCATTGAAACGTTAACAACTAGGAAAATACTAATTTACTAGAGTAAAACAATGTCCATTTTGTTGAATGCACAATCTGAAATTGGTTCAAAGTTCTTCGATCGACTCAAAACAGTAAGAAAAGTTTAGATTGTGCTTTCAACAGATATTAGTGGAGTCTTAGGGTGTGTTGCACATATTTATTGCCCTCTATATATATTTTTTATATCAAATACCAATATCTCTATCTGAAAGTGTAGTAAAATTTGCCATCAAAGGATCGACACACATCTTACATCATCACCTACACCCTCCAATTAAACAAAACCTTAAATAATCATCTAAACTTCTATTCAACAATAACCATTAATGAAATTGTCTTATCTTTAATTTTTTTATTTTTTTGTAATTTTTATTTAAATTTTGATGTAAATTGTAATGGTATACTGTGTCATGAATTGGCAACGATCAATGTGATGGCAGTGTCTGGTAATAAATCAGAATGTCTCTTATACATTTGATGAATCAAAAAATGGAATTACCTTTTTGAAATCTCCTACTTCAATTACTGTTTACCGTTTTGACTGTAACTAAGCTTGTTTTGAAAATCAATAGATTTTAGTAGGTGCATGTTTTTCACAAACTATTTAAATGCCTCTCTTAAGTGGTGTAGTCAGGTTTTGTAAATACTTTTAATTTTCGAGTTTTTACATAAAGTTTTATTTTTATATAAATGAGGAATTGGCTTTAACGTTAAAAAATTCTATTTTTTTTCTTGTTTTAATGACATAAGACATGGTGGGTTTTAGCAAAAACATTTAATTTGGAAGTTTTCATTGTTTTCTGGCAGGCTTATGTCGTGTAAAAGTATATTAAAGAACTAGTTTCAGAAGACTCATTTTATAAGACGAGTACAGTTGCTAAAATTCTTTCTGAAACAAATTCTTTAAATTATTTTTTCTTATAATTGCTAGAGTGGCAATATTTTCATTAAACGTTGGTTTAAATGCTAGTTTAAGTTTAATTAGTACATTTATCATACGTTTAATTAAAAAAAATGTGTGGTAATAAAAATAAGTAGATAAATAAATCTACTGAACATTAATTACAATTTAAATTAACGCACACCCAACGTAACGACAGCTTAGAGGTTTAATATCAAATCAGTGTTACCACCGTTCGAAAAAAAATGTTCTATTTCTATAAAAGAACTCAATTTTCTATAAAAGAACTGATTTGGGTGCTTTTATAGCTCTATAAGCGACTCAAAATAGAAAAAAAAATATATATAAAAACAAAACATAATATTTACAAAGTAACAACACAGAAATATTAAAAATTTAGGCGTAAAAAGTAAAGGTAAGTGTTATGAATATAGAACAATTTAGTTCTCCAAATGGATGTCCATTTCTTTGGACTCATACTTTGCAACGCTTAATTATATTTCTCACGACATTACAAATATAGTATGTGTTTGAAACAGAATTAACAATTTGAATAAAATTTTGTCTACGTTCATATATATTAGGTATTATGTGTCCATTTATATAATTTTTTTTGGAGTAATGTAATTGGTGCATTAGACTCCATACAATTCTTTCCAAAATGAGAAGAGATTTCGAGTATTGTGTGGGGGTGGCCCGTCCTCTTGAAAAACATATATTATCTAAAAAAATCTCCAAATGTGTTTGTTTATATTGCAGAATGTCGTTCACCATTTACTTTATTTTCATAAATGTGATATGCCAAAACACGGTTGGCAAATAAACCACACAATGCACTAAAACCGAAACGTCGCTGATTTCCCACAGTAATGCTACGCCTAGGATTGATATCGTACTACCAATGCTCATTATGGCAACTAAAAATTCCATCACTGCTAATATAAACTTTATCAGTTCAAATAATCTGTCTAAAAAATAACGGATTTTCCTTAATTTGTTGAAAAGTTTGTGCTACGTTAGAGATAATTTGGTAATTGATGCTGTCGTTTTCTTATACTAAGGCTTAAATTTATTCGAGGATGTATTGATATCTAGTTAGCCTAGACCAGTTCCTTGCATAAACAAAATATTGCGTTACCATAGCAACGAACAATAACTTATTAGAAGTGTCAGTGTAAAGTTTGACGTCAAAAAAGTAAACCAGAGTCACGCAATAAATTAAATGAAAAAGATGTCCACCGAAATTGTGAAAATCGAAAATTGGAGTATCGAGCCATCATCAAGTACCTGTATTTAAAAGGGTTAAGAGGTAAGCAGATTTACAAAGATATGCTTAATACCCTTGGTGATCAATGTCCTTCGTATTCGACCGTCAAAATTTGGAATGCAAGTTTCAAAAGAGGTAAATTTTCCATTGAAGATGATGACCGATCGGGAAGGCCAGTTTCTGTGTCAGTCCCCAAAAATATCGATGCAGTTCATGACATGATTTTATCAGACCGTCGAATTGGGCTAAAACGGATATCTGAAGCACTGAATATTTCATACGAACGCGTTCATCATATGGTTCACGTCAATTTGGACATGAACAAAATGGATCCCCAAATGTTTGAATGTTGACCAAAAGCGTGCAAGGGTGGAAGCATCGCGTTCGATCTGTACTCGATTTGAAAACGATGTAGACTTCTTAAACCGAATTGTTACTATGAATGAGACTTGGGTACATTTTTACGATCCAGAAACAAAGTAACAATCGATGGAATGGCGACACTCTGGTTCTCCAAGACCTAAGAGTTTCGTGTCCAAAAATCTGCTGGAAAAGTTCTTGCCTCAGTTTTTGGGATTGTCATGGAAAACAATAACTGGAGATTACTATTCGACATTACTGACCACTCTACGGGAAAATATTAAAGAGAAAAGAGGCGGAAAGCTATCCAAAGGTGTTTTGTTTTTAGGACAACGCCTCTGCACACAAATCTCATGTTGCCATGCAAAAAATTCGTGATTTAGGGTTTGAATTACTAGAACATCCCCCTTATTCACCCGATTTGGCTCCGTCCGACTATCACCTCTTTCCTCAACTGAAAAAAAGTATAAAAGGTCGTACATTTTCTTCCAACAAGGAGGTAATAGAAGCTGTGGAGGTTTGGTTTGCAGAGCAAGAAGAAAAATTTTTTTTGAAAGGTCTTGAGACGTTGCAGGTTCGCTGTAATTAATGTATCCAATTAAGAGGAGAATATGTTGAGTAATAAAATATCGTGTGATACATGTTCGTTTTAATGTTATTTTTAGTTTATCTCGGAGTAATGTACAGGGAATAACTGATCCAATCAAAAAAATATGAATTTGCTGCACAATACAAAAAAAGGATGCATTAGTTGGATTAAACCCACTTTAACCAAAGGCATAAGTTAAATTTCACGGAACTACCTGACATAATAAGTAGGTATAATAACTGTACCATTAACATAAAAATTAGATGTTTCTTTTCTACTTTAGTACGTCTATTGTTTGGGTGGTACCTATGCTACTGATCGGGGTAGAACCCATTAGATCTTATTATGTGAACCATTACTTATTGACGGGATATGTCAGCTGTGCAGTTTGTAATATAATAACTTTCAAAATATGCGTCAATTTCTCCTTTTTCTTAAAGTTAGAGATATAGATTTGAAGCCACCATATTTTACTTTCAATATCTTTTGAATTTATTTTATATATAATACAACGAGTAGTGCGGATGTTACGGGCATTTTTGTCAGTCAGATTCGAGTAGGTATTAACTAAGCGGGTATTTACTTTTTTTTGACAGATTACTACAAAACAGTTAGCTCTAAAAAAAGTGTTTTTAGACTATGGTATTTCACCAAGCAGTAGAGACATTCTAAGTATATAAACTTTTATGCCAGTTATGCATTTACAAACCAGTAAAATGCAATTTGAAGAAAAAATTAATCAAATCCAGAATTAAGAAACCGTAAGCATTGTATATCACCAGAGTAAAACCCCGTCGGCTTTTGATGATAAAGGCCCGTCAAAAAAGCTATATCTTTAATTATGGCTTTTGGTGGAGAAGCCCTCAAAACCTAATGTCATAAAATGAGATTAATATTACATTTTAAAAAGAAGGTTAATATTACAATGGTATGAGTGCCTACGTTACTGCGCCAAATAGTTATTTAGAATTAGGTGGCTATTTAAGCTTTGTATATCGCTTTAGAAATAGTGAAACACAACGTATGTTGAATTAACTCGATCAAAAACAATGAACGGCGATTTAGTTTGTGCATTAGAATTTGAAGGGGTGTTCACAAACTGTAACGTGCTACTGCCGAACAACTAAAACAAGAATTAGGGAAACTATGGAAGAAATCACTTGGCTTGTATTTAGGAAAAACGCATCTCGTAGAAGCCCATTAATATGCTGACGGAGGATATACACAGTATGTCGTGATTGGTACAGAAACGTATAGTTACACGGAAGTAACCATTGGTTTAGCAACACTGATATCTAATATTACAGATCTCCGAACTAGACGTAACAAAGAAGTGTGGGTTCAATTTAGATATGAAGAAAGAGGTTCTTAGAATCGAGGACGGATCAATTCCGCTCTATTCATTAGAGTGTTGTTTAATGAGCAAAACGTGAAGAGAGAGAGCAAATCATCGCCGATATACAGGAATAAGAGGAGATGGAACCTTCAAGTAGCCCGCGGAGCATCTCCAGTAGTGCTAGTGAGGAAGAAAGACGTTTCGAGTAGACTTTGTGACGACTAACGACAGCTGAACGTCATCATAATAGAACACAGATACTCTCTCTCTAGAATTGACGGCATACTAGATACCTTGACAAGTTTAACATGGTTTTTAACGAGGTTAATAGCAAGTAGATTTGGTACCCAAAGATTGTGACAAAACTGCACTTACAATTGGGAATGGCTCGTGATGCGACGGTTGAGCGTTTGATGGAAACCATTTTATGTGGATTGTCATGTTTTATTTAGGCGACCTAATTGTGGTTGGAGTCATCAAATTTAAAGGAGGTATTATATCGAGTGCGGAATGTAAACTTGAAGTTAAAGCCAATCAAGTTTCGGCATCTTAGACATAACATAACGTACAATTCATAGAACACTAAGTATTACGGTAGTATCGGTTTGTGCCACGCTCTTCTGACGTTGTAGCTTTTGATGAAAACGGTTTTACGTTGATTCTCATGAAAAACTTGACCAAGTCCAAAGAAGTACGATACCTTTAGAAAGGAAGTGTAATACCTTGGACACTCAGTGTCACGAAATAGAGTACAAACGGATCCTGTACTTTATTATGTCAGCAAACTCTGAAAGAGGTTGAATTGCATGCATGACATTGTACGAGACAATATTTAAATAACAAGCGATCCCATGAACCTATGGTACAATGTCAAGACACAAGAAGATGGATTCCAATTACATGATTTGGTGTGGCTGTATAATATCACAATAAGACGCGAATTGCCGCAATGATTGCAATGTCGATGAGAGGTTTTATACATAATTACTGCAAGAATTAATAGCGTCATATACCGTACCCAGAAACTACCAAAAAAAAACAAAAGTAGTTTGCTCCGGACCAAAGTAATTACCAATGAAACATGCAACCGAAAAAATGTGAATAACTTTTAGAAATCTATGTAATGAATAAAAACAAAATTTGTAGTTACAGTGGAGGTGCAGCAGAATCTCTTCAATGTACCTAAACATTATTTCATTACACATAGTATGGATCAAGCTCTAATCCACTTTTAAGAAAATAAGGAATAATTCATGGTATCTGAAAAGATGAATAATATAAAGAAACTCGCGGTACCAAGCTTGTTTGCGATTTAGATTTATTGTATTGTAGACTTGTTAGAAAAATATCAGACGCTGTCTTCCTAGGAAAACTGTTTCTTCTACCATCAAGCAGTTTGCCAAAATGTGCAGAATTGCAGTTATAATCATGACCCTTCTTACCGGTACCAAGGCCAAGATGTTGTTCTGTGACAGAATATTTTTAAGAAGAGGCAGTGTTACGTTTCTAGAAATAAATCATGAACGTTCCTTATTTTTTATAAGAAATCGTACACTTTCCTACATCAGTTTGAAGTTACAAGAATTGTAACCCAAAAAGTAGAACAAAATTAACAATACGTGTCTAAAAAAAATCAGAAAACTTAGATATAATTATTAAAAACATAGCAACAATTGTTTTTAAGCGCCGCTTAAGTAAGGTGTGTTGGTACAAATGCTCATAATGTACGTGACTGATTAATAAACCAAAAGCAGTAAGGTTTGAAGATTAATGCAGTAGGTGCGGCTGTCATCTCCTATGAGCTTGTGCACTAATAGTGGATGGTGGTAAAGTTGGTGGCTACCTGCGTTAATTGACACATTGTTTGTTGAGTGTGTACATTTAGCATCCGTACAGCATTTTATCGTATATGACAACAGCAGCACAGTAGTTCAGCAATATATCAGAAATACATGACTGTGTAAGGGAGGCCTATATCCAGCAGTGGATACAAGAAAGGGCTGTTTGATGAATGATGATGATGATGATGATGATGTAAGGGATAGCACTGAATAACGTCCTTAAAGTTAGCAGACCAGTTGAGGCAGATCAATAATTTTGTAAATTAGAAATTAAGTGCTCATTAATTGCTAATTCAGTATCTCAATTACGATTTAATTCATACAGTAGTTCTATCTGCTATCTTTGGCAGACCAAATGTTAGAAACCACCTAGGACAACTAAAATCGAAATTTAACACATCTACAGGTTTAAGTGCTATTTAAGTGCTTTATGTTCACTACTTTAGAAGCACTCAACAAACTTTTTTTTCTAAATAACCCATTGTTCTGCTATTTTTAGCAGACCAAATGTTAAACCCAGTCGGGCAAATAAAAATCAGGATCTAGGATATGTTTAGGCTTAAGTGCTTTATGTTTACTATTGTAGAAACATCGAAAAACTTTGTTTTCTAAATAACCCATTGATCTGATATCTTTGGCAGACCAAGTGTTAGTAACCTCCGTGGACAATTAAAATCGAACTTTAACACATCTATAGATTTAAGTGCTATTTAAGTGCTTTATGTTCACTACCTACCTTAGAAGCATCCAAAAAACTTTTTTTTCTAAATAACTAATTGATCTGCTGTGTTTGGCAGACCAAATGTAAGAAACCACCTTGGACAACTAAAATTAAACTTTAACACATCTATGGAACAATAAGTGTTGCGAAATCTAGTGTCAACTGGTGTTAACGTAAATAAATAAACGGAGCACCTACGAAACTAATATTTAACGATTGTTCTGTCAGTTTTTATAAAATCACCTAGAAATCGAAAAAATCCTAGCGACCAGTACGTCGGGTTGTTGCTGATTGGTTACCGACACTTACAAACAAACATAAAGCCCTTAAATAGAACTTAAGAGGCAAGGATAGAAAATTCGCAAAAATTAGCGAAAATTGGTCACTAGGAATGAACTACTGGTATCGAAGGTCAGACATTCATTGCGTCAGTGAGTGGGGGCAATAATGAAGGCGTACAGACTTGGCGTTTTGACCGTAAAGAACAGTTTTATTACCACCGAAGTGGTCAAAATGAATTGTAAGACATGTACAATGAACACATTGACAAAAAACTAAAGATATACACGACTTACATCATTCAAACATACATGAGCTAACGGTTTATTGCAAAGATTGGGCGATTTCTAAACTTGTGATGTGGATGAACCTGGAACCGGATCAGAGATATCATTAGTTGCATTCTTCTTTGCTTGCTTGCTGGATTTTCTTTCTGCTGCAATTTCCAAGGTATCACTTCGATATTGGAGTTGCCTAAATTAACCATTCTTCGAATACATGGGATCAAGGAATTCTGGTGAAAAATCTTCCTTGTAGAATTGAATGGATTTGGACTTGACTTTCCCCCCCTACGCATCAGTTTCTTCATTATTTTCAATTTTTTCACGGAAAGTGGAGTATGGTTCTTTAGTTTTGTCGTCCTCGTTTCCTTCCTTGGTGTCTCCATTTTCGAAATATACAAATAAATATGCATATTCCAATCCTGAGCAGTACAGTTGGATTACCACTTGACGGTAATACCGATGCTTTTTGTTCATGATAAGGTCCCCACTTTCCTTATCCCTCACCAAGAACTTGTCACATCGGTCTGGAATGTCTTCAGGAGGACAGTTGGGACATTTTATTTCCAAGATGCCTTTTTCTTCACCATAATTACACCATCTGGTAAGGCGCATAGGATTCCATTTTCTTGGGAGACAAACAAACCGCAATCTCTTCCATTTACATTGTACATCAAAGAGTACAACTCAGATCCGTTGGGTGAAGCATCTTGTTGAGAGTAGAAGTGCTTGATGTGCAATCCCTCATTGTCATAATGTCCCTAGCCGTTGTCGCTCAAATTCTTTTTGACCTTTCTAGTTTCCAATACGTATTTAAGATTTGTCCAATTGTCTTTTGTTTGATGGTTTTGGCTTCTTCTGCTGTTACTTGCAACTTGCCCACCAATTCTTCAATACGAGGTCGTAGTTCAGCATGAGACAGGAAAACCCCACATTCTTCTCCGTAATCAATGCCGCTTCCAGATTCATTTCCTCCTCCCTTTTGTTTGCATATTCCAAATGGACCTAGTCGCTTTCATCTCTTGTCCCTGTCTTCCCTTTTTTTTGCTGAAAATATTTCGAAGCCTTTATCCGAATTGGTGATCTGATGAGGGACTCCAAATTTAACTTATGCAATGGCCAGAAGGGACTGTTGTTGTAAGACAGTACTGCACAATCCATACGTCTTGTGAAGGCCCCCTTTTTGGCGTAATTGATCCTTCTACCGTAGTTGTACTTGCATGCTAGACTCATCAAATACTCAGCACTGTTGCTCAATTCATTAGGGAGAAGTCGATGTGAACGAAGGACAAGCCGAGAAAATGTTTCAGTCAACTCAATGCCAATCTTGCTTTTCCGAAATTCTTCAAACTCATTTTTCTGGTCTTTCTTGCAGTGAGATGAAAAGTATTCCTTGCACCTGCTGTGACTTCCGTAAATGCGTGGAAGAACGTTGAAAATGTCTTCAGCTAACGTCTGGGCATTGGTTCTCTGCAGCAGGTCACCATGATCTTGTTTCTTCGAATTATAATCAATTGCGGATCTTACATCTTTCCCAAATCGATTGATTTCTTTCTTGATTATATCACGTTGCGGTTTGGGGTAAATTGAGCTGTTACTATAGAGTAGAGCTTTCTATTCAGTCCCCTTTGGCAGTGACTGACACAGTCCGCTTTTTCAATTGTGTTCCACCAGGATATCGTACTTCCGCTTGGAGTTTGGCAAAAACGGAGGCATCCGCGTCGCCGACAAAGTACTTCATAATTAGTTCGTAATTTTGGAACAAATCAATCACTCCACAGACAATGATGTCACCTTCCATTCCCTGAGTTGGCTTATTCCTTTAGACATAAGAATGCAATATAGTTGGGAATGGAAAGCTAATGAAATCTTTGTTTACCAGTTTTTATAACAATTCTTATGTTTCTTCTTCTCACCATCGGATGGAGCTGCATCACAAATTGCGCAAGTCTTCACTCTTGTCCCAATATGAACCACTTTATAGACCCTCTTGTCTATGATGCCTGCAAGAGCTGCATTGGAATCAAAGCCATGTCCGTAAGTTCGTGACATATATCCCCCGTCTCCAATGCCGGTGAAAAATGGATATTTCTTTCCATCCATTTCGATCACGTCCCCATACTCGATTGCCAACCGTTTTACTTCTTCAATGTTGGCCGAAAGATCCTCCTTTATGGTTTTGGTAATGACTCCTCCTAAAGCTTCTTCTGCATTACTGAAGGTCCGTTTATGGATGAAATCAATTTCAGCAACATTCATTAGGTAGCGGGCTGCAGGGTAGCCAGAACCCCCACAATAAGCGCCCAGAGCCAACGCCTTATTGAGTGGAAGTTCATAATGAGACACCGTATTCTTTCGTATTTTCATGGTTGTCCCACACACGTTCCATTCCAGACGTAGATTGGTCCAACTTTTGTTTCTTACACTATAGACGGCGTGCTTGCATGAGGATTTGTGATACAATGATTTCTGAATCAGTGTTTCGAGGCAATTGACATCAACAATCATCCGTTCATGTTTCACTTCAGGTTCTGTGGCTTCAGCTTTCTTTCTCTTTTTCTTCACGGGAACTTTTATCTGATGCTTACGGTTTCAAAGGTTGCATGCCGAATGTGATGTTCGAGAAAGTTCAGATTCGATACCACACTCTAGAAAGAACCGTAGGTAACATCTTTCTACAACGGTTTTATTCAAAAGATACCTTCAACTACTGCTGCTTACCCTTTTGTCTCAATCGCTAGCCCTGTCTTACTCCGCCAAGTGAACGTCCTTGCCTTCCTTTTCGTCCTTTCTAAGATTTCCATTGGTTCAATTGAAACACCCGCACTATCACATGACTTCACGACTGAGTTTGACGCGTTTCGTACCTGTCAAATTGTCTCATGTTATGCAATCTGTTATGGATCATCATTCATAGTTTGTGATACTTTAGAATGACAAGATTTGCACATGGCGTCTTTGGTGAAATCCAGAGATGTCCAACTTTGACCCATAAAACTTCTAACTGCTGCGGCCGCCCATTCTATTTTGACAAGGCCACTTTTGTTTTCCCAGGCTTTGCACCTTACTCAATGCAACAAGCTTGTTTTCCCATTTTAATTTGCAAATAAATTGTATTGATGCAAGTCAACACGCTCAAAAGGCTACATCGTCAATTCCCAAACAGATATGAAATGCATGTCATGAGTCATTTTCATCCGGCGTTGCTTGGTTTCGTACATTTGCATTGTTGGAGTACAATTCTAAGAAATTTTTACCATCATCAGTTAGATAAATGATGAAGCGACAGTGAAAATTTCTTAGACTTGTAATTAGTCCTTCAATATGAATTTTTGATTGAAAGATGAAAATTTAGTTTTGGGGGCATAGTGCCTCTTAAATCTAAACATATCCTAAATTCTGTTCAAGTTAACATTTGGTTTTGCTAAAAATAGCAGATCAATGTGTTTAAAATATAGTTTTTGTAGAACTTTTGAGATAGTGAACATGAAGCACTTAAATGGTACTTAAATCTAAACATGTCCTAGGTTTTGATTTTAATTTGCCAACGTTTTTTAAACATTCGGTTTGCACATTTAATGAACATTAAGCACTTAAATAGCACTTAAATCTATAGATGTGTTAAATTTTGATTTTAGTTGTCCAAGGTGGTTTCTAACATTTGGTCTGCCAAAGACAGCAGATCAATAAGTTATTTAGAAAAAAAATTTTGAGTGCTTATAAGATAGTGAACATAAAGCACTTAAATAGCACTTAATTTTTTGACTAATTTAAGCATTATAATCAAACTCTAAAACTATTTTTAGATACTTAGTCTGCAAACTTTTTTTTAAGGTAGCAGATCATTGAATATCTCCAGAACTACTGTAGCAATTAAATCGTAATTGAGGTACTTAATTAGCAATTAATGGACACTTAATTTTTAATGTACAAAACTATTGATCAGCCTCTACTGGTTTGCTAACTTTGAGGACGTCATTGAATAAGCAATGATGTTCATCGCAAAAACCAAAGGTTAGGTTACGTCTAGCTGCTCAACAAGTGAAAATAAAAATCAAGGTTAATTATTCCAGTGGGAGTTACAAATTCCTTTTACCCAAGCATAATTGGTAAATATGTTTCAAAGGTAACTATGAGCCGCAGATGACAAGAGTTTAAACTTTTCCAAAATACCGTAAACACCTAGAAGATGACCCTGTACCAAAAATATGGAAAATTCTAATTTGTTGTCGCAAACGAAATTTTTTCGTACAGTGGAATTTTTAATAGTAACCCCGCAGCTCTTTATGCGATTGAAATGACTATATAGTAATCGTATACAAAACCAAATTGCTAAATCAAGTTGTGTTACTAGAGAGCATTTCCGGTACATGTTTGAAATTTAGAAAAACTGAACGAAAGAATTACATTTGCATATAGGTATTAGCAAAGCACACGTATGTGTGAACATGATTTCTCAAAAATTACCAGTCCGATTTCGATGAAAGTAATTTAGAGATTTCTTTACTCTTACCTTAATTAGAAATTAATTATTTAAAGTAGCCAATCAGAGGAGTGCTGCAGCAAAGAGGGTAGAAGTAGAAAGATTCATTGCTTGTAAGGACGGTGTAGAGACAGTCTGAGAACTCAACACTGTGAAAAACAATTTTTAATTCCAAACCTAAATGTATTTTTTCAATAATAAATGCGCTCCTTATTTCAATGCCCTTCAAAAGTATTTTTTTTCGAAATTAAAAAGCACAAGCCTCTGTACACATTCGATTTTTAATTGGTTGCTTAAAAAATTATGTTTTAGAATTCCATTCACTATCTATCCTTTTTCTGATGTGTATTACTTTTGAAACCCCTGTATATCCTTTTTTTTCAATTCTCTCAAAACCCTTGTTTATAATCTTGTTGTTGTAAATTATATTTTTTAACCTTTCTATTGAAACATTTCTTGATTGATTGTTTTTTTCACTTCAACATTCAGAAAAATTAACAAAAAATAAATAAACCTTAGTAAGAGGAACATTATCTACATTTCAACATTTTACTTGTTTAGTTTTTTAAATATTAAATTAAGTATTGTACGTGCTTTTACGGGACCTATAATAACTTTTTCCGTCGACTTCATTATAAAATTGAGTTTTACGTACTCCTGCATAATCATAAAGTAACACTTTTTAAATGTAATACTTTTCGTCCGCAAACACTTTTCGTCCGCAAACACTTTTCGTCCGCAAACATCTGTCAATGTCAATTATTATTTTATGTCAAATTAAATGAAGTCGAAGTAACCAGTATGAAAACCCATTTTTAAGAAAGGATGAATTTAGTGACTACATAGGATATTACAGTACTTTAGGTACATACTGAAACATTTTAGATACTACAGAATATTGTTTGTTTACTTCCATTTATAACCTCAATTTCTCAATCCCACACAACTTTGAACAAAAACAATTTGTTGTTCAAATTACAAGTAAATGATTTTAAGTGCTTTGAAATGATATTAATAAATTGTTTATAGTTTCTACAATGTGCGAAGCATATAGAAGAGCCTGGTTGTAATCTCACAATACTCGATACATTGTTTTCAATATGTAACACTTTAACTTCTTTAAAGTTATTCATTTAAAAGGTAAGACAGAATTCATACGACTTGAGATTGCTTTAGACAATTTTATTAGGTAACATTTTGATACAGAAGCGGAGTTCCGATTCAAAATTTTTACGATCATAAAATACAAAACTTACAGTAGAAGTGAGTTAATTATGGGTACCTTTCTATTACTGTATTTGATTGATGTAAATAAGTAATAATGCTAATGGAAAACACAAGAACAGTAATTACTTGTGAAAAATCATTTGATATTGATTCTGTCGCAGGAAAAAACAAAAATAGAATCATATAAGCCATCAACATTACTGGGTTCAAGATTTATTCGTACACAAAAACAAGGTGAATTTCACAGTTTTCAATAAGCTGAAAGAAGATTATTACATTTTTTGAAACATTTTCGGAGTGAATCAAAAACTACGTTTGCATACTTTCTTACGGTCAGGCAATATTTTTATTGAATATAAAATGATTATAAGTCTGACCACGGTACAAACTCAGTCTTATAACTATTATATGTCCAATTAGTTAGAATCGACTTTAATGTGTTTAATAGGAGAAACTTCATTACATCTTTGATCATAAACAATTAAAGAAATGCATTCATTTTGAGGGTAGGCTTCCAACTATAACTACATTTTAAATATACTTCAAAATAACACTACCTAAATGTAATTTTTATTATTTTAATAAATTATAAAAAAGTACATGTTTTACCTATTACCTATCATAATCAAGTGCTCTTATAAAAATTATGTGATTGTTGTAAACAAATGCTTTATCGGTACAATATTCGAACGCGGAAAGCTTTTATTTCCTTTAATAAATTTTGACACAAATGTTACAATACTGAACGGTGAAGTGAATATTAGGTACAGTAAAATCAGAACAAACGTAAAATTTTGTTTAAAATTACTAAACATTTTGTTTTCAGTAAACGGTAATCAATAGAAAATTAATTAATTTAAGGTCAACGGAAAAAATTAATATGTACCTCGGAAAAAAGTGCTTTTTAATAACCTCGCCTGTTTGCTTGCCTCGGCTAACGCCTCGGCCAGCAAATTCAGTCTCGTACATAAAAGTGCACTTTTTTGTCCTTGGTACATAAATAACTATTTTCCTAAATCGTCACTAAAGTACAAAAAATAAGCACTAAAGTAATTCATTATACGACGATTTTTAAGTTCACATTTTCGCCGGTAGAGATGTGTAAAATGTATGTAAATTTTAGAATAGCATATGCGAGGTGAAAAACATTCGACATAAAAAAGAAAACAGCTGATTACATTTGCCACTTAAATAACGTTATAAAATTGTCAGATTTTGTTCAAATTTTGGGATATATGGCGTAACCAAGGTACCAACCTAAATAGTTTTATTTGCCTCGGTTATCGCCTCTGCAACTAAAACAGATTCGTCATGAAAAATCAAACTTTAGTGCCTTGATACATAAATAACTATTTTCTTAAAGTGTTTTTAAAAAGGTATATAAATGAACTACTGACATACTGTCTAAACATTAAAAACAACAGTTCTTTTGTTTCCAAAACTATTTAGGTTAGTACCTCGGTTACGCCATATTATTATGAACGTGACAGTAAAGTGCCAACCTGATTCGTCGAGAAAAAAAGTCACTATAAACTTAATTTGAGAATAACATGAAAACCAGTAATAAACCCTTGAAGAAAAAACAGTATACTTCACTTGAGTCATAATTGTTTTGCTTTAAGTCACTTGAAATAATTCGATATTAGGTATATTAAATTGTCCTGAATCGTTAAGCATTTTGCTGCTTTTATGGACAAGTAGCGATATGATCATTTTCTTAACAGACGCCGCAAATGTTCCTTGAGGAAAGATTTCATTGTACATAAAAACACCTTAAATAAAAAAAAGGTATAGCCAATAACACACAAAACCCTTACTTTTACACATTGTGCATTGTATTTTCAATACGTTTAACGACCCTCTTTTCGTAATTCAATTTATACACACTTATGATTATACTTTCGATAAAAACACGAAAATATGAGGTTGTAACTAATAAAAGCTTAAGTGTTTGATTACACAAACTGTTGCTTTCGTATAATATGAAAAATTAGTCATTTTCCGTGAAAACGGTGTTTTATATAATCGAAGAAAGAAATAAAATAGTGAAATGTGATAAATGTCGCATGTTAATATATTTTGTGATTGTAGGAAAAATAAAAACTCGTACACGCCATCTGTCAGTAGAAAATTAAACAGAATTAAACATGCAATTTGCATGAATTGTGGCAAAGCAAGTCGTACAATTTCAACGTCTGCGGGCGTCTACTCTGCAATGCGCATAAAGACAGATGATTATAAAATCTTTGATGTTATTTATATTTTTTATTTTTAATTTCTTTACTCTTGTACAATAAGTAAGTTTGAATTTGAGTGTACGAAATAAAAAAAAAAAGAATAATAATTTACCCAAACTCATGAAGAAAATCATGCCAAAATCTGTTGAACACGTTAATGAATGAACTAAAAAATACTTTTTCTAATAACTAGCGTGACTAACAAATAAAATCGTTAACCATTTACAGTGCAAGTTAATTACTAAGCACTGCAATATTTATAATTCCACCTAAAAATTAGGTCACTACTTAAAAAAAAGTCACTTGCTACTAAGAAAACAATTCTGAATTTTAAATTTGATAAAAATTGTAATTATTGTAAGTATTAATTATTTCTGAACGATGTTGTTGTTGATTTCATAAATACATAAAAGGTGTTCAGATTTTCTACCGACATTGGTTTTTTTACCTCAGCAAAAAGTTTTCGAAACAAGATACAAGATGCTATGTATTTTTCAAATTTCGGAAACATAACATTTTAAATAGATATATAGTTTACTAGAAAGACAAGATAATATTTTATCCCAATTCCAATAAAGCGATTAAATAATTCAAATTAAACACTAGATGCCCCTGATGTATTATTTTTCCTTGGGCTATTTTACTACTAAACAAAACTTAGTTTCATATTTCAGAATCTGCACATAAGTTAAAATTAAGGAAATGTCACTTAAGTGCCTTTGCTTCTGGCCCAATCGATGATGCCTTTTTTGAGAAAAAATGCACGTTCTTTCATTATATGTAGCGCCGCGTATTCACTTGAGCATTTGTGCGCACCTTCCATCGTCTTGAATGCTATTTTGATTTCATATATGAATTGTGCAAAAAACTAGTTCTTAAAACTTCTTCCTCTTAAAGTGCTATGGTGATTACATTATGGTTTTGGTGTCTGTCCAGTGCTGCGTGGGAAGTTGTTCCAATGCTTGGGAGCCATGAAAGTTTCTTTCGGCCTTGCCATTTTACCTCCATCTTTCCATTTAGGGTCAATCGTAAGAGTTGGTACTTTGGTCCTCGCATTATATGCAATAGTTTGTTGTTACAAGTATGGCTAGTCCAAGATATCTTCATCATTCTCCTATACCTACGTCCATATGAAAAATGCTTTGATTTTATGTATAAGAGTTTTTTTAGTACCCAGTTTTCATTGCCGTAGAAGGATCGGCCATACATAACACTTACAAAATTTCTTCCGTATTACTTAGTAATGATTGCATTTTCATAAAAGTACTGCGGGATTGTTTGATTCTGGATCTTATTTCTGTATCTAGGTCTAGTCTTTCATTTATCCAGCAGCCTTGGTATTTAAGGAGTGTTACTCTATTCAGTGATTTTCCATTTATTAGTAAAGCTTGAATATCTGGCGTTTCGTACATACTGACGATCATAAACTTTGTTCTGGCTCTATTGATAGATAGATTGGGCTTTGAAGATCCTCCATATTTTCAGCGAACAGAGTTGTATCGTCTGCGTAACGAATGTTGTTCATAAACTCTCCGCCTATTCTGATGCCGTTTCCTATGGTTGACATAGTTTGGAATATTTTTTTTGAGTAAATATTAAATAGGCATGGCGACAGTACGCATCCCTGTCGCACACCTCGCTGAATGGTTATATCGCACGAGAATTGATGATTTATCTTGATGCAGCAGATTGATTCCAGTAGATGTTCTGTATTAGGCCTGTATCTTTTTCGTCGAGATCTGTATTATGTAGGCCTTAATTAGTGTGGCGTGTTGCACTCTGTCAAACTCGTTTTCAAAATTAATAAAGCACACGTACATCGTTTTGCGTACTTCCCGGTATCTAAATAAAAGATTATTCACACAGAATAGGGCTTCTCGTGCCCTTTCTAAACCCTAGTTGTTCATCACTCATTGCTTATTAGCATTCGGTATATATTCTCCTTTGGATAATATTTGCTGTAATATTTGGGGTTTATTTTTTTTTAATAGGTATAAACACTGACTTCAACCATTCATTGGAGATGTTACTGCTATTATAAATGTTGTTAAGCAAGTTGGTTTGTTGTATGTTGCTATCGTCTAGAAGTTTCAGTTCTTCACTATTAATTTCGTCCAGTCCAGGGAATTTGTCGCATTTAAGTTGTTTTATGGTTTGATCTGTTTCTAATTTTAATATGCTTAGGCCAGTCTTTCTATTATCCCTCTACATTTTAGTGCGTGTGTCTTCAAAGACCTTGGTAATGTACTTTTCCCATTGTTTTGTTATATCTCTCGTTCTGGAGAGTATAGTATGTTGGTCCTCTTTTTTTATTCTATTCTATTACTTTTTCTATTTCCTGTAACTTTTCTTTTTTTTGTGTATATTAATCTCGTCTTGACGTTTTTGTAAATTTCCGTTTTGTTTACACTGGTTTAACATCCAGGTTTCTCTTGCCTTCTTGATCTTTTCTTTCATCTCTCTGTCAGTTTTGTGATATTTTAGTTTATTTTTATCTAGTTTTTAGGTTCTTCTCCTGCCCATTAGTTTAAGAATTTCTTCCGTTACCTATTTTGCTTCTTTCTTTGATTAGTTCAAACTCTTTATACCGTCACGTATTTTTTCTCATTTTTTGTTCACATCATCATTAGATTCATTCTTATTCAGGTTCTCATTTGATTTGTTCGTTGGAAACTTGTTTCTTTTAGCTTCATCTTTTAGTGGTCTCATGTCATATATCCGTTGTTGTTGATATTTTGACAGCTTTCTTAAATTTAATTATTATTTGGTCATCAGTAGGTTATAGTCCAAAGCGATATCTGCACTTGTATAGGTTTTAGTGTTTCTGATGGAATTTCGGAAACGGTTGCTTATTATAATATAATCGATTTGGTTTCTTATGATGTTATTTGTGTTATCTTGAGACGGTTTCCATCTGTATAATTGCCTTTTGGGTTGTTTCTATAATTTCTCTCTCCGAGGCCGTATCCTCCAGTTATGCTTTTTGTTATTTCGCATCCTACCTTAGCCTTTAGATCCTCCATAATAAGAGTAATTTCGTTCTTTTTTGTGTGACGTAGTAGTTCTCTAAGTTCCTCGCAAACGTTCTCAATTTCATTTTCGATGCTTTCTGAGGTTGGGGCATAGTACATCTGTATTATGCTGATGTCAATTAGTCCTTGCAGAGTTATCATTATTGTTCTTTCTGATTGTGGAATGAATCTCTTTACTGAGTTATTTGTTGTCTTGTAGACTATTATTGCGATTGCGTTTTCATAAATATTTTGGTTGTTTCCTGAGTAATATACATCATATTTATCGCTCTTAATATCGGCTTCTGTCCATCTAGCTTTGATAATAATTATAATAGCCTTTATTATCTAACAGTTTCCCATTTACAGAGCTAAAAATAAAATAAAAAAAAAAAATATAAGTTAAAAATACAAATCTAAAGATAATCACAACATGTTTTTCTTAGTTCATTAGTATTGCACAAGAATAAGTCACACGCACGAGACAGTAACGCGTCAATTGGACGTGATCAATATGACCCGCGGCAATTGGACGCATGATAATCGGACGCGTGCAACAATTGGATCCGCGAAAATTGGACACGGTGACAAATAAACGCGCGACATCTATATAATTATGATGAGAAACTATTGTAAACGGTGTCGGTTGGTAGATGTAATCGGAGGTGAACGGTGTTGGTTGGTAGGTTACAGTTATTATAATTTTCTTTTTTAAAAAAATTACATGCTTTTATGTGGTTTGGGGTGGTGTTGGTTGGTAGGTGTAATCGATGGTGAACAATTGAGGAGCATCCAATTGACCGCGTCCAATTGACGTATAATCACATGAGACTATTTGCGTTAGTACACATCGAATTAATTGGTGATTTAGACAATAAATTGGTTCTAGCTCTTTTACAGAAAAAAGTGTTATTTTGTCTAGAAGATAATGGTAGAACCAATATGTTTATTTGTAGAAAATATGGCAGGACAATCCACTTAGCAATTTAATAATTTATGGGAAAACAGTACCGCGGTTTGATTCCTAAATTTTGATGATTTTAAACTGCGACTACAAGTTAAAATTTTCAATTTGGTTATATTTAGTGTAAGACAATTTTTCAAGCACAAGTCTTGTAATACATCTATCTGTTTTTGCAAAAAAAGCAATTAGAAATTTCTGATATATACGTACCTATACATCTCAAAGTCATCTGCAAACATTAACTTGTTGCTATTCAAGGCGTCTCACTTCCATTTTAATGTTTTCCAATTATCCTGATTGATACATGGTTCCATGTGGCTAGATTACTAGGTTTGTGATCTCTTATCCACCCGGGGATTCTTCGCATTCCTGTCCCATATAAAGGACGCCTGGGATTGGGGGTAGTGTAGTTCATATTTCATAGCATTTTTTTCTGGGGAAATAGCGCAATAGCCTCGTCTCTGCAACGCAGTACTATAAGTGGTTGAATCATAATTTGATTGTGGCCTATAATTTCCTGGTACCGAGTCCTTAGGAAAGTAATTCTTTGATGATCGCAGTCCAGTACTGATACAGTACTGCTCTGTAGGATAGGTGGAGGAGATGTCAGTGTTTTTTTCCAATTTTTCGACAGTTATAACTCATCTAATCCTGGCACTGGCCTGATGAAGCTCCCACTGCGGTAGAGAAACGTTGCCTTTTAACAGGACCGGAGAGTTTGATTTCGATCCCTTTCCTTCGAATAGTAAGAGTCCAGACGTGCCCCAACTATCTGGACATCTTAAATAATTAACAATCAATTAGTGCTGCAGTCACCATAGTGCGTTTAAGACTTATATAGTAATCAGTTTTAGTTATGTATTCAGGTACGCATATATGCAAGAACTACAATAAACTTATCTTAGCAATTACCATTTTTATTTAAGAGTGACCAGTGTTTCACTTTACGTCATTCAAATGCTAATGTTTACATTTAATAATAAATCTATAGATGCATTATGGCTCAGGCAATTAAAACCGACAAAGAAAGGCACGTTCTATTTAAACAGCAAATAAAATATAGAATGTTTGCCGAAATACTCTTAAAAAAAGAGTTCTGGAGTTTTCGCCAGGTATCAAAAATTGAAAATTCTATAGCACATTGAGGAGAGGGTTATTCTTGGTAGTACAAACAAATATCTCTGATTCCAAAGATACCAAAGAAATGATTAAATCATAAATTTAACAAATAAACTTAATTTGCTGGAGACGACTTGTTTAAAGGTTTCCGTCAAAGACATCCCAATATAAGCCTTTATAAATATAGATAGCTTGTTAAAATTTAGTGATTGTTTTGAATCTACCATTTCATCGTAGTCACAAATTTGATGCCCCCGATCTAGAATATATAGACAGACAATGTTTACACATTAATCAATATTATTACATAAAAGTACTAAGGTGGGTAAGGATTGGCATGTTTAGGTTTTAGTGGTTTTTATAAACCTTGAAGGAAATGCTTTCCCCCGATTTTGTCATCACACCATACAGGTTTGTACTGATCTTCTAGGGCACCATACATAACACTTACATGACAATAAAATAATAAAAATGTACTATACGAATAAATAAATACATTTTTTAAAAATAAATATTAAATACATTTTTCTTTAAGGCAATGTTGTAACCGATAAGTAATTACCTATAGTTCAGTACAGTATGTAAGGTATTGGGGCTTCCACGGCTGGAATCATTGTTAAAACAAGCCTTAATTCTTACATTAATGTCTATCGGGAGAATATTTATTCAAAAAAAAAACTCCGTATTTTTTAAACTTTTCAAAAGCTTAGCAGGCTTTTATCTATTTCAGCTTTCCTTAGTCGTTGTCGAAATCACAATATTATCCCCTTCTTTCTTAAATTCCAATTTCACGTTTAAACCCGCTCTTCTAAGAACATTTTTCACAAAGCCACCCTTTTGCCTTAATACGAGGACGTATATAAAGATGTGATTTAAATAGCGTTTCTACCCAATTCTTACGTCTACATTTAGAACTAGCTAATACCTTTTCACCCGATAACTGGTTTTTCTTTGACAACGTTACTTTTCAGCAATTGGACACTTCATTAAAATTATCTTCGTAAGAAATTTTAATTTCAAACTGTTCCACCTTAAAAAACTGTTATCAATTTATGTAATCAGAAACTCAAGTTCGAACAACAATCAGAGATCGCTCCTATTCATACTCCTCAAGACGAAATTATTTGTGCTGTAAAATACACAATTGAAACTCTTCCTTGTTATATTGCTGATCCGATTTGGAGTTAGACTACAAAAATTTTGGAAATATCTAAAGTTCCCAAAGCTGAAATTTTCAAACCAGAAAAAAAAGTTTTAAAAGATCTTCAAAAGAACCCCGAAATCATTATTCTTCCAGCGGTTAAAAACACTACAGTCATCCTGGATACGGCCACTTATGTAGATAACTTTTATTCCATGTTATCAGAAGATACGTTTACTACGTGACCCTATTCCTAAGATTGAACGCGAACTGATTCAAGTTACAAAATCATCTAATCTACCTTTCGAGATCCAGCGACGGCTTGTCCTTTCCACGTCTAAACCTCCTCGTCTATACTATCTATATGAGATTCACAAACAATGTGTCCAACATTTTTATGGAAGCTTTTGAAAGCATTGCCTTGGAAACTTCGCCAGTAAAACCGAAAGCATAGTTTAGGTATGATAAATACATCGTATGACTTCATGGTCGCCCTTCTTTAGATATTTCGAGCATTTTCTATATGTCAACCCGACAATCTGAATTAGGAGCTGCACCATCTAACTAATACTCTCATTGCAAACGATTGTAGCAAACAAGTGTAAAATATGCTTTTTGTCTCACCAAAAATCCATGAATTCTCACAAAGCGGTTCAATCCAACAGCAGACACGATAGCAGGAGATTTGCAAATAAAATCACAATTACTCATCTGATAATCAAAGAACAATTTTTGTACTCACCGATGAACTCTTTGTCATCATTCGGTTATGTAGGTCCATTTAATTATTCCATACAGTAATTATAGTATAAATTGATTTTTTTTTCAAAAACTAGCTAGTGTCACCTGAAATAAGTGAAGACTTCTCCGGACGCTCAACCTAGTTGGCATCCCAATGACCAAGATCGGGGGCACCTAATAAGGCTACCCTCTCCACTTGAATCTTGTCATTCAAGTAGCCCGCAACACCCCCGTTTGCAAGTAACCTTACCTGAAGGAACCACGACATTGTGTCGGGCAACTGTGCACCGGGGGTGAATGGTTAAATAATATTCAAATACACCAAAGAACCTTTTTGTTGCCGGCTCACTACTTACTTGTCTCCACTATCGGTCTACTCAAATCTCAACATTTTCCAAATTATAATAAAATATAATCTCATATTTCCCATTGTTAAAAATAAATCTTATTCCATCTGTCAGTAACTCTGACAAAATCTCCGCACTGTATTTGTATCCCATTAAGCTTTTCTACAGGAAGGCATTTCTTATAAATCAAATGTGAATAAAATAAGAACAATAACATATAACAAATAATTATATATATTAATAAAGAAATTAAAAACAGAAAATATAATAAAATTTTACTTTAACACAAGTTATCCAAAAAATCATTAAACATCGCTCCCATCATGGTCCTCAAGGTTTAAAATAAATTTCTTCTATCATTTCAGAAACAACTATTTTTACATACATATTTTACATGTTCTAACAAAATCTTACAAGTTTTACCTTCTCCTAAGGATACGTTTCCCACGTTTTCTTCTCAGGGTGTATATAGTATCCCTTGTTCATGTCGTGTAGTGTATGTAGGTGAAACTGGTCGCTCTATTAGTACACGTTTTGTATGACCGTTGTGTTAGGTTTGCTGTGTTGTTTCAAGTTTAAAACCTAATTCCTTTTATTCGAACTTTTAATCAATGCGCAAGAAATATTTTTTTAATTTTGAGTAACTGTAATATTCTTACCCTAGATTTAAAAAAAAAAGAAATAGGTTGTCAAACTTTCAACTTTGAAATCATTTTGATTGTATAATAAATTAGAACTTGGTTTTGCTATTTAATATTATACCAAAGATTGTTTTGTGGTACTCTAAATCAGATGATATATTAATGAACCGTTTGAGGTAGTTATGTTGATTTTATAATTAAACAGCGCATTCTTAAGTATATAAGTTTGTTAATTGTATCTGTTTAAATCAGCCATGTCAAACATGCGGCCCGCGGGCCGCATGCGGCCCACTGAGTATTTTCCTGCGGCCCCGAATCAATTTTGAAAACAGCCATGTAATGCGGCCCGCGAGCCTGTTAAAACCGAAAATAAAGTACTGTGATGATGAACTAAGATGCGCGCTCAACCTAAAAGCCTGGCTTGTTCCGGAAAGTTCTATCGCGCGAGAACACAGATGACGCTACCTGAACATTCTGGAAAGAACTGTCGAGAAATCACAATCCGTATATAAGCCAATACCGCTCGATTCAGTTCAGTTGTTCAGTCAGTTATGAGTCAGTTGCGATAGAATTGCGAGTTTAGTTGCGTACTTATTGTTACAACACGTAACAGTACTTATTGTTATTTATTTCGGGTAAAGTTTTTAACATGTCTGTTTCAAAACCAAGTGGAAGTAAGAGGAAACTTGGAGATGAGCATCGTATCTTTCAAGAAAAGTGGGAATTAGAGTTTTTTGCTGTGAAGTGAAAGACAAAATTATTTGCTTGATTTGTAACAGTACAGTCGGTGTCCCAAAATTATATAATATAAAACGTCACTATGATAGTCATAAAACTAAGTTTGACAAGTATACAGGCATGATTAGAAACGAAAAGTTAAAAGAGTTAAAATCACGGTTAAAGATCAACAGCTTATGTTTACACGTCCAAAGCAAGAAAATGAATCTGCCGTTCAAGCGAGCTACGTACTGTCGGAGTTGATCGCAAAACACTCAAAACCATTTGTTGAAGGTGAATTTATAAAAGAGTGCCTTGTAAAGGCCGCGGAAATTGTAAGTCCCGGGAGCGTGAAGGCTTTTCAAAATATATCCTTGTCCCGGAATACTGTCGCTGAAAGAGTTACCGAGTTGGCTGCCAATATAAGCGAACAGATAAAAACAAAATCAGACTCTTTCATTGCATTTTCTATTGCCTGTGACGAAAGTACAGATGTGTGTGGTGTGGCGCAACTCGCTGTTTTTTCTTCGTGCTGTTGATAGAGATATCAACGTTTATGAAGAATTGATGGAATTAGTACCATTGCATGATACAACAACTGGGAGGATATTTTCAATGCTGTTTATGGACTTCTGCAAAAGTACAATTTAGATTTGTCAAAACTGTATTCCGTTGCAACAGATGGAGCTCCTTCAATGACTGGAGTAAATAATGGCTTCATTAAAATATTACAAACAAATATCAGAGAAACGGGCAGTGACAAACCAGATTTTCATCATGTTCATTGCATAATCCACCAAGAAGGTTTATGCTCAAAAGTGATCAAGTTGGAAAGCGTTTTAAAGTCAGTGAAAAAATGATAAACTTCATAAGGTCACGTGGCTTGAATCAGCGACAGTTTTGTGCGTTTTACGTGATTTAGAAAGTGAGTACACTGGTTTACCTTATTATGCAGAAGTGCGATGGCTTTCGTGTTCTATGGTTCTCGATCGGTTTTGGAAACTCAAAGAAGAAATACGCCTTTTCATGGAAGTGAAAGAATAAGATGTCAGCTTATTATCCGACGTACCTTTTTTACAAGATCTTTCATTTATGGTAGACATCACAAAACACTTGTCGGACTTAAATACGAAATTGCAAGGACCACGTCAAGTTATAACAGATATGCATGTTCATGTTAAAGCTTTCAAGTGTAAGATGATGCTGTGGAAAAACCAGTTAGCGGTGGATAATCTGTCACATTTTCCGACTTGCAAGGCGTATCAGGAAAGTACAAGTGGCCCAATATCATACAAAATGTATACAGAGAAAATGGGAAGCCTTCTGTCAGAATTTGAAAAGCGTTTTCAGGATTTTAAGTCCCAAGAAAACAATTTTTCTTTATTTACTGGTCTTTTCACTATCGATATTGATAAAGTTCCCCTCACTTGCAGATGGAAGTGATTGAGATTCAGTGTCAAACCCATTTAAAATAAAAATTTGATAGTGTTGGTACATTCGAATTTTATAAGTACTTGCCTTTTCAATACCAAGAAATGAGAAAACTTGCCTGTAAAATCCTGTTAATGTTTGGAAGTACCTATAAGTGTGAACAATTATTTTCTTTGATGGAAGGAAACAAGTCTCCCGCAAGATCGCGATTGACGGACGCACACTTGGACGCAGTTTTAAAAGTTATTTCCGCCGATAAATTCACGCCACAAATAGACAACTTAATTAAAGACAAAAGATGTCAAATATCTGGCAAAAGAAGTTAATGTTTGTAAGTTTTTGTAATGTCCTTTTTATTGGAAATTTAATAAATATACTTCTATAGTACTTTTTTTCGTTAAGATTTTCAGTAGTTTGTCTTCTTTAAGATTAGATTTGCGGCCCACCTAGTCTATGGTCTTCATGCTTTTGGCCCACCAGTGACTTTGAGTTTGACATGGCTGGTTTAAATGATTTCTGGGTTACACAAGTTGATGAAGTTAATGAAGAATCTTTGGGTTTGAATAAAAGTTTAGGAATTTATATCCGGTAATCGTATATTATATATATAATACGCATAATGTTACTGAACCACATCAAACTAATTGTGGTATGGTGCAATGGTTTGTACTTTACAATTAAACAGTCTTTGACATAATCAAGGGGCAATTATTTGAAAACGGTTAACTGCAATCTTTCCGACAATTTCTTACAAAACTCCAATCAATTCTGTGTTGTAATGTAATAAAACAAAACAAGGTGAAACTGTTAAATATTTATAAATGTAAATATTTCGCACTTTTCCCACGTTAGAATTTCTGATACATTGTCGCTTTTTTTGTTGAGACAAAACTTAATAGTAATTTATCTATCCAAATAATAATAAAATGATGTTTAAATATTAGATTGGTTTCATTTGAATTTTTCTTCGTTCGTCTTGCGTGGGAATTTTTAGTAAAAAGTCAAATATGTATAAGGAGACCGGATGGGAGTTTCGACTACTGGAACACATGTGCATTGTAAACACTAGAGTATAAATAACAGAGGCCCCATGGTGTGGCAAGAATCCCGAGCATTTCAATTAAAATGAGACGCTTTTTTTTTCGAAGCTTGACGCTTTCATTTAGTATTCGACAAATTTAAAACATTGACAGTTTACAATAACAAAACGAAACCGTTCTTGAATGTAATTTTCACGTACGGTTAGGTAATATTAGAAGCATGGAGTAATTTTTTCGTTATGTGATAGGTTCCATATTTTACAGGAGTCGCATTCCAGCTGTCTAGGTTACTGTGTGCATGCGAGCAGAGCGATGCACTTTCATTGCATACCTAAAGTTTTGAAACAATATCTACATTATTTTTCAACTGATTAATAAATTGGGTTTGTGTTAAGCTATTAATTACAATAACTTTTTATAGAATTAGTGAACACTGTGCGTCATTCATTATATTTAGGATTACCTAATACTCAAATTAAATTAAAATTATCTATAATTAGAAGAGGGCAAGGATAATGACAGTAAATCATAAGATCGATATAAATTCACAATTCAAAATAAGTTTACTCGTGCATTAAACTGCTGTCTGCTTTCAACACGATGCACATAAAATGTCAACTACTAACTTCATTTGCGTTATTACGCTGCTTTAAACTTTTTATTTTACTATCTGCTTTAGTTGCAAATGTTGAAAGCAAGCTTTATGTTTCAACAATACGCCTTAAATTATGCAACCCATTATTCGTATAAACGTTTTATTATAAACGATGTTTCCGAATAATATGTACACTACATATTACTAATATTACATATTGCTAAAACATAAAAAGTTATTTAAAACACTTATCATAAAAGTCTTACGTTTTATTTCGACTCAAAATAATCATTGGTTATATTATGCAAAATTCAAAACAACACCAGTGTTGCAAAGTTAAAACTAGCATTCTAGAGATAATTAACATCTCGAAATTGATTATTATGAAAGAAGAAGTATGTATAAGGTGTAAAAATAATTTAAAAAGGCGATAAAAAAGATAAACGATATGAATTTGTTTTAGTCACAGACTAAATACAGTGCGTCCCAAATGTAATGTATAAATTCATTTAAAATTCAGGTGTCTATTTTTTAGAAAAACGCTCGGCCCCCTCCATTTTTATTTTTAGGCCTCTTCGTCCGATCCACCGGTTGGGAAAAGTTTCGTTCAAAGTTCAAACATGTACGAACAGTGGCGGCATAGTGCGGAAGAGCACAATCATGGTAGAATATCAATTCTTCATCAAAGGAATGTGGCTCTAATGGATTTGGAAATAAAGCTACCAATGCTGGAACTAATTCAAATTCAAGAAATTGAAGATATATGTACTTTTCCAGTTAGAGATGTTTAAGAAAAATGGACCTATTACTCTTCCGTGAACTATTCCACACCACACGTTTAACTTTTGAGGGTATTGGCTATGAACTTCCATCATAAAATGCGGATTTTCTGTTGCCCGATATCGATAATATTCACATTACCACTTAAACAGAACGTAGCTTCATCAGTAACTCAATCTTCAAATAACTTTTGTACTGGAATAACCTTGTATGGGTATTATTTTTGCTTTCGAACCATTCGATGAACAACGGATTTTGGCATATTTAAATTAACTCCAATCTGCGACAGAGGAGTACGTGGACTTTCTTCCAACCAAAGCAAAACTTCAAGTTGTTTGTTTTCATCTCTAGCAGGACGACCAGATTTAGGCAAATCTCTAACGTGACCAAATGCTCTGAATTTAGCTTCTATTGTAACCACCACTGTCTGGCATATGGGAGGACGATCAGGATGCATTTGATTAAATAATTGTGCAGCTTCTACTTGGGTACAGCTTCTGTCACCATATCTAACCATGGAAAGAATTTCAATTTTCTCTCGGTTGGTTAATTTTACCATTTTGATAAAGGCAAATATGACACGTTACAAACGAAATCTGACATACACAAAGAATTGATAACAGGTATGGATTGTTTATTTATTGACTTGGTAACGGTAAATAAAAATTGACAGATCTGAGTTATTTTCAAAAATAAGATATTAGAATTCAATTATGTTTCTGCATCCGGCATTTTTTCGAAAACGGTTAAAGATAGGTATAGGACATGTAATATGAAAAACGTTCAGAAATTTAAGAAAAATAGAATCAAAATACAAAAAAAGTGGGGTTTCCATTTAAAAAATGGAAGTTGATAGTTGTAACTTATTTTAGGGACGTCCTGTACACATGATAGTAAACTAGAAAAATGCGCATCTAAAAAAATAAAAATCGACGGGGCAGAGCGTTTTTCAAAAAATAAACACCTGAATTTTAAATGAATTTATACATTACATGCAAGGACGGAGCTATCACTGTCACATGAGGCGTGGGAAAATAACAAAAAATACTTCAATTTAGGGGTGGCTTCAGACATTGGCCACCAGGTGGGAGTATGCATCAAACGTAGTATCTGTCAAACGTGTTGATGGGCGCGTCAATTTGTTGACTCTTATTCTCGCTGAAGTGCCCACAATGACTTAAACTAGCAAACAAACGTGTTCACAAATGGAAACCATATCTTCGAAGAGTCATGAAATATTTAACGATGATACTGGTGGCGTTGTATTACATTTGTATCATAACACCTTACAGAATACCAAAACTTTTTTCTAGAATTAAGTTAAGTTAACGTTTCTACAATGTCAATTCATTTAGTGCACATAGTTACCCAAGTCAAAAATGGAATGTGAAGTGTGCGCACTCAGTATGTACACACGATGATTTATGAACGGCACGAAGTGTTACATACCGTAAGCATTTTTTAAATGGGCGCACATTTAAAAAGGAGCAATTGTACGTTACTTTTGTTGGAAGTCCCATAACAGAACTCACTGACATGCCACGCTCGGCCTTCAGTAATTATACCAAAAACTTAGGTTTAGACTAAAGGTATCTAACCCGCTTCTTCCGCCTAAAATGTATTGTTTACGAAAGATATTTAAACCCGGAAAAGCAATGCGCCAATTGTTTCAGGTATTAACCCTTAACCAAGCATATATTGGTTCAAAGTATTCCCAAGGATAGGTAAAAAATGTCCACCATGAAATAGATAATATGTTTATTGACATTATACAACGTATATTTTTTGCCTCAAAAGCAATTACTACACCTACATAAACAACTGAAATACAAACAAAACTTAAATTATGTTTTTTAATAGATTCTATTTCATCTCAAACTTGCTCTCGGCATTTTCAGGGTAAGATTCATACACATACATTCGTTTTTACACTATGCTTTCCACAAACATATTTCTTGCATGTAGAACAAACTATTCTTTTATTGAAATTTTATTTATTCCTTAATTTTTGAATGAGCGATTTTGTTGCAGACTGAGCATCTGCCTTTCCTGCCGCATAATTTCTCCTTGGGTTGTGCTCGTTTACAGATCTTACACTTTCCTATAAAACGTTTTCATTGACGTTATTACATGTCTAGTAATCTGCTTAAATATTAGGTTCTTTTCTGAATCTGTGCTTTGATAAGTGCTAGACCTAGTTGTTGAAGATAAATAACAAACTAACCTTCCTGTTATGCTTCTTTTTATTCCATTGTGGAAAGTTTAGTATAAACAAGGTATATGAGTTCAATGCCTCAATATCTAATAGAGTAAAAAATAAAGATAAGGACCATCTTCTATTCAACTATATTTTATTGCCATTTGATCGATTGTATCGATTCCTCCCTTTGTTTTGTTGTAAAACAACTTTAGATCAGACTTGTTTCTTTCGCTGCAGCTCACTGTTTCGTCGTTGTGTTGCGTTGATAGACAAATAAAAGTTTGTATTTTAAGTACGTGCAAGACAAGAGTTACAGGTGACGTCCTGATTGAGGTACTGTAAAGGCAAACATATTGATGGCGTCTTTGACTTTTCAGTATCTGAGTGCAAGGTTTCGTAGTAGTCTGGGAGGCTGCTGTTGTTGGCGCAACCACTGTACAAAGTATTACATAAGGTTATTTGAATTAACAACAAAACCCAAACTGCAGAACGTCGTATTTCGAGTAAGAAAATTGTCAGTCCAGTTAAGTATTTTATTTGATCTGATATTGAGTGCCATTTTAATTTTTAAATTACCAAAATATTGTTAAGAGTTTACCCAAAAATTATGAAAAAATAATATCCGAACTCCGTTTAATCGTAAGTTAATAATACATGTGCTGCGCTGCTGCAGTCTTTCGTTCATTTGCAGGCAACGATATGCAGTATCAAGCCAGGACCGGCATTACGTGTCATCGTGTTGGGGATTAGCCCCAATATTGTGGCTGATCAACTCCAAAGGTACGTTCGGTAAGCATGGTAGGTAGGTAGTAGCTGAGCTAGCTAAAATTAGGGTTTTGTGACTGATTTAGTAAAAAGTTAGGAGGGTAGGTCATAGAGCATATCTGTGACCATATTTTCTCCGTAGAGTGTCACACCCACTGATGGTATAGATAAATAATATCTCTGAAACTGTTAAGGCAGATGAAGTTGGCGAATAGAGGATGCTAAGGGCATTACGTCTTCGACTCTTTTGAAAGAAAATGTTGCTGCGAGATGAGGCTAACACTGCCAGGAATACAATGAGCTCCGTTGATCATTACAGTCGGGGGCCTGAGATATAGCAGTTTGCACTAATAGCACATCAGTGTCCTCTATGGTCTACTATGTGTCTGTTCCATTCTTTGCCATTTCCAACATGAGCAATGATATACATTTTTGTTTGTTGGCCAGGAATGTCTCTTGTGCCATCGTCAAGTGTAGTTGTTATTGAAAAAACGTATTGGTCAATGAGTGGAGTAAAGCCCGATGCGATCTTTTCGCAGCTTTAGTACATTTTCATAAAAGTTGCGATGTGTATAGTCTATATAAGATTTGCAGACATCCTCGAATGTTGGTGTTATGTTATTGTTCCACACAACCTTGTGTAGGAGATAACCTCCATCAATAACTACACATTTTTTGCTACCAAGAATTATTCCTCTACAGGAGTGAATAGTGAATACAGTGTCGACTATTTTCCTCTTTTGCATTTCTCCTTCTCGAATAGATACATTGGAAAGAGTGCAAGTTCATATTGTAAAAGTTCCGTCAGATCTTCATCGGATTATTTGGTGATGCAAATTTTCTGGAAGAGAGTTACAAAGTCAACTGTCACTACCTTTTTGTCAACAATTTTGAGTGAACATGATGCTGAAGCTAGTGTAATCATCTTGTCTTTTCTTTTGAGCTTCAAATGTTCGAAATGTTGGCCCATTATTTTTTTTATGGAGGTGAGACCAATTTACCTAGCAGCGTGACAGTTTACCTTTTCACTGCCAATTGTGCTAGTACTCAGCCACACGTGCTGATCTATATCAAGGAAGGGTGGATGTTTAGCAAACCAATTTCTTAGTTTATCCATGTCCATGTTATCCCTAGTTACATGAGAAGGTCTTTTATCAACATGTTTTGAAGTACCCAAAAGTACATCAGCAAATGTTTTGATTTGTCCACAGGCGTGCTGAAGACAAAGCATTTCCAAAGTCCATCGTAAAAGCACACTATGGTGAAGTACCTTGGTGTGTAAACTTGATGAATTCTTGAGGACCAATTTTTTTCATGCAAACTGACCATATCCGGGTAGTACAGATGTGACAGCATGAATATCTGGATCCTTATGTGCCCTTCCAATGATGGATCTGTCAGAGAAATTTATAATTGGATCCAATTGATTCAGTTCATTTTCTGTTAACTCAAGCCGTTTAATAATCAACCAGCTAGTGCTGAATGAGCAGGGGTATGTGCTCGCACTGCCCTGCCGTAAGCATGTCGGATCATGATTTTAATCACACTGTTCTCAGCGTAGATTGTGCAAAACAGCTATTTAACCCACTCCCTTCTATAATAGTTTCAACTGCACCCAAAAACGACATAAGGAGGTGAAATCCTTCAAGTCTCACGATTACATCCCTCAACTCAGGAATATAATTATTTTAAACCACTTCTCGAGCTTCCAGAACAACGGCTTATAAAATGTAATTATGCATGTCTTCCGATTGAGAGATTTGCATTCCTCCTTTGCATCAAGAATGGACGTAAATATTCTACTGTAGTCGCTTGGCGGTGCGTTAATAAATAACATTCATATAGTTCTTTACGAGTTTCAACCTCCATAAAACCATTTTAACCGGGAATAAATGACAAATGCTTGGAGTTTTTTTCCTAAAAGCAACACAATTTTAGTGGCATTTGGCACACTACTTTGGGCAATGCTCATATCAATATCCTTCACTTAGACTTTCTGTAATCCAGAATTATATAGTCGGTGATATGGCTTAATGGAAAGCATTACTTATTAAATTAGATGCCGAGCTAAATTTCAAGCGAGCTACTTCGGTTTCACTGATTACTGCATTTTTAGTGTCACTACTATTATTCCACCCATGGCGTGGAAAGTGTAATGACCGTCCTTAGTATTCACATTGAAGTCAGCATTGTCAAATGTGAATTGTCCAAATGCATCAGATGAATCTTTAATTTTGGCCTTTTCAGCTTGCAGTACGTATGACCCCTCAAGCTTACTATTATATCATCATCAATCATTATAACGAGAGCTATATCCAAGCATTTATTCTTCGATTATTCTAATAAGCTCTTTTTCTTTGTAAGAATGATAGTGTGAAGTAGAAGAAGTAGCGTTGGAAGACTGACAAGATATGAACCGCCCAAAAAGTTATCGATTGGAGGGTACGCATTTGTATCATAAATTTTCTTCTCGTTAGTCTTCCTTTCTTTCATTTGAATTGCAGTTGTCAGTGAGAATTGTATGTCATGTGTTTTTGAAGCAGATGTTGCACTGACATTCATCACTATTATCATCCAGAATACTGTACATCACTTTCATTGCTTGATCAATGTTTGGATCCGAAGGGCGCCCCCTTTTTACGTCAAGCCTAGGCATCGTGTAAAACGGTTTAATGCATTTGCTGTAGTATTCGGCATTCACTGCAACTGAATCAGTTCCAAAGTTATTAAAATAGATAATACAATCCATCATACTTTTTGCCCCAGTCATGTTCTTGTTTTCAGCGTTTTTTTCCGAATAGTAAAGGTTATCTCTCGTAACGTTGCTGTGACCGCATCATTTAGTCTGCAACTTTACCTGTTTTTTCCTGGAAGCTTTTGAAATTACTTGTTCACATAAAAAGCACTCATTCTTGAAATCAAACACACGTATTTTAAATCTAGTAGGTTTGACAGTGTTTACTTCACCTTCTTCCAAACTATTTTCGCATACAGCTCCACTCAGCAAACATGATAGTCGGAAAATATGTCAACTAAAATAATTAATTTGAAATTTTGCCACGATAAATGATTTAACCAATCACGTTTGAGAATTTTAAGTTGGTACATTCGCATGTAAAAGCAAATTGTTTACAGTTTAGAGCTGACATTTTTTCGCGTGCTTTTTCTTAATTTATTACAAATTCCTCACAGTATTACTCTTGTTTACCAAAATCAGTTTTTGAAAACTACTTCATTTGATTTTCGCAGTAAAGGTATGTATTTTAAGTGTTTTAATAAAATGTAATTTTAATGTTATTTTTATGTTTTAAGGTTATCTTATTATGGCTGGAACTACGAAGAAAACTATACATTCTGAGGCTCGAAACATTATCAATAATGTTATACAATTCTTCGATAGACAAAAAGCTGCTGGTGAATGGGCATTCCCTTTAGAGAAGGCAACTGAACTTGCAGCGGCTGCTGTTGGGAAATCGATGGCTACTATTTTGAGGATCAGAAAAGAAGGTGCTGCGACTGACAGTGAACTACTGCAATCACCATCAAAAAAAAAAAAAGCGGAGGATCCAACAAAATAATGATGGATGAGTGTGATTTGGGAATTTTAAAAGAACAGTGCAAGAGGTTTACACGGTTGACAAGCAAGTGCCCACGTTAAAAATTTTAGTGAGCAAGATGCAAGATAAGATTAATTACACTGGCGGACAAGAAACTATTCGAAGGCATCTATTAAGAATTGGCTTCCACTTTAAAAATGTGAAAATCGAAGAAAATTACTTATGGAACGTAACGATATCGTAGCTTGGCGTTCTCGTTATTTACGAAAATGGAGGGAAAACGCTGCTCTCGGAGAGAAGAAAAACCGGTTACTTATTTAGACGAAACTTTTATTCACCCATCTTATGGGGTGAGTAAATGCTGGCAGTCAAAGGACCAACCAGGTGTATATAAAGCTGATCGTTCTGGTCAGCGATACATTGTTGTACACGCAGGTGGTGAATATGGATTTGTAAACAACGCATTGTTAATTTTCAAATCTAAGAGCAAATCAGGAGATTACCACGATGAAATGAATCATCACAATTTTATACAATGGGTTGAAAAACAGTTAATTCCGAATTTGCCTCCAAAAGGGATCGTTGTTATGGATAACGCACCATACCACAGTGTTCAAATTAACAAACCCCCTACCCAAGCCACAAGAAAGCAGGAAATTAGAGACTGGCTTGAAAATAATGAGGTTTCAACAACTGGGGACATGAGGAAAGCTGAATTGTTAGAACTGGTGAATAAGATTAGCCACACTAAAACATTCTATGTGGATGAAATTTTAAAAAAAAATGGACATACTGTTTTACGCTTGCCTCCATATCATTGCGACCTTAATCCAATCGAATTCATATGGAGCTTAGTTAAACATAAAGTCGCAATGAAGAACGTACAGCAAAGTGCCAAGGATATCGAGGTGTTAGTGAGAAACGCTTTTGCAGAAGTCACAGCATCAGATTGGCAAAAACAGTGCAAGCATGTGGATCAATTGGCTCAAGAAATGTGGGAGAATGATGGATTACTTGACGAAGTAGTGGAAAAATTGGAATTTGTAGTGAATACTGGTTTGTCGGAAGATGACACAAATTCGGAAGAAGAATATGAAACTAATTAATGGAATTGTTTAAATTATATTTCTGTTCAATTTATTTTTTAATTTAAAAATTAATTTGTGTTATTACCAAGGAAATAACTTATTCATTCATTAGATTAAATATAAATCTAATACATTTAAAATAAGCAGAAGAAAATTTGTAAATCTTTAAAATTATTTAAAATGTTTCTGTAGAACTGAATATTGTTACTAAAAATGTTGCGTTATTGTTATTAAGTTTAATACAGTATTTCTTTCAAATTCTTAATTTTCTGTTTATAAATTTGTTCCGTTTTGATCTTGTTAAAAGATTTACACATATTATGCAGCACACAATACATTTATGTATATCAAATAAATCACATTTAAATACTTTTTCGGAATGTACCTTACAAGCTCTATAGCGCCAGTATCCCCCTCTCCAACTATCTTGTTTGCTGAGTTTAGCTGTATGAACCACACTTTTTTCATCGTAGGAGATGCCATTACGGCGAGTCGCAAACCCAAAGAAACTCTTTAAACACAAGCAAACGTACTTTAGTAACGCTACGTCCGACGTAAATAATAATGAAATTTTGATTGGTATCTTTGGTGACATAGCACAAATGCATACGATTCATTCGTGCCAATAGGACACAAATTTACGACTACCTTTAGTAGAGGGCGTATCCATAAAACCATCAGAGTATACCACAATTTCCACACACACCGCATTCGAGGTTTACACTAATATATGAGTGTGAGTATACATGTAGTCCAGTCATTTGAGATAAATTACACACCAATTTCTGTTCTTCGCATCAATAAGTCAATCATTAATTGCGCAATACAACAATGCAGTGAAACTTGTGGTATACGCGTGTATGTGTATCACAACTGTGGCGTCTGTGATTTTTGGATGTTTGTGTTAGTATAGGAAGAAATCATATGGGCGGGAGGGTGATAGTGAGAGTGATCCGCATCAATTCAATCATCACTCGTTGTGTAATAGAAAGAAACCAGCTTTTTAAGTAGTTTTTACCGTTTTGAAAAAATATGCCCTTTTTGATCCCTTGTATCTCGGTGTCTATTCTGCCAGACAATAATGTTGACCAGAGAAATTTACAGCAAATTTTTTTTCCTACAACTTTTATTAAAAAATGGTTTTTACTATAATTCATATAAAAACAGTTATAAAGCATAAACTGAAAAAATGCCAAAAATCCTAGTTTTTTTAGACCCCTGTTTAGCTAGAAAAATTCTCTGCCGATTGTACTAATGGCGATTTTTAATAAATTTACTTTAAAGTTTTTATAGATGATAGATAGATGTAATCATGGTAATATGATTATTTTGCTCGTCTGCAAGTATCCTGTAATTATTAATTTACTTCAATATCATACACAATAAAATCAACGTAAAGGTGAAAGAAAGTTGAAAGTTGGAATAATAGTTAGGGTTAACACTTACCGAGGATATTAGGAGTCGATACATTCGGTGTGACTTTTGTTCTTTGCTCAATTTGGGGTTTTAAAAAATGTAAAATCATGATGATTTGTTTTGAATTTTTTTATTATAACTATAAGTTGTTTTAAATAAGACTAACTATCTACATATAATAATGAGGTTTTTATACACTGTGTCCAAGATAAGAATGAACAGCATGGGAATCTTGAAAACGGTTGAAAATACAAGGTTGCTCAAATTGCAAAAAGTTAGGCAATTTAGAGTATATTTACATGGTGAAAAAGTTTAATAATATTTTTCATTTTCGAGATTTTACAAACAAATTTTTGAATATTTATTTTTCGTATCTGGTTCTATATTAAAAAAAAATTCTCTCCCGAGCTACGAGAAACCCAATAAAACTTAAATTTTATTTTACCATTAAATTAAAACAAATATGAACAAGTAATATTGTTAAAATTAGAAAAAAAAGTTTTTTTAAATGAAATAAAAATACAGGTCTGTATTTAAAAAAAGTAAGTTGGTGGTAATACCTCAAAAACTATACGTGGCAAATAAAATACCAATTGGAGAACGTCAAAAATCCAAATTTTTTCTTTGCGAATTTTTTGTAAAAATTATACTTTTTCAAATATTTGATAAAATAGTATTAAACAATTTCTCGAAAAACCCGCCGTAGCTCGGGAAAGAATTTTTTTTTAATCTGAAACCAGATTTTCGAAATCCCTCAAAAACTGCACATTTTTTCTCATTTGACCAACTTTGCAGTTCTTTTAGTTACCAAGATAGCAATGGTGCCCTGTGTCATAATTAGGACAATCTGTATATTGCTGTGAATTAAGAGTTAGAGTAGAAAAAATAAATATATAATGTTTAGTTTTTAATTAATGTAGTTGTTTAACCACTCTAACATATATTAAGTAATTTAAATAAAAACCAAATTTATTACTTAAGTTTAGTGTACGTCAAAAACAAAATTTTTAATGTAAATAATAAAAAAAAAACTAAACAATTTTATAAAACTACTCAACCAAAGTATACAGTTAATGTGAATAATTAAATTAAACACTATATTATTGTGTGTGTGTAAGTATCCTTTCAATGTTTTATTATTATAAGCAGTTTATAAGTATCCTTAATTTGTAGGTTAGGAAAAACCACCTCCAGACCGTATACCAAATGATGCTTTTTCATATTTCCATACCAGACAATCTGCATCCTCAAAGGAATTCTTGTTGTAAGTTTAATTTGATACTTGAAACCTCACTTCTATGTTGTTTTATTTAAAAAAAAATTAATTCTTCCAGCTCGTCTTCAACATAACTGCTTGTATATTCTTCATTTGGTTTTTTGTCTTTACCATTATTAATTATGCTTTAATTACCATTTAACTATTAAACTTTTCTAGTAGACAAATTAGTACGGACCTTCCCCTAAATTATTTTATTTACTCTCTACTGTTTGTTTTCTTCCCGTTTCTAATTAAAAATCCGTCCTAAACCTGTTTGATTTCTTCTAAATTTATTTTTCATCGCCATTTCGCATGCCATCTAACGACAAATTTTAAATTACTTCTGTAACTAACCACGTAAAGCAGTTCCTTTCAACATGATTCACTAAAAATGTTCCCTGAAACCAATGTTTCACACTTTTACATTTGTAAGAATTGAGAATTGTAAATAGTTTTTGAAGGGATACCCTTTTCAAACATCACATCTGTACCCAATTTTACTTTAACGTGGTAAGTTTTCCTCTTAAAACTAATTAATTACATTTTTCTTTCCTGCATTTTTAAGAACTTCAAAATTTCTCAAACACTATTAAACATATTGATAAATAAGTTTGCAGCTAACACGTAACAAATTTAATCATAGCAATATATAACGTAATTATTTATTTAAATATACAAAGAGTGGCAAAATATTGTGAAATTTGAAATTTTCTTGTATTACTAAACTACGAGAGTGGTTTGAAAAGTCCGTGTAAACTCAAAGAAATGGCACTACTGGTGCGTATTGAGGTTATTTTCAGTTAGTAGCATCTCTTGGAAGAACACACACCAAGTTTTAGCCATATCGGTCTATTTCTTTGTGTTTGGCGTTCGTCTGAATCAAGAAAGTCGAAGGAATTTCAAAAAATGGACAAAAAAGAATTTTGTGTGTTGATTAAACCTTACTTTATAAAAGGCAAATCGCCTTAAGAGACTAAAAAGAAACTTGATAAACATTATGGTGATTCTGCACCATCAATTAGAACAGTTTATAAGTAGTTTCAAAATTTTCGGAGTGGCCATATGGGCACAAACGACGCTAAACGTTCTGGACGCCCTGTTGAAACCACTACTCCAGAAATCATTGATAAAATCCATGATATGGTGATGGATAACAGAAGAGTGAAGGTGCGTGAGATTGCTAGTGCTGTGGGCATTTCGAATGAACGGGTAATGCAAGAAAAACGGCCACAATTGGCTCATAAGAAAATCCTTTTTCATCACGACAACGCACCAGCTCACGCCTCAGCAGTTGTGCCCGCAAAATTGATGGAAATAGGGTTCTATACTCGTATCTATTGGCGAGAATAAACCTGTCAGAATTATCGAATCTCCCGTATTGCATTGGCGTAGGTACTGATACGTTTGGAAAATCTATTTTAGTAGGTAAATATATTATAATGTAAAATCTACCTTGTATGAATTAAGTGGTTATATGTTATTTATTTTATTTGTATAGTAGATCCATTACAAATTTTACTTCTTACGTATTTATACCATTATTTTTGTATCTTGGTATATACCACATTACGGCTATGATTCTCGTTTCGTCAGTACCTGGACTGATGGCAACGTGTTTTAGATTAAGCTAGATGGGTCGATATGCTGCAAGAGCGGCACAATGATCGTATTTTGGTTGATTTATTGGTTTTTACTTAACCGTAGAAGTACCGCTTTCACAAGAATATAAAGAATTATTTCAAGCAATTATAATTTATTACTCCGCGCCAATAGTATACAGACTATAACTCGTTTCGCATCCCCCCTATTCTTCAGACTTGGCTCTCTCGGACTATTACTTCTTCCCCAATCTTAAGAAATGGCTTGCGGGAAAAAGATTTTATTCAAACGAGGAGGTGATTGCAGAAACGAACGCCTATTTTATAGACTTGAACAAATCCTATTATTCGGAAGGGATCAACAAATTAGAGCAAACGAAGTGTATAAGCCTCAAAGAAGACTATGTTGAAAAATAAAAAGAGTTTGTCTCAAAAAATGAAGTAGTTTTTATTTTTGCACGGACTTTTCAAACCACCCTCGTATATACCCGATAAACAGAACAAGTCTCTTAATATTGATTGTGAAATTGCATATACAAGGTGATTGATTAGTGCAATAAAGTTCTGTATCTTCTATGTCCTTTAAAGTATCAAAGCAAATGTTACGGGATATTATAGGCATCATTAAGCTTCATATTTTAAAAGTAGTTACAATGTTACAGGGTGTTCCATAACGCCGTGCCAGACCAAAGTTACATTTTTTTTAATGAAACACCCTATATTTTAATTTAAATTTGAAATCCGCTCTACTTCCTCATTACAAAAATATATATACTAGTAATATGTTATACAGGGTATTTAAAAAGTTATCCCCTTTTCCATGAAATCGTAGTTCACCGCCCGGTATAATTTTAGTGGGCTATAAGAACAATGCTCTGTTGCAGCCGTAGGTTTTTTATAATTGTCAAATTTTATAAAAATAATTGAGTTTATGAATTTTCGTTAAATTTATTACAGGGTGAGTCAGAAAATCAATTCATTATTTTATCAGTTTTTTTAAATGGATCAACCTGTATTTTATATCACTATTGAAAAGTACTATTGTTTTACTTATATTTTTGTTAAGCATTCCTTCAAAATGATTAGTTTTTGAAATAATTTCATTTTTATATGCACAGTATTAATTATGTGTCTAAATGTTGCCAGTTATGAGTTGATCATGATTTATTTGTCAAAAAATGACAGTTTAATATTATTGTCTGTTAATTGATTGTTGTGGTACATTTGTTTATAATTTTAAAAAAATCTAAAATAGAAGCAAAATGAATTTCACTCGTAATGAAATGGTAGATATGATATGGATATTGGGAGAATGCAGTAACAATGCATTGCTTTCAGCAAGAGTTTATTTTGAACGTTTACCTGAGAGACATAGATGTCTTAGGAGGTCATTTTGAACATCTTTTTGTAATTAACTTTTATTGTAGTTTAGGTAATTGGTATTGGTTTAATTTGTTCGTAATTGTAATTTTTTGTAAAATATGTTTGTAGTATACAATACAACAATAGTAAACTGTTATTTTTTTATAAGTAGAATTACAATGGCTGAAATTTGTACTTCTCATTATGATGCTTCCCGAGTTCTTAAGAACATTCGCAGTGCGAACCCGAAAAAAACGGCCACTGTCGGCCCCACCTTGCAAACCAATAGGTTTGACACTATAACGTTCTTCAGTTTTAATCGCATTGTGTGTGAAAATAGACTGGATTACATTATTCCTGATTAACGACACTCCTGCGTTTTTGCTTTTACACTTGTGTACGAAGACCTCTAATTTTTCAAATCGGTCGATCAAATTGAAAATTCGATCTCAAACCCGATGGACCCTTACTAGTATGATTCTTTTTTGTTTGTGTTATGTCGGACTTAACCCGAGGTTTTCTAACCTCTCTTTCCTCGGATCGTCAAGACAGAGAGGTGCCCCTCTTTTGGTTTTTTTTTGCTTCAACTTACATATTCATTCCAAATTTATTTTTGTTACCATTCTAATAAATTCATTAATCCCCACGTTTGCGTTTTATTTAATTTGGGTGTCTACTATAACGTTACAACATGATCATTGAATAAACTAGCGGGAAGTGTTATGTTCTAAATTAAATGTAGTAGAAACTTTTAATTTGCGATTGGCCAAGTACACGTTGTGTTCTGGCGGGCTATTTAAATCTTGCTTTTACAAGTATCTGGGTTACATTACAGTATTTGGGTAAAAACACTTTCTCATATGTTTTATAATAATATAGTTATACGTATGTTTCAGGTGGTTTAATACAGGCTAGAAGCATTCAAACAAAACGACCACAAAGAGACGGTAGAGTTCCAAAGACCCACACCTTTTTGTATAAAGTTAAAACAGGAATATTTGAGAGAAAGTTATGAAAACAAACATTTATTAACACTCACGGGATAACAAAAAACAGGGTGGAGTGAATAGCTACTCATATGACTATAAAATCAGTAGTTCCAAAAGACATGTGAGGTCGCCATAAAAAACAGATCTAATAAAATCCCAGAACATATTATGAAGTCTATTGAAGACTATACTAATAGGTTTCGAAGAAGAAAACGTCACTGTAGCAGATAGCAGCACAGATTGTACCTAAAAAGTATAAACCAGATCAATATAAATAACCCCAGTTTAAACCGAAAGTTTTGTACACATATTATCGTCGTATATTTATCGAAAATTATAATTTGAGCTTTGGTCATTCTAGAACAGAAACTTGTAAAGTTTGCAGAATGCATGACAATAAAATAAGATCTGCTAAAGATGATGATGCAACTTCGCACATACTCGAAATTGCAAAAAATTGCACCTGACCAAAGAAGAACGACTTAAAGAAAAAACCACCATGGTTAAGAGGAATACGTACTAGCAGTACGCCACCGCCTAAACCATGCACTATAAGTACCATTAATACAGCTTTTAATTTTAAATGTTGGAAGTAAAACTTACATGTTTTATGAAAGACGAAACTTGGGGGCGCTGTCGCTGTAGTATTACTTTTTTTCAAAATGCTTACTTTTTGTTTTTTATGCTTGAATTTGTACATTTTATAGTATTTTTAACACCATAATTTTAATAGAAATAAATACAAAATCAAAACTCTACCACAACCACAACAAAGTCCCTTCCTATATCTTCAAATTTAAATCAAAATATTGCTGATAACTTAAACATTTGCGCCAATTTTATAGGTACTTCAAGACTATTCGACGCATTAAAACCTTTACTTATAGTGCATGATTTAGCGGTAGCGCTCTGCTAGTACGTATTCCTCTTAAGGAAGATCCAACAGTAGAAGTCTTATCATATGATTTTGAACAAAACATGCCCTTTCTACATATACCTTTTAATGACCTTTTCTACAATCGCCAGTTGTGGTTTCATCCATTTTGCATTCATAAAGGCAGCTACTTTTATGTTTTTGATGAGGTCACAGGTAGAAAGTTGACAAATGAGTAATAAGTGGTTCATATGATTTTGATAATAACCACATTGAACCGAAAGTAACAATGTTACTGTGCGGTTCAAAATAAAGAACACAGTTTTTGTTCAGTTTTGGCAACAGCTACTGCTACAAGGCCACTTTCAGAGAATAAGGCATCGGTATTCAGAACCTGGCCCTGGGCACAGTTTTTTGCCCTGTGACAGGTCGTTTGCTATAGTCGAAAAAGGAAAAATTAACTTTTATTGTAGTTTAGGTAATTGGTATTGGTTTAATTTGTTCGTAATTGTAATTTTTTGTGAAATATGTTTGTAGTATACAATACAATAATAGTAAACTGTTATTTTTTGACAAATAAATCATGGCCAACTCATAATTGGCAAACATTTAGACACATAACTAATACTGTGCATATAAAAATGAAAATATCTCAAAAACTAATAATTTTAGACATAGGGAATGCTTAACAAAAATATAAGCAAAACAGTAGTACTTTTGATAGTGATTAAAATACAGGTTGATCTATTAAAAAAAACTGAGAAACCCTGTAATCAATTTAACAAATATTAACAAACTCAATCACTTATATAAAATTTGAGAATTATTAAAAACTACGGCTGCAACAGATAATTGTTCTTGTAGCCCCTTGTAATTTATAGTTACAACTTTTTAAATACCCTGTATAACATATTGAAACTATATATTTTTGTAATGAGGAAGTGAAGGGGATTTCAAATTTAAATTAAAATATAGGGTGTTTCATTTAAAAAAATGTAACTTTGGTCTAGCAAGGCGTTATGGAACACCCTGTAACATTGTAATTAATTTTAAAATATAAAGCTTAATGATGGCTATAATCTCCTGCAACGTTTGCTTTGATATTTCGAAGGACATAGACGATACTATACTTTATCGCACTAATCAATCACCCTGTAGTTAACAACTTTTTTTTCTGTCCTAAATATATATAAATAATAAAACGAATAATGAAAATAATTGAATCATGTTCTTTATAAAAAATAATTTCAATTTCACTTCACATATTCAAATAAAGCTTTGCGATTGAAGATGAAACATGAAAGTAAGTAATTCAAATTTTCTCGCGTCTAAATCAAACTTTTTGATGCAGCTTAATTCGTTTTTATATTGAATCAGTTGTATTCATCATGTAACTTTATGGTGAGCGACAAGCGTGACTAACTGTCCATAATCGCATGGGGGAGGTTTGTATGAATCATACATTCGAAATTGCTGATCGGTGTTTTCGCTTAGTTAATTATTTAAATGAATTTGCTCTAGATAAATTGAAATTTTGTTGAGCGAATTGATGTAGCGTATTCGCAATTTAGGATGCGTAGATACATGAATAGTACGAACTCTGTGGATTATTGATTACTTGTAATTTGGCGCGCTTTTAGTGTTTACTAATGTACGGTGATCGAGGCATTTATAATAATTTGAATTTTGTTCTACTATGTACCATTTCCGACGATAGTTCATCTCAAATATGCTTAGTATAAACATCAAAATTTCAAATAACTTGTTTTTACTCAAACTACAGGCCTGATTACATACCTTCAGGATGAAATTTTAACGAAGATTAATTCACTCAATATAAACAATTAATCTTTCCATTTTCGCTAGTGATTAAACTTGTAGTTTTTACTGTACTGTATTTCTTTATTGTATCTTACTTCCTAGTGAAAGAGAGTCCTTCAAATGTTCGACATTTAGGTTTACGGGGGCGATCCATACTCCCTTTATTAAATGCCGTAGGGAAAATGCCTAAAAGCAAGCTATTTTATTCTGAACATTTTAAATGGATTTTCAATCACATTTTCTCCAAATATCCATCTGAAGTTTTAAATTCCTTGGATAATTTTAATTTATTTTAGTATACATAAAAGTTGTACCTATGTGTCGTGGGACAGTAAAAATATAAACACAATGAAATACATTTTCTGTGCGACTGCTTAAAACTATTTTCATTTTTAAAACAGTCGATTCATTATCAATTTCTAATAATATTATTACGTAAAACTTCCAGTAAAAATTACATTTATTTAGCGATCGATGCGGAATCCATGGGTCTTTAATGTTTACTTAGGTATGTCATTTTAAACGTAAATGTTTAAGGGTCAAAACTCTGTGACTTGTTAAGGGTGTAAACACAAAAACTAGAAAAAACAGAGTTGTGTGTTCAAATACAAAAAAAGTTTCTTGATACAAAAATATATAAAAATCACGTTTTTCTAACATATTCCTATCAACATTTTCCATTCGTATTGAATAATTTAGTGATTAATCTAGATCAGTCATCTCATAATTAAAATTCTTTTTAATACGAACTTACTCCCCATTTCCTTATCCGCAGATTTTAACTAAGCGAAACAACATTGTATGAGTTTATTTTGGTAACAGTGAATGTGTAACCTATTACTGATTGAAACTAACTTCGGCACGGTATTAGTCAGCATTTGGGCTGAGAACCCCATACTCGTTATCTATAGCCCAATTAAGTAGTACCTTACAGGCGGAACTATACTCAATTGAAAGTTGCATCCAAGTGAATCTGGATAGAAAGTATTTTAGGAAAAACATAGTTATCATGTCCAACAGCCAGGTAGCATAAAAGTTTTGAACAACACAGTCATAAACTCAAAGATGGTAAAGATGTGCAAGACCAAGCTAAACGAACTGGGAGCTCATCTGGATTCCAGGACATACTAAATTACTAGATTAGAAGGCAAATAATAAAGGCGACTACCCTCTTTACTGGATCAAAACTCTTCGGTGGTATTGACAAACACATAATACAAGAAAAGTTCAGAATCGAGAAAAGAAAAAGGGGAAGAAGTATTGAGATAAACTACAAGCATTGTGCTGTGTTATGTATGGAGTCCCACAATTGTGGATTGGTTCGTCTTGGCAAAAAACATTTGCTTCAAGGTTTAGGAAAACCACTAAAACCTAAACATGCCAATTCTTATCCACCTTAGTATTCATGTAATAATATTAATTAATTGTGTAAACATTATAGAAGTAAATAAGAACATAAAATACAACAGCACAGTCATTGCATGACGATATATATATATATATATATAGTTATAGACGGTATCTTGTTGAGCCCGATACGTTAACAGGCCGCTGTTGAGCCCAGTACCCCGCGCTTAAATACAGAACGCTGTGGAGCCCGATTATATACAGAAAATATATTTAGAGTTCTTTCATGAGCCCCACAACGTTGCCAGTCCCTTCGGGCTCATCAAAGGTACTTTTATATAAGTTAAACGGTATTTACCATATGTATTTTGTATTATGATACATAATTAACTTATCATTTCTTCTTTTCTACAATTAAGAAATTCCGATAGTGACTAAAAAGCCTTTGTTAGTAAATAATTTTGTATTTCCTGTTTGAGTTGTTTAATAGTTAAATCACGTATATGTGATGGTAGTTTAATGTTTACACTTAATCTATACAATTATTTTTCTATTTTATCACAATTTCTCGTGTAATAATTATGAACATCTGATTTGTATGTAAAACTTTTACATATTTTTTAGCATAAGTGATGCAATTAAAATAAACAGTGACGGCAGTGTCATAATTATTAATTTAATAAAAATTGGCTTACAACCTTTTCTAAAAGCGATTGTTCCTAAAACACATAGAGCTTTACGTTGCAACGAGAATATTCAGTTTGATCTATAACAATTTGCTTAAATGATACTACAGTAATTTAAATGAGTATGAATTAATCCGAAGTATGTCATTTTGAGACATTTTGATGAAACACTGTCTTCTAAACGCATTAAAATATATATGTCACTGTTAAATTTTCTGGTCAATTGACTTATACGGTCTGTGAATTGTAGTTTAGGATCAAGATTTATTTCTAAAATTTTTTAGAGTTCTTATTCTGAAAATTATGTGGTCGAAGTGTAAATAAAAGTTTTATTGTCTTTATATTAGTATAAGATTTTTAGTAGAGCAATGTAAGAATTTTTAATTAATATCGCCGTGTCATCTGCGTATTGAATAATGGACGATTCATTTTGGAAATGTAAATGTAAATCATTAACATATATAAGAAATAATAAAGGCCCAAAATTGAACCTTGAGGTACTCCATTACGCAAGAAGCGATTATCAGAAAATACAACATTGACTGTTTATTTTTTCTATTGCTTAAGTATGATCTGATGAGCGCAATACTAGCTTCATCAAAATTATAAAATGTTTTCAATTTATTTAGGAGATGTGCCACATAATCAAAGGCTCGAGAGAGATTTAAAAAAATGTTAAAACAAAATTATTTTGTTCAAAACTCTCAAGTATCCAATATGAATTCAATATAAAGTGCAAGCCAAGACTATTCGAGTTTTAAGTAATTTGATTAAATTAAGACTTTTAATTTAACTTTTACCATCGATACTTTTAAGTTCTAGAGCTTTATCTGGTTTATAGACAAAACAAAATTAGTTTTAATTCTCTTTGTTACAGACCCGACTGCAAGCGTCATTATAAATTGATCAGATTTATATGAAACGTATTCGATTTAACATTCATAAAGATAAAAACGTTAGTTATGTATCCCTAGTCAATTAATTTTTTTGTATAAAATCCACTTTAATATTAAAGGTTTGAAAGCAATCGACGTGCCCCAGCTTTTATTTTTTATTTAGTTTGAATTTGAATTTAATACTTGATAGCAGTAGTACAAAAGTACCAAAATACTAATGTAATAAGTACAAATAATAAAGCGTACCTTGATACGCGTAATAAATAAAATCGATTCGTCTATTATAGTGTAGAACTTAAATTATCTAAGAACAAAAACGGAATTATAATAAATAATTGTAAAATGATGTTTCATAGTCGAACATAAATCTTGCAGAAAACTTTATTTTCAAGAAGTATCTATTCAATTTGTAACAAAAGATTATATTTTTAAAAATAGAGAGATTAACATATTAACGCTCGATTATTTGCAAAATAATTTTCTGCCAAACCAAAAAAATATTTTAATAACCTTTTGTTGTTTTTCTGTTTGTTCTGTTTGTTTGTTTGTTTTCTGTTAATGAGCTTATTGACACATTAGCAATTTTAATCCCTAAACAAAGCCCATGCACTTTCTAATTATGGTACCCATTTCAATAACACAGGATGTAGTAATTCTAATAAGCCTTTGTTATATTCATTACCATGTCTTCTTGGTTAATTTCAAAATATTATCAATAGCCGATTTCCAGGTTTTTGTTTTCTGTAACCGATTTAACAATTAAAGTTCTGATTAACAATTAATTCACGTTTCTTTATAGTGTTTGAATAATATACCGGTTCAAAAATGAGGATACGAGTTCAGGTAAAAAAGTAATCGGACCTAACCTCATTTTTTAAAATGGAACATAAAGTTATTGGTTTCCTAGGCGATTTATTTAAACTCCATTACTTTAAATCGCAATAAACCATGAAACAGAAGCTATTAGAAACAAAACTAAAAATTCATTGACAATTTTTTTTATTTTCCCTCGTATCTTTTAAGCGAGGAAACATCTTCAAATTTTTATTTTATTATTTTAAGTGTGACTCCAAAAAGAACACGTTGCCCCTATATTACTTTTTGATTGCACTAACAATTACGGAGATACGATATACAAGTGTTGAAAATGGGACACCCTGTACATGTATGCCAAATTCGTTAGAGTAGCTAAATTCATTTAAAAATATTAACAAGAAATTATTTATTTTTAAAACTTTACCACCCTATATCTCAAAAGTTCAGACATTTAAGATATATATTCAAGTAAAGTTTTTTTCTTAAAATGGACCCAAAAATCGCTTCCTTAGATATTGATATTCAATTAGAAAATACCCTGCATTATTTAAGTGAAATAATAAAGTGTAAAATATAACACATATTGTGAAACACTTTCCAGTTACAGAGTAGTTTCTATGTATCTACAATAGAACAGAAATGAACATTTCAAATTGGTCAAAAGTAAAAAGAATAATAGTAGAATGAAACCTGTTGGAAAAGAAAGAGAATATAATAAGAATTAAAGGAATAATAATTTACGGGCAATCTAAGGTTTTTATGGGTAAAAACGATTTATCTCGATTTCCGCCAAAACTACAAGTCCTAGGGGAAAAACTAAAGAGCAAAGTTGTATGTAATAATAATGAAAATAATCAAATAATAATCTAACTTTTAATTAAAATAGAAATTTTTGATGTACGTACCCTACTTCTCGTAATGTTTGATTTTAAAAATTGTTCCCGATTATTTCAATTCAATTAGTTCTCAAATAAACTTAAAAAGTACGTTTTGAGTTGCTCCTTCTTTTTTATGTTACGATACAGTTTTACATTGTTCTAGTTGTTCTCAACTTTGTTCCAAAAACAAAGCCGTAACTCAAATTATATGCTCAGAAATTAAAACCCAACAATTTTTGAGCTGGCACCCTTTTTTTAAATGATCTCAAATTTCAATACTGTTTTACTTTATTCTAGTTATTCTAAACATTTTTCCAAAAAGAAAATCCATAACCAAAATTATAGACCAGCTCCGCCTTTTTAAATCAAACGTTGCAATACTGTTGTACAATGTTCTAGTTACAATTACCATAACCGTCGCAGAAACATACTAGAATTTTCGTCATTTTCATGAGAAAATAATTTTCCAAAATCAAGAATAGGGGCCCAGATGATCTGAATGACTTCAAAGGGTAATTTTATTATATATTTTGTTTTACCTATTAACAAATTAAGCGAGCTTCCGGACTATATACTATACTCATTAAAGGTAATTAAAAGAACATTTTTGTTTAATAGACCGTTATCTTTATTGCAGTTTTCGGCCAAAATAAAACTTTTTTTTTTATTGCGAAGGTTACAGTATACTTTATTCAACTCAAAACACCAGCTTAAAGTACCATTTTAACCGTAAGGGTAGATAAAATGGAACTTTAACAGCAAGGATAGATAAAATTCTTTAATTAAGTAGGTATCTATTTTATTTGAAATTATTATTATTATTATTGATGTGAAACAATTATTTATTTGGTATAGCAACATACCAAACGAACCAAATGCAATTTAATTTTTGACTGATTTTCTTATTTCTGTCTGCAAAATTATTGAGCTTTTCTCGCGGTTTTTCTTTAACGTTCGCAATAAAAATACAATGTTACACACAACGGTAAAATTTCATTATAGACTCTGAAATTAAACATTTTCACTTGTCGATAAAAAATAATTTTACCGTCTTGTATAACAAATAACTATTATTGAACTACATATTTCTATTATTAATATAGCAAAATCGTCATTTTTTTAAAAAATGTCTGATTGATACCCAAAAATGCATTTAAAGGTAGAGTCTTAGACTTAGTACAATTCAGAACTAATAAGAAATAATTTATGAGCTTATAATTAATGTCAGTTCAAATTTGTATTTTTTTGTGTGACCTTATAGCTTAAGTTATGAATTTGTTCATTTGTGATGATGTTTAGAACAACTACAGCTAATGTATTACAATATTGCAACGTTTGATTTAATAAAAAAGGAATGCCAGCTAACAGATTGTGTTTTTTTTAATTTGCTGGTCTATAATTTGGGTTATGGACTACAAACTAATGTAGAACAGTATTGAAACCATTTAAAAGAAGGTGCCAGCTCAAAAATTGTTACTCTAAATTTGTGAGCTTATAATTTGAGTTATAAATTTTTGTTTTTGTAACAATGTTTAAGAACAGCTAGAACAATGTAGAACAGTTTCAAAAATTTCCAAACATTTCAAAAAGGGGTGCCAGCTGAAATATTTGATTTTGAATTTCTAACCCTATAATTTAAGTTATGGATTTGTTTTTTGAAACAGTATTTAGAACAACTAGAACAATGTAAAACTTTATCGTAACGATTAATATTCAAACGAAAGGGTGCCAACTCAAAACGTATTTTTTTTAAATTTTTGTTTAAGAACTATTTGAATTAAAACAATAGATGCTGTGTGGAACAATGTAGTGTAGTACAAAATGAGAACAATCAGGAACAATTTTTAAAAACTAAAGATTTCGAGAAATGGGGTGCTAACTCACATACGTAAAATTTTGAGCTATTTATTAAAATTTATAATATAATTACTCGAAAAATGTAAAATTCTATGTTACATTGATAATAAAACTACAAATTCTATAAAACATAAAGTTTGTAAGAAATCATTCCAATATAATTAATTCTAATTATTTAAGATAGAGGATTTAAAGGGGATTTAATCTAAAAAATATGACTACTACAATTTTTCCGTCCAATCCAATAGTTATTGTCTTTTGATTTTTTCATCGTTAGATTCGATTTAAGCAGATCTTGATATCTTCAAGACTATCAACGTCTTTGTGTCCAATATTATTTACAACTCTACATCGTTCTCATCCATAATTTCATCTCTGAATCATTAACTTCTTCCTAGGTTTTTCATCCATATTGGAGCATTTTTCAGAACGACGACAATTTAAGCATAAATTTTGGAGGTTATGTGAAAAATGTGTAAATACTAAATTTGTAGATTTTTTTATTACGTACAACTGTACCATTTAACTTTATTCCATCAGAATTGTGGTTTTGCCGGAAATTGAGATGAACCGTTTTTTACCCCCAAAAACCCGCCCGTAATTATTTTCCATGCATTTTTGTTATACTCTTTGTTATATTCTCTTCTTTCGTCTCGTGTCGCAAAATCATCCGCGTGAGTTATTGCCTTCTTTACCACTTATTGAATAATATACTATTTTATTACAATATTTTAATGTTAATTTAATAGCTTGCTTTTTGTAAAGTACGATATCAGATATCACGTACTTACATTGCGTATAATTTTACTTTAATGAGATCAATATAGCAAAAACTTTAGTAGTGATTAGTCGCCAAAACAATACTTAACGTGTGTAAGTCGGAAAATGTGCTGATACATAGTAATTACCCACTAAAAAATGTTTACGCAGACTATATGTTTTTGTACGTTGTTAGGCCTGTTCAATGTTGCCACATACTGGGCCACTCAACGTACCATCCATGTAACGAACGAGAACGTGTATATAAAAGAGACCTCTGCAGCGCATTCGTTCGAACTATTTTGTATATAGTGGATATATAAACGTTCCAAAATGAGCCCGGTGAAATTTTCGATTTACACGTTTCAATGCATATACAATAGTATAATGATAATATACATGGGTACGTTGATGATGAGCCCGAAGTCCGGGCTCAATAACGTTTCTTCGGGCCCGAGAGCGTACCGTTTATATATTGTACGGGCTCAACAACTGCCGGTTTATATGTCTATATATATATATATATATATATATATATATATATATATAAATGAATAAAGTTTTTCGACATCTAGTGTCGACTCGTGAAAGCGTTCACGCATTTAGGGAAATGTTAGCAACTTTGCCGACAGGTATGTAAAGCAGTTTACAGAATCGACTATGTAACTGCTTTACATACCCGCAAATCGGCTAAGATACTATACTATATATATATATATATATATATATATATATATATATATTATGAATGTTTACAAACCCTCGCTTTAAACTTCAATCCTCCACAATATGTGCAACGGTCTCTGGTTCGTTTTCACAATCACAATTTGCCGTAGAAATCGCACTACATTTAAGTAACATAGAGTTTCATTTTTGAATGGCCTGTTCTTATGCAATTTACTTTTGACCAAATTTTTCTTTTTTGTTCAAAGCCCAGGACTTCTATTGTTGGATCATCAATGAGATGTTTATTGAAAAAATTGTAACGAGTAACAAAAAAAAATATCTTGACGACGTATCGGTGTGTTGCCTTAAATTTGGTATATTTACGTAGTGGTAGTTCTTTGGTTTTTGTTAGAATTTTTTGTGGGAATACGGATTAAATTAATTACTTCATATCTCTTCCAGTTTTTTTTAAACTTTAGCGTTTATGGTTAACCGGACGTAACATTTGCAAATGCTGCGCTGCAAGGTATGCCGGGACTTCATACAATGAGTAATTTTTTGTTACTTTATATAAAAAAGGAGAAATAATGAAATATTTAAATGAAAAACACGAAACCTCTGTCTTTTAAGATTCAACACAATCGCCATTTTTTGAAATAATTTTCCATAACACGCAAATTATCAGATATCTTTCTTTCAATTTAAAGAAAATCAAATGATTGTCTATCGATGAGCGGGAATAATCCCCGAAATCTCACAGAATGCCTTGCTGATCACTGCTCAACTTTTTCAAATATCTTACCAGGCTAGGCGGCGACTACGAACACGCTGTGCAAATTTTGGCACCAGGCGGATTAAACCCCCCAACTCATCTACTCACATAATGTGACTCATACTCTTCAAAAGATGGGGAAGTTTCACAAGGACCTGAGAAAATCACTTCATTGAATCCCAGGCTAACTCTGAGTTTCCTCAGAGACATTCACCTATGGGAGGTGCTTAAACACTGAAGGGTGAGCACAATAATCAGGATTGAGGTTAAGTCGTTAATTGCTGACAGGGCTTCCAGGTTTCGCTCCGGAATATGGATAATTGTTTGTTAATAACCTTTAATAAGTGATTTTGTTTCCTTACAGCAAGGGCAGCAACAATCCTAATGTAAGATGTTTTATTATTTATGTGCGTATCTAAAATGCGATGTAATGCTGCATTATCGGTAACTTAGTAAATGTATAAAAGGGCAAAGGATCAGAAGAATATTTTTGTTTTTTGTTCCACTGTTTGTATCACAAGATACATCTGGATAGTTTTATTTAAAAATTATTTACTAATTTCGCTTTTAAATAGTTTCTAGTCTGGTACAATACAGTAATGTTTTATATTTAAATTTTTTCTTCTTTACTCGTCTACAAATCTGCCTCAAAGGTTCGTGTTCGAGCTATAAGCATGGAAAACGTCAAAAAACAAAAAAAAAACTAAGCAACAAAATTTACCGAATAGAAATATAGAAAATACGGAAGTATCGGCAGAGCATTTATCTTTGAACACAAATGTAGATTCATAAAAAGAATCACCCTATAAGACCAATAGTCATCTATACTGATTCTCCTTATACTTCATTTAAAATTTCTCGTCAATATTTCAACCAATAAAATCAATTTCAAAACCATTCAATCAATTAAGAACACTAATGAATTAATAAAACACATACAACATCTCCAATTAATACATCACACAAAATATTCATTATTTCTTTTGATATCACCAATCTATTCCCCTCGATTCCTTCAAGTGAAATAACACCTTTAATATGAAACCTTGTCTCAGATAGAACTTTTTCCGGATTGCGTAGCTTCAGATCTTCGCAAATTAATAAAATTCCGTCTCAAAACCAAAAAAAAACAATATTTTAATTTTAATGGGTATTTTTACAAACAAAATGAGGACTCACCATGAGATCACCTCTTTCTCCACTTTAAGCCGAAATATTTTAGATCACTTAGAATCAAAATCACCATAAATCCCATGTTCAAACAACATGTCAAATTATGGAACCGGTACGTAGATGACATTTTTTGTATTTTCGATGGTACTAAAGATGAAATTTATTTAATTTTACACTTCATCAATAATATACACCACCGCATCAAATTTACTTTAGAATTACCGAATATTAATAACAACAGTCTCCCTTTTTTAGACATTCTTGTCATATTAGAAAACAACAATATAATTTCTTTCGATATTTACAGAAAACCTACAACCACGACAGTAGATAATAGTGGGGGCATTCAGCAGCAATAACTAGTACATTTTGCAATTACTCTTCTGTATTACGCAAGTACACGGCGTGTACTTAGTGTAATTGCGCGCGCTTCGGGGTGTAGACGATGTACATGTAGTGCTTTTTCAATTACTCGGTGCTTGCTACTTTTTTAATTACTCTCGGTACTTGTGGGGTGTAATTGGTGCAACCCTTTTTCACCGCCCCTTGATGAAGTAAGATGGCTGATGCATGTGCGCTTGCGGGGTGTAGACGATGTATATGTAGTGCTTTTTCGATTACTCTCAGTACTTGCTACATTTTTAATTACTCTTGGTACTTGTGGGGTGTAATTGCTGCAACCCTTCGCCGCCCCCTTGATGAAGTAAGATGGCTGATAGTTGGACTCGGCCATTGAGGGTGGCCATCTTTTCGAGTACTTGTTTATATGAGTGCGATGATTGGATAATTCGCCGCCCCCGGTAGGGGTGGAGCGCAGTTAAGGCGGCGGATTTTTGATTAGAATTGTGGGGCGTGGTCGTGCTTTTCGAGTACTTGTTCATATGAGTACGATGATTGGATAATTGCCGCCCCCGGTAGGGATGGAGCGTTGTTAAGGTGGTGATTTTGATTAGAATTATGATATATTTGATAATGATATGCAAGATGGCCGTCTATAATTACAAATCGTCGACACCGCCGCGTCGCGGGTGGGTTTAATTATAGCCGCACTCGAGATTACCAAACAAGTTGGAACAGGAATTATGTCCTTTTCTAACCAAGCTATCTCTCTCTCGATGTGCAGGTGTTGGTTAATTATAAATGCATAGATTGCAACGGGTGGATGTAATTAAGATGACCTAGACAGATAAACAAGTTGGATCCTGAAATTGCGTCTTTTTCTAACCTGTTTATCTCTCTCTAGTTGTTTGAAAGCCCAGGTGTTCCCCTAATTATATATGTGCGGTGTAAATTACGGATCACGCTTGGGATAAAATAAAATGAAGCGGTCATTAGTTTCTTTCGAGTCTTCTGTGGAGGTGATTTCGGTTGTTCTTAGTGTTATGTGCGATAAAATAAGTTGTGATATAAAAATTTTATTCAGCGTGCAAAATCGCGCTCCGTTCCATTAAATTTGATTCTCGTCTACGACGATTGGGTTTTGTGGTGGCGGTGTTGAACAGAAAAAATCAATGGATACGTTAAACACAGGAGGTCAACAGCAGCAAAACGCTCCGGTGGATTCGAATTCGTCGTCGTCGTCGTCTTCGTGGTCTTTTGCCACGGAATACGACATAGCCAACGAGTCGAGACCCTCAATTTCAACAACGCTTCGAACGAGAAGCTGGTGAACGCGACCTGCTATAAGCTAGACTATGACGATGAGGGAAAATATATAGAAATCGGGTACAGTACTTATCTGCAACTTACACCGGTAATTAGAATTTGGAACAGCCCAGAGCATAATGGAGTATGCGGTGCAAGTGGTCCACACAATGCGCATTACAGCGATCGAGAAAAAAACAATGTCCTGCTAACCATTGACGAATGGAAGAAGCTAATGGGGCTCCGCAATCATCACATGAACGACTTTTCTGCAACCCGTCGGCGAAGAGTTTAGACAGGAGTTTGTAGATGTTAATGATGGACCCATAGAGTGCATAAGTAAAAACTTTGACATATCTCGCGATGTGAAAATCGTTTACACTACAGAATATCATCCTGATTTGATTGGTTGGGAACGCCTGTAGTGATAATGGTTTTGTAAACACAATCACTTTAACTCGTGATTATAAAAAATTGCGTTCTAAACAAGTGGGATGTGGATTGCATGTTTGGTTTGAGAGAAATAATTAATTATCGGTTGAGTTAATGCAATCACACAACCTGGAAGCGTTCTACAACCATGTAATCAAGCGTGTTGCAATCGAGCAGGGAAAGAAGAAAACATTGGATCAATCCAACTACGACGATGATGGCTGGAGTGTTTATGATGCGTATGAAAAACTGTTAAACATTGAATGTAATATTAATTCGCACAATGTATTATGTTTAATGGAAGTTTTATATCGCCGTCCTAGTTTCATTATGTCGTGTGTAGCGGAAAATATGCGCTAGAAACCAAGCATCGATGATGCTTTTTATGTATTTCTTTTCATGTATTGTTTTTAAATATATGCATATTTGTCTAGTAAATAATTGTTTAATCAAGCCTACAAGATAATAAAAATATTCTATGATGTCTGTATAAATATATTTGCATGCTAATTGTCAAGAAAAGGCGTCATGCAGGCATCAAAGAAGGGTAAAAAAACGAAGTGCAAACAAGGAACTGGTGTTATAAACAGTCTAATTAACAAACTTCCTGTAGAATTACACCTGCCAGGGTATCAATATTGTGGACACAAAGCTACAAAACATGGTTGGCCAGGGGCGATGCTGGTATTAATGCCCTAGATTGCACTGCAATAGTTCACGCTTCAGATACCAAACTAGCTCTAAATTTTGCTGCAAGACATCGGGCTGATCATTTGCTCCAACAAAAGCTTGGGAGCGATTCAAGTCAAGAAGACGCAAGTTCGGGTGAAAGAACAGCTGCTCTAGCAGTTAGTCGGCTATGCGTGCTAAGCGGTCATTAGGCATGGGTTTGAATAAATCAAAACTAGAACCATGAAGCGAAAAATAAAGAAACGAAGAGTGAGAGCGTCGTTCAACAAAGTTCACCGTAGTGATTAAGAATAATACGAAAACTAATTATGTAAACGGCGGCGGAGGCGGTAACCCTATCTTGATGATTAAAAAGCCTACGATCAAGCTGAAGCTGGCTGTTCGACATTTTGGCGGAAAACGAAACATAGTAATGCCTCGTATCATTCCAATCTCTAAAAGTGGTGGAATATTACCATTTCTAATACCACTATTTGCCGGACTTTCGCAACTGGAGCGCTCGCTTCGTGCCGCTGGAATAGCTAGAGCCGTTAACGATGCGAAAAACGCAAAGCAGCGTGTTGAAGAAGCCTCGACATAACCGCACGATGGAAGCTATAGCCCTGGGGAAGAAAGGTAGCGGCATATGCTTGAAGCCATACGGGAAAACGCGGCTCTGCATTATATCTAAAACCATACACAAAGACCGGTTCTGCACTATATCTGAAACACATCGCGGTTCAAAAACTAATAAAGCTTCCCGAAAGAGCGTTAACAGATGTCGATTTGCGAAAGTTAGCTAGAAATGCGCCATACTTTAGAGATGCATTTATGCGCGATAATTTACCAAAGAGGGACCTGCTGTGAACGAGTCAGCGATTGTAAACCTAGATAGTGTTCGAGGACCAGGAACACATTGGGTGTGTTATAAGAAACGAGGATCGAGAGTATGGTGATTATGACAGCTTCGGCAATGTAAAACCACCATCTGAATTAATCAAGTACTTTCGGGGATGCGAGATCTACTACAACTACAAAAAGGACCAGGAGTTTAATAGTGTAATTTGCGGGCATTTATGTCTTAAATTTCTACATTCGTAAATGTATACAAATTTTGTATAAATAAATAAAATATCTATACACATGTATCATTAATCAGTTACAATGTCGATAACATTCAGTTTGGAAGGTGTTGGTAATACAGCTTACCATGATTTTTATCCACCGATTGAATTAGACGAAAATACAATCATGTGATTGGTCTGGTCGGATTTTTGGGTTTGTAATTCTATTCGAAATATTAACGACGGCAACGATAAATTATACTATATAGATAGTGATACTGCTAAAAATCTGCTAAAGCCCTCCATATCCTGCATGGATCATACGAAATAGATGAACTTAACAATTATTTAACAAAACAACTGGTTGCTGATTATCGTACAAAAACAAATTAAGCAAAGAAGAGGGGGATTGGACGACTCTCTATATTTAAACTGCGGGCAAACAATAATACTCTGAAATGCGAACTTCAGAGTGTTTATGCGATTGACTTTACGCAGCCGGGAAATATTGGTCGTATGCTTGGTTTCGAACCCAAAATACTCAGCCGTAATATTAGCCATAAATCTAGCTTGATATTCAAATAATAAAACACACCAACATACACGTCGAGTGTAATATTATAAAAGGAGCGTACAGAAACGGAGAATTGCAAAGACCTTGTACGAAGTGGACATTTCAGTACCACCAGGATATCGTTTTGATAAAATACCGAGCAATACCCAATATTTGGAGCTAAACACCCGCATTATAAGCAATATTAGCATCAGATTAGTCAATCAAAAAGGCGAACCGATAGATTTTGGCGGCGACGAGCCTTTCACTGTGAGATTGGAATTGAAGAAAGAATTATGGGGTTAAAATTTAGTAAAAACACTTTTCTGTTGTAAACTGCGGCGGCCAGATCTGCGGCTCTAATAAAAACGCGATTTCTATAAAAACAAATCATTCGCTGGAGGATCCATTAATAAACAAGCCAACAACAACACATCATCACAGATATTTCGTGCATTATCAAGTAAGAAGAAGAAGAAAAATAAGAGCGTCAGCAATCACTTGACTGTAAAAGAAAACTTTTCTTAAAATCAATCGGTGTTAAGTGAAAATAACAGAAAAAGGAAAAAAAGATGAGCGAACAATTAAATATTTTCGACGATGCTCATTTCGACGATTCAATCGTTAGATCGGATATTCACACGTACTTGCCTTATGGGTCCAATAGTTATGCGCCATCAGACGAAATCAGAATTGCAATTCAAAGCCAGGATTTGATTACGGCCACCCACGATAGTTTTCTATACATCGAGGGTTATATTACCCGAAAGCAAGCAGACGTCGCAAAAACGTGTGATTTAACAAACAATTTTGCTTGTTTCTTGTTTGAAGAGATTCGATATGAATTGGGCGGACATCGGGACGTTAGCAGAAATCCTGGTATCGGGTCGGCAATGAAGGGCTATGCATCGTATGATGCTGCAGACAAGAAAGCGCGGCCCACATTGATGGTCTCCATTGAATGAGAACACTCTACAAGTGCAATTCAGCGCAAACGATGCTGATTTGGCCAAAAATTCGGGGTTTGTCTGCCTCTGAAGCACATATTCGATTCGCCGAACATTATAGACAGGTTATCGCGAATATGAAGCAGGAGCTTGTTTTGATCAGATCGAGAACTGATTTGGATTGTTATTATGGGGAGGCCGATGCGACCATAACGCTTTCCAAAATTCAATGGAAAGTGCCGCACTTAACACTCAGCGATAGAGCAAAGCTGAAACTGTTCGAGAAGATTAATAGAAACCCTGTAATCACCATACCGTTTCGACAATGGGAATTATATGAATACCCCGCTTTAAAGCAGGTTAAAACTGATACATGGCCGATAAAGACGTCTTCGCAATTAGAGAAACCCTGATGGGTTATTGTGGCTTTTCAGAAAACCAAAGGAGACGCTCAAAAATGGCAAGGCGAGTGTTTTTGATCAGCGGCAATATTACAGATATTAGATTACATCTTAATTCTGAGAGATATCCGTATGAATCCATGAATTTGGATTTTGGCACAAACAAGTATGCATTGGCGTAGGAATTACATTAACTTTCAACGAGACTATTACGATCGAAACGAATGCAATATTGTTGGAGGGTGCGCCGGTTCGAATGTCACATCAACAATCTCCATTCCCACATTCGACTATCAACAATTTAAAAATTGCCCTGTCTTTATAATCGACTGTGCCAACCAGAACGAGAACTTGAAGAATTCTACCGTGGACGTTAAACTGGAATTAGAATCCGCAGCAAACTTTGAAAACAATATGGGCGCATACTGTCTAATAATCCACGATGCCCTTATCCAATACAACCCGATAACTGGTGAAGTCAAAAGGATGTAATACGGTCAATATGCAAGAGAAAACGAAAAGAAGACAAAAATATTCATATACACTCGATGTAATTTTCGATAAATAAATAAAGTGCGTGTACTTCTAAAATATCTTTAGTATGATTTAAATAACCCACTCGATAAGGTCGAATCGGGAAAATGAAAATTGTGACTCAAAAGTAAAGATTATAGTGCATAATAAGAATTAATGATGTTATGCAACCAGCGACGTCAAACAAAGTAAACATGGTGTCTTACTACCGAATACAGTAAGAGCAATATCGCGGGGCCGTCAAATTCGGGAAAACTAACGCGATGTTCAGTCTTTTAACTGAAGCAAACGGTCTGAAATTTAAAACGTTTACGTCTACTCCAAATCACTAAACCAAGATAAATACAAGCTGTGCATGAGATTTTAACTGCGATGCCCGAAATAGGTTATTATACGTTCAGTGATAATGAAAATATTATGCCTCCTAACGACGCAAAACCCGACTCGTATTTATTTTTGACGATATCGCGCTAGAGAAGCAGGATAATATTAGGGCATACTTCAGCATGGGACGTCATAACTCGATAGACTGTTTTTATTTGGGGCAAACGTATAGCAGGATTCCCAAACAACTGATACGAGATAACGCAAATGTTGTTATCCTTTCCAGCAGGATGAGATGAATCTGAAACACGTGTACGATGATCACGTTAGCCCTACAATTAGCATGCAGGTTTTAAAGAAATGTGTGGTGAGTGCTGGACTACGCCGCATGGTTTTCTAATGATTAACAAAGACGCAGTTGATATAAACGGAGGACGTTATCGAAAGGGTTTCGACGAGTTTATATTACCTTAAGAACCGCAAGAATCTGTTTAGTTTCCCATCATATGCTCGTGGGTAAAATGGGTCAGATATATAGCAAGCAATTATGCGGAGTTATAGATAAAAAAAGTGCGATTTTCTACAATTGTAACTATCGAACATGCTCACATGTCATTGGAACATAAACAGGCTCGTAAAGGACACTGGCATTTTTATGCAATCGATCGAGCGAGGTTTGAAAAAGAATAAATCAGTGCGATGTTATACTAGCACCAATTCTCGATATAAAACACCGCGAAAAACATATGAATCAGAACCATCGTAGTTGTGCAAATTTAAACATCTTAATATATTGGTATTATGTGCCGGATTTGATTAGTCCTCATAGTTAACAAACGCGTCACATGGTGTGAGTTAGAACAATGGATTCCAAAGAAATAAATTTAAAAAAATAAGATACAGCAAGTTCGAGAATCGATTAGAAAAAATACAACGCTCTTAAACGTCAACGTTTGACGCAGGAAAAGCATTTGTGGATACATATAAACCGATAATAACACCACTAACTAATATAGAGTCGACAATTAATTCGAAAAATGCTGACGGAAAGACCAAAACTTGAATGGCGAAGCAGACATCAAAGAAATCGAAACAGTTGCGGGTGCGTCGGATTCTTCTTCGAATGTCGAGTTACCTACGTCGCGTTATGAATTAGAGAGATCGTATACGAATTTACTAGAACGTCAGCACCATCCATTACCACAAAAATATATGGAAATGTTAATGAGCGATACGCGAGGTGATAAAGTTGACTTTATGTATGGGGTTCATTACGACGCTGATAACAATAAATGGGTTATTGGAGATTCTGTTGTCAATATTCGCGATAAGGATCTTATTATTAATGGGCGTTTGTATAAAGGCACGCCTGGCTTGTACGAGCTGATATTTATGAAAAACCAGATAGAAAGCTGATTCACAAATCAGATGAACTTAAGTATGTAAGCATTCTTTATGATACAAATGTTTATAGAAGAGCGTATAACCCCGACGCTCCGATTAGAGCAAACAGAAGCATAAAATATACTGACACAATCAAGCCATTATTACGTAATCAACAAACACAAAAAAGCAGTCTCGTCGTGTGCGAAATGATAAAGATAGCAGCGACGATGATAGTGACGAATCTTTATCGTATCATTCATCGTCAAGCGGTGCGGCGGGGCGAGGTTTGTTTAAGAAATTCAGAAATAAACCCGTAGAGTATAGATACTGGAACAACATCCATGAGTTACTGGACGAATTACAAGTTTTGTGGGGAGAGAAGACTGCCGGGAACAGCGGTGTTAGAAACGAAATAATATCAATTTTAGAAGAATTATATGAAGACGGCCACATCGAAAACATGCCTTATACTATATAACAACGTTCGTGCTGTGTTTTATAATTAATACTCGAGTGATACCCGAAACAATAATGACGTCTATAGACAAATTTGGCCGCTTGCATAGCAATGCAGACAATTGCTCAAACACATTAATCGAGCCTCTAATAGCAAAAATTAATGCTATACAAAAACAGTGAACGGAGAAATCGCTACTCTTTAACTGCGCTACCGGGCTATGTCAAAGCGAAAATGGATGCTGCATTCAAAGAGTTGTTTAATGAAAATCCTCTTCTGAGAAAAGCTAATCTATCAAATCGTTTGCTACACATACACGAACGCATAGAGGAACTTTTGACATCAACAACAGCTTCACCCATCTTGCGGGCAATGGAGAAGCTCAACAATCGTATTGTAGAACTTGATTTGACGGCGTCGGTGATAGGACAAATTCTGGTGTATTTAATGGAACATCTTAAACAAAAAAATTGTTACAATCAACACCTACCCTAGAGACGTTTATAAAGACGTCTGAGGAGATACAAACTAAACATAAAGCGTCGCTTTAACATGTCTGTTGATAAATTTGGACGCCCGTTATCGGCCTCGATGGCGCCGGCGAGTGTGACATCTCTACGAGGCCCTCCAGGTGTTGGTTTTAAAATAACGCCAGACAACAACTACGACATGGAAAATAGAAGACTAATTAACATCGCAGACCCTCTCGATTTACATAACGCAATCAATTTAAAAACTTATTTGGAAGATAAATATTTTTTAACGAAATGCAACTGAAAACGTCGGATATCCGCAAATCGAAACCGATGGCGCAAATAAGGAATACGTGGACGCTACAAGTCGCGAACTTCAAAGATCAATTGACGCTTTTCAAAAATCAACTGACGCTTATGCGAATACTATATACGCCGAATTAAAATTAGCGATTAATAAAATTAATGATATTCAGCAAACGAACGCTAAAGATATCAACGAAATTATTCAAAAAGTGATCCCCGATAAAGTAAAAACAATGGTGAACGACGCTACGCTAGATATGTTTAAGCAATCAATTCAAGACAATCCGTATGTAAACGGACGATATCTGAACGAATTAAAATCTGATATCAAAACATTAAATGCCCGTCTAGATTCCAACGTTAAATCTAGAGATGATTCTATACGTGATTTAAGATCAGATTTGAACAAAATGAATAGTCTGTTACAAAATTTAAGAGAGAACGCAAGCGCAACACACCGATAACATGTCAAAGGAACAAGTTGTGAATGAATTACATAAGCCCGCTAGAAGAAATTTCAGACGCCGAAAAGTCATTATTAGAGGATTCGACGACACGTGGGAATTAGATTTGGCGGAGTTCCAACCGTTTTCGCGCACTAATAAAGGGTTTCGATACATCTTGGTTGTTATCGACCGTTTTTCGAAATATTTATGGATGCGTTCTGTAAAATCCAAACGTGGTGAAGAAATTACTAAGGCGTTGTCTGACATTTTCCGTAATTCGAGGCGCGCACCAAAAAATATACAAACCGATGCCGGAAAAGAGTTTTACAATAGTACGTTTTCGAAACTCATGGATAAGAAAAAATTAATCATTATTCAACGTATTCTACAAAAAAAAGGCAACTATAGCCGAACGCGTGATACGAACCATAAAAAACCGACTCTATAAATTATTTAGTCTGCAAGGCAATTATCGATGGTATAATTTAATTGACGGTGTTGCCAGAGACTATAATGATACGAGGCATAGAACAATTGGTATGAAGCCACGCAACGTAACATCAAAACAGACTTAACCCACGTATTTGGTCGCATAAAATTGTACTTGAACAAACCACGTTATGCCACAGGAGACATCGTACGAATCTCTAAACATAAAGGTGTATTTTCAAAAGGGTACAATCATAATTGGACTAGCGAGTTATTCAAAATCGCCAAAGTCCAAGTTACAAATCCTGTTACATATTTGCTTGAGGATATGTACGGTGACCCGATTCGCGGAGGTTTTTACCAAGAAGAAATTATGAAAACTAGACACCCTGATGTTTATCTAATCGAAAAAGTATTAAAACGGCGCGGTAACCGACTTTATGTTAGCTGGCTCGGACACAAAGAAAACAGCTGGATCAATACTGAGGATGTTTTATAAGCGCTAAATACTTACTTATATGAATGTAATAGAAAGATCTGTAAATAAAAACAAAAAAAAAATATTTGCATCTATTTATTTAAAAAAATCGCGCGCCGAGAGTGTAAACACAATTACATAAACAAATTATATCTAAAATACATTTTGAAACACACGTGTACATAGAATTAAAAATTATTCAAATTCACACTAATTGATACACATAAAACTTATTACTTACACACATATTTTTTAGCCACACAAGCTAATAAAAACAAAACACGCTATTGCTAATTTGAAAGCGTTTTATGAAGACCTACAAATTTTTAAAACACGCTAGTTCGCATTGAGATAAAATTGTTTGAATTCAAACTAGGCAAAATTCATAAAACGCATTCTACTTATTTTTTAAACATATAAAACTTAAAAAATATTGGTTACAATGCAGCTTATTTCTAACAGCAAAATTTTGCCTATAATTAAACAAGCAAGAGCGACTTAAGTTAGATCGTGATTTTAGTTACATAATAAATAGAAATATGACAATGACAATAATTTAATTACGGATCAGATATTATCATGCAGCTATTTCGATATCGACCAATGTCCCCATGCTAGCGTATTAATCCCATCTGATTGAACAAAACGTTTATTATCAGCACCAGACAAAGCGATTTTATTTTGACGTATGCTAAAGATATCATGCTTGAATGTTCTAATTATGTTCTGCTCTCGTACAAATGTCACATTTTCTGTCAAACACTTTAAGTAATCATCAAATGAAATGTTATTTTGAACAACCCTCTCTAAAACACCTTTAGCTTTTTTTACCGTTTTTACGTTATTGCTTGCACTGTGTTCGTCGATATTTGAATGTTGTATTTTGAAACTATATAATTTGGATTTCAATCCAATAAATTCCGTCATTATTCTACCAGCATTTTCATCTTTCATCAAGCCAACAACTTTTTATTACACCTAGTGATACCGAAAACGTTATTTTCTACATATTCGCTCGTGTCAAAAGATGCGAATCTACTTTCATAACGTCATATATATTATCTGTAAGATTATAAATCAGACTATCGGTGTCTGTATACAACAACTTGCAATTATCGTGACCAAATTTTCTCATCATATATTCATAGTGGAAGCTATATAGGGAATTTTAGAAATATCTAATATAACCATACCCACATAAATTGGTTTATTAATAAACACTTCTGTTTTGTTCATCTCAATTGCTACAGTGTTATTATCAAAGATTGTTCTACTATGAAAATTTGGTTGATTTATGTAGTGACGCGCTCCGAAGCGACCACCCCATCGTTGGACTATTTTTACGTTTTTGTGTTTTCTAACGTTTTCCATGCTTTTACCAAAACCGCATTATTTAAAAGTTTGTACAGATTCTTTTCAAAGTCGTTTTGAGAATTCATTCTTAATCGCGTATTTAAATCTATATATGGCTTGAGCCAAGCGGATTGTTTAAATGAGAGAATTTGTGAATTTGTTTTAAGATCATACCGTGGTTTAAACATTGCTGTAAATTTCTGTAATGAATTATATAGCGGGTTTTGTTATGCAATGTAGCTAACAATTTTTTTGTTTGCAATTTGGTGGAAATTTGTGTTCTGGACAAAAGGGCAAATGATTGTGTGAATCGTGTATTTTTTCGGGATAATCCAGATCAACTTCCAAAATATAACCTACGTGCGAGTCGGGGCGAATATTAAACAGGTCAAAATTAATAATTTCGTTGTTATTTAACTAATTAAAATCTCCCGTAGGCAAGCAACTGCTCATTCCCGTAGAGTAAAGGTTATTAAAATCGTAATACATCAAGTATGCGTCAGGCATTGCCGAGTTATAATTATTTAAATATTTATTATTGGCTTTACTATACCGCACGGAACATTGTGAAAGTCCTCCTCTTATACCTCTCTATAAACATTAAAATGTCGACGTCTGATAGCAATTCTAATTCAATTTTAGTATACCTCATCATGGCTTCCAAGCATATGCAGGAAGGCTAATATAATATGCGGGATCAATCGCGTATGTTGAAATGCATCGATGCCTAAAATTTTGAAACACATCCGCCAACAAAAGAACATCGCATTTTAAATATAAATCTACATATTCACCTAAATTTTTTAAATTGAATGTCTTCCATACTGTTTCCGCGTGTTTGTAATCAGAATCGGAAATGTTTGTGTTTGTTAACTTATCAAAAAATCGTCTTTACTCGGCAGCGCAACAATATCCGTCAATTTTTCATAACAATCTAAATAACTGTAACACAACGCCTTTTCTCGAAACCAAATTAAATTCATTTTCATTCAAATCTGAAAATTGGGTTTTTGAAATACAGAGCTGGTTTATATGCAAAATATGAAGCCAATTTTTCTAAAGAACTATTCAAAAACCTAAATGAATCGATAAATCTAAATTTCATGTTGTTTTCGAAGCTTGCTTCAAATCCTATATATTTCTCTTTAGTTAAGGGCACAACGTAAATATTCTTGCATTTTTTAATTAGCTTTCTGATAAATATATGACCGTCGTAATTCGTTAAAGAGTGAAAAACTACAGATATCACTTTTTAGCTTGTAATTTAGATTACAATCTTGATGCGCGGCCGTTTTATAAGATCCCAGTATGGGGTCGTGGACGCGAACTTTGATATCATTTAATCGAAACGTTTTCCGCATATTCCACAGTTTGTTGCACGTTCAAATTCTAATTTTTCCGCGTCTGTTAGAGGCAACATGGGGACAACTTTGTCGAAATATTTTTTAGAAAATGTGTTCGATATTTGAATTAATTCGTCTATAAACCACTCGTCGCAATCTAACCCCGTGTATTGCCTGTAGTAAGACACGCTGCTATCGAAAGCACAGTACAAATAATAACCTACACTAAAGGGTTGATGATATTGAAACTTGTCAATTAAAGAAGCGCTATCGTCATCATTTCGTTTTATTAAAAGGCATTCAAAATCCGCATATATAATAAAAAGGTAATAACATTTGATTCGCATAATTTTTAAACACAACTGTTGATCCTTGGCATGATAACTTTACATTTGTTTAAATTTATACATTCTAATTTATGTTTTTCCAAACGTTCAGAGCTAGAGAAATAATTTAAACAGCGCTCGCATAAATAAATCGCGTGATGGTGTTTTGTGACTTGCGATCTAACAAGCCGCGATAAATGCTTGATTAGACAGTAATGAAATTTAATTCGGGACTTACTACTATTGCTGGAATCGATTTCATCTCGAGTTGTACTGAAATCACCACCTGCGGAGCGTCTGCATACAACGTTGTCTAAGTCGTCGGCTTCGAAATCTTGTTCACCGTCGTTGGCGTCCTCATCGCTGCTATCTGCTTCTACCTCGTATCGATCCTGTATCATCAGCAGGTTGACATGGTTAGGCTTCACGTTTGATGTAAGATACGTGGGCACCGTGATAAACTTTCCATTCTTCTTCTTTTGGAGCATGTACACATTGATTGAAATATTACTATTTTGACGTTCAAATTTCGGGATTTGAACCAATGTCATGGGCTGGTTGATGCCTGCTAGGTTTAATTTTTCACTATAATGCGGATACGATGTAACACGATTGATGTTTATTTTGTTGAGAGGTGGCCACAGCGCCGCTATTATACACCAAAAGAAGCACCCATTGTCCTTGTTTTGGATGTTAATTACAGCATGTTTGAGTGCTATTTCTCGAGGCAGAGGCAAATAAGAGGATGCATGTAGAACGTCGCCACATTTTTGATATTGACACCCAAGGATACGATGCGACAAAGTGCCCACCGGAGTCTTTTTCGTCAAAATTTTCCATTTTTCATCAGAGATTGCACGACATTTTCAGCAAACCACGCCAAAACCGCTTTTATTCAGTGTTTCGTTGTCTTCGTTCATCATTAACAAATAATTTTTAGTTGAAAAGTGTTTGACGTCGCGCGTTTCACCACCGTCTATTGAATTCTTAAGAAACTCACCAGATAACACAAAGTTTATTTTTATATTTTGTTTCTTTTTCGAATTAATCGGATTATTCGCAACCAGATCGCTTCAAGACAGTCAAAAAAATGATTCGACGAATTTATGGGTTAAATTCAGAACGATGCTTGTTCTAATTCTACACGAAAAGGCTGACTCTGTATCAATCCAGCGGATTCTGCTAGACCGGTTCTTCTTTGACGGCTTTTTCTTCTTTTAACTCGCATAATAAAGTTTTATATAGCAGTAAATTCGAAATAAACGTTTGAATAACATACATATCTTGATGTATTTACCAGAACACTATTCTTTTGCACTTTTGATGCCAAGCGAACGTATTTAGATATTAATTTTAAAAACACATCGATTTTTCTTTCACACTTTTTTTAACCAATAAATTGTAAGAATTTTTATTTTATCGATGACCCCTTTGTTAAATTATTTAACGACATTTAATGCTAAATTTTCTATCAAAATTAATATAACACATTTATTATGTAACTAAATTGCACTATATTTTATGCCCGCACGCGATCTTGAATGTGTTATTTTAATTAAACTTCACTTTATTAACTTGACTTTATTTGAAGAATATTTTCTATTTTATATGTAACGACAACATCCGTTTTTCAGATACATTTTTACATCACTTAATTATCTATGCGCACACACCTAAAACCGAAATGCGGCGTTGCCGTATTTCTTAAAAGGATTTTAGTGTCGAGTATAAATATCAACACCCTCCCTCGCTAAAATCTTTTAAATTTAAACTTTGTTTATGGATCGAGAAAAAAGGTTCTTGCAATCCTTTTGTAGAGAATGTCTGCTTGCTGTTGTTTACTTTCGATACTTTTAATATCAATGGAACCCTTCTCTAAGTTTTCATGAACAAAGTTGAGCTTTAAATCTAAATGCTTAACTCGACGATTATTTGCAGGATTTTTAACTAACGCAATACATCCTTGATTGTCTTCATAAAAACGACAGTTTTAACATTGACATTAAAATCAGTTAAGAGCATCCTTAACCATAAACCCTCACATACTGAAGTAGCTAACGCAATTAGTTCTGCTTCAGTCGTAGAGAGCGCGACGCAATTTTGTTTTCTCGTTGTCCAACTTACAACGTTTCCAAATACTTTAAACAAGAATCCCGACACTGATTTTCTGTCAATTATATCTCCTCCCCAGTCTGAGTCTACGTAACAAAATAAAGGTAATTTTTCTTGTCTCTAAATTCTAATCCTACTTTAACAGTACCCTTCAAATATCTAAGAACTCTCTTTAAAGTAGTTCCATGTTTCATCAGTCGCTTTATCGTTAAATCTACTAAAATAATTTAAGGAAAAACAAATGTCTGGTCTACTTCCTAACATCAAGTACATTAAGCACCCTATTAATTCTCGGAAAGGTTTATCAGTTTGCTTCGTTTCACTTAAATTTAATTTCAGTTTTGGATCAATTGGTATTTTTAGAAATATTACAGTTGCTAAAATTGAAACGATGCAAAAGTCTCTCTACATATCTAGATTGATTGATTATTAGTATTCCACTTTCCCTATCATAATCTATTTCTAATCCTAAGAAATGTTTCAGTTGACCTTTTATCTTTAATTTCAAATTCCTTTTCTAATCTTAATTTAACATACTGTATTAACTTTTAAATCTGGACCAGACAAATAACGACTTTCTTAATTTATAGACCCTATTTTCCTTGCATTTAGTACCAATTGGAGGGTATATGTAAACATTCTCTTTTCAGGACACCATTCAAAAGCTGTTTTAACATCTAATTGCATAAAAATAAAATGAAAAATTGATTTCCTACACTTAATAAAGTTCTAATTGTGGTTATTTTTGCAACAGGTGAGTATACATTATATTCATTAAAGTTATCTTGTGCAAACCTCTTACCACCAACCTAGCTTTGTATTTATCCTCAACGTTCCTTCTAATGGCTTGTATGTATAAACCCATTTTGTATCTAGTATTTTTTGTATCTTTTGGATGTTCTACTTCTTCCCAAGTGTCATTCTTATTTAACGAATGTAATTCCTTGTCCATAGCGTTTTGTCCAATGTTTTCCATCAGGCTTATCTTTTATTTCTTCAAAACTTTGTGGTACGTCTTCTAGAAAACTTGTAGCGTCATAGGCCATGTACATTTCATAGTCATCAAATCTCGTTGGTATTTTAATCTCTCTCTATTTCTTCGAACGTCATTAGCACCATCATTATTCGTTACCTGCTCTTCATCTTTATCTTCACTTACACCTTGAATATTCTCTTCTGTATCATTTACTCTACTTTCATCTTCTTCGAAATTTTCGTTTGTTTTATTTGTGCCATCTCCTTTTTAAACCATAAAACGTCTTCTTGGAATTTAACATCTCTTGAAACAATTATTCTATTTTGTGAAATGCTCAACAATCTGTATCCATTCGTTGCATATCCTAGCATTACACATTTTTCGCCTTTCGGATCGAACTTATCTCTGAATTTTTTTTGAATATGACTAAATCCAACACATCCAAAACTCTTAAATTACCACATTGGGTTTGGTTCCGTACCATACTTCAGCAGGTGTAACATCCTTTAAATTTTCAGTGAGGTCCTCTGTTTATCACATAAGCCGCAGTTCTAATTGCCTCTCCCCAAAATTCTTTCAGTACGCCTGAATCATTGATCATCGCTCGTCCACGTTCTACCAGAGTCCTGTTCATTCTCTCTGCTTTGCCATTTTGTTGCGGTGTATAGGGAACTGTATAATCTAAAATAATACCTTTATCTTTACAATAGTTTCTAAATTCGTGTGACGTATATTCACCACCATTATCACACCTTAACTTTGATATGCTACAAGTAAACATTGATTGAGCCATTTTCAAATATTCCTTAAAACAACCAAAAACTTCATTTTTATTCTTTATTAAATAAACAATGGTAAAATTTGAAAAATCATCTATGAAAGTAACGAAATATTTGTGTCCTTCATGGAGATAATGGAGTAATTGGACCGCATACGTCAGAATGAACAATTTCTAAAATTCTCCTACTTTTTTGTCTCATTCCGTAAGGTAATCTACACATCTTTCCATTTATACACGACTCACAAGATTCAATATTATTTGTTTGAAAATTTTCCATCAAAACCGACTACGGAGTTTTGTTTTATTAACGTTTTTAACCCTGAGTAACTTATATGACCAAACCTCTGATGCCATTTTTTAAATCATTGTTTTGTTGTTCACCTATATTACATTCTACTTTAATGATGTCAAAACTTATTTCATATAAATTTATTTTCTTTCCTATCCCTATTAATCTTTTATTTTTGTCTATTAATTCAACTTTTCCTTCGTTAAACACCACCTTTATACCTGAAGTTTCTAATTTTTTACCGACAGCAAATTTTTTCTCAATTCGGATACAAAAAGTACATTTTTATTGTACATTAATTCTTTGATCATTTACATAACTAATTACATGAATGTCACCCACACCTGTGGCAAATAAAAATTTATCATTCTTAGCTCTACAGCAATTTTGATTGGTTCCTCCAATAAATTAAATTTTGAAAAATACTTCCTTTCATTCACCATATGGTCCGTACAACCTGAGTCTACAAAAAAAACTTAACATTTTATCATTAAATTCATTTTGGCTACTACTAAAATTCTCTTTCACCTACAAAGCAAATTTCTTTATCTAATCCTGACCTATCACTATTGTGTAATTCTCTATCACTAACCTCATTGTCTACATAGTTGCTCCCTATGATCGTTATAAAATCTTCCTCTGTAACTTCCTCTACCCCTTTGCTGTCCTTTTTCCATTACCTCGGTTCCACTTTCTTTTCTTGACCCTCGTTTCTTAATTGAAAATGTGTTCCACGATTCTGATTATATCCATTTTTCCAACAATTTCTTTTATAATGTCCAACTTTCCCGCATCGATAACAGGCTTCATTTCTTGATTCTGAATTAAATGCTGTAGAGGGTTTCACTTCTACATTTCTTTTTTCAAAATTTCTTTTTTTTTCTTCATTCCTTAACTTGATTTCACCACTTCTAATGTCAACTTATCCGCTGGTAGGTTTTCAAGTACAGTGACTACCGTGTCATATGATTTAGGTAGACACATTAACAGATTACAAATTACATCCCTCCTCCTTAACCTCCGTTCCGGTTGATTTAGTTGCCGCAGTACCTCATCAAATTTTATAATAAATTCTTCAAAACTCTCACCTTCTTTTAATTTCATTGACAATAACTTCTTTTTAAGATACAATTGACTTGACAAGCCTTTTTTTTTCATGTACAATTTGTAACGGTCACTGTGAGTTAGGCAACACACAATACACGGAGTCGAGGTGTAAACGCGACATTTCTCCGTGTTCGCTCCTTAACGAAAATTTTGGGGATTTAATTCCCAGAATTCAACTTCCGCGTTGTCCTAATTGGCCAATACATTTTCGGCTGATCTTCAATTTCCGCCTTGTAACAACTACTATCACGTCGTGTTACGTGAAATTCAAATTTGCCTTCATCTGAGTGCTTAATCGTAATTCCGTCAAATTTTCTAGTGGTATGTATAGGACCCTGCAAACTTTCAATGTATAGCGGTATATTTTTAGCTGGGGAAAGGATTGATTACTCGATTTTCTGAAGTTTATCTTAGGACGGATGCGTGTACTAATTTCTTCTAATGGTCGCTCGATTGCACTCAGGTACGACAAATATTCTTCATGGCTTCTTCAACGTTACACCGTGCATAATTTTCAGATAAGGCGAGTTACTCCGGGATTAGAGTTACTCCGGGATTAAAATTACTCGGCTTTAAAGGTTCTTTTGGCCTAAACAAAACCAATTACCTGGCTGATTAAATTCATCGGGGATCTCTTTCTACCTTTATTGTCTTGTCGCTGCGTGTGTCGCATACTTGGGGTTTGCTGTTAAGATTGCTGAAGTACGGGACATCCTACCGAAATTAGGGGTCGCCGCAGCTGGAACCGACACCACATATCTGTATCTTCTCCTGTGTGTGTCAACATCGTAAACCTCTATCTACAACATAAGGTCAGATTTTTCTAATTATACTTCTGCGCTGAAAACAAACCATCTCCGGGACGTCACACTGCTACCGAAAACGTCTCAAGCGTAACACCTAAATAAGTACAACTTGTCTTGGCACCTTAAGTGCAGTTAAATCTTTGGAACTCGAAACGTATTTGTTCACGTATTTATATTTTTTTTTGTTAATTCACTACAATATAATTAATTAACTTGTTGTGGCGCATATACTTGCCCAATCTGTAAACGAATGTGTACCGTAAAGGCGCGAACTTGCTTCATTTACCCACCATTGCTTGGGGATTTTAGAGTATAAGTGTAATACCACGGAAGAGCGCTCTTTTGGGGAAACACCTAACTCTCCGATACTTTTTAACGCTAAATATTGCAACTGCGAACACTAAATACACCTTCGTATTGTGCGGGTGTGGTTACGTCGCCATCTTGTCTAGATTAAATAACGCCAGTGGCGTACCGCAGAAATTATTAACTGGATATATTTAAATTGTGCTCTGTTCCTTCTTCTTTTATGGTGTGTTATTAAATATAACGTTTTGTAGGTTACTTGTGTCTCTCTCTCTTTATTGTATTTATTGCTCCTTTAATTTGTTACGGTTGATTGTTGCGTCTGTTTCTTTAGTTCGGAAGCAGGTTTGTATCCACGCATTAGGACTATGGCGCCCTCGGATTAAATCAAGACAGTTCTGAAGAAGCGGTGGATCCTTTTCTCACCCACGCCCTACTCTTCGGCTGCCGGCAAAACTTACTTTCTTCAATTAACCGTAGCAAGAAATTGGCATCCCAACTTCGGGGCTCGATTTTCTTCTCGTTTCTTTCTTTTGTGAAATCGGATTATCAGTCAAGGTTGCTCGAGTATTTTCTTTACTTGTCGTTCGATTCTCTTTGGAAATTTTTATTTCTCTCTCTCTCTAGTACTTAGTGCTATTGCTTGCTTTCCTTATTACTATCAGTTTGATCAGTAATAGGACATTTACTTAAAATTGTTTTATTATTCTAGGGTTAGTATTTTAATACTGTTTCTCTTTCTTACTTGTTGTTGTGGGTTCGAGTTTATTCTTTTTTTTGTATTGGAAGCTAGGAGATTTTATTTAAAATGCCGAAAGTGTGGAAATTCGAGGTCAATCGCCTTAAACAACACGAACTGCGATACGAGTTAGCTTCTAGGGGACTTAGTGCTGACGTTTCGGTGGAGGGTCTTCGGAAACTGGTCCGTAGTGCTCTTCAGCTGGAAGCGGAAAAATCTTTATCCGAAATTAAATACAGCATCGAGTATGAAACCGATGTAACTGCGGTAAATGTCTCTTTAGGGAGCTTCGTACGTTCGTTGATAATTTCACTGGTGACAGCACAACTTCGGAATTTCTTCGTTTTTCTACTCTTTGGACTCATACTATTCGCAGGTGCAAGCTGATGGTTGCCACCTCGACAGAACAAGCTGCCAATAGGAATTCTCTTCTACTTTCTCTTACCGATCTTCATAACACTATTGATTCTATGATCAAGAAGCATCGGCATACTACTTTTGGGATCAGTCAAGCTGTTACTTCTAGTCCTAAATTAACGGTTACTGAGGACGAAGGTGAACCTGACCAACTATCATCGGAGTCTGATGTCGAACCAGAACCAACACCTGTTGCCTCTTGTAGTGCTTCCTACTTTTCTAAATCTGTTGCTACAGCGAAACTAAACTTAACTTTTTCTGGGGATGGTAAAACATCTCTTTCTGAATTTCTTACTCGCTTGGAGGAATTAAGCACGGCTAGGGGAATTTCTCTGACGCAATTGTTTCATGGTGCTCCAGAACTCTTAACTGGAAAAGCTCTTCTTCTCTTCAGGGCTCATCGACAATCGCTGTCTTCGTGGAAGGATGTGGTGCGTTTACTACAATCGGAGTTTCTTCCGGTGGATTACAACGATCGATTGCTGGACGAAATTAAGGCACGAACCATGGGTGCTCATGAGGGGTTTGGGATATACTTGGCTACTATGCAAAGCCTTTTCTCACGGTTGAGTGAACCATTATCGGAACCACAACAGATCCGAATAATCAGGCGCAATCTAACGCCATATTTCCAAACGGCCTTGGCTCTTCATGATGTCTCAACCATCTCGCATCTATTGTCGCTTGGGAAAAAAGATTGAGCATAGTCAATTCTTAACCCAATCTTTCAAACCACCACCTACTAGACGCGTGACTTCTTTGCTGGAACCTAACCTAGCTTACGTCGCTCCAGAAACTTCTTCTTTGAATACTTCTTCTTGTTCTTCGGTCTCTTCGACTATTCCTTCTAGGCCTCTCAACTCTTACAGGGGACCTGTACGTTGCTGGAATTGCGGGAATACGGGACATGTTTCTCCTCGTTGTCCAAACCCACAGAACCTTCATTGTTTTGGCTGTGGAAAGGCAGGTGTTACCAAGCCTAATTGCTCCCAATGTTCGCCGCAGGGAACGCACGTCAGAACCCTCGGACCGAGTCGTAGGTTCTACTCTCTCTCAACCTCGGATTCTTCTTTTACTGATCTAGACCACTCTCAACAATTGTTACTTAACTTTATTTTTGCTAGCGTTCGTGGTGATGAACGACCTTTTCTTAACGTATCAGTGCTGGGCATACCTTTTAAAGCCTTACTGGATACAGGATCTTCTAGGACGATACTAGGAAGTATCGGTTGGCATTTGCTTCAGTCCCTTAAGGTGTCCTTAAAAAATCTACTTCGACTTTTTGTAACGTGGCTAATGGTGGACAATGTGCCATTTTTGGGTGTTGTTTCTCTTCCTTATACTTTAGAGGAAAAACCAAGGTAATAGAAACCTTAGTGGTTCCTGAGATTTCTCAAGGGTTGATATTGGGGATCGACTTTTGGAAGGCGATGGCCTTCGTACCAGATTTCAGCAAGGGTCATTGGTCCTTTGGTACTGATGCGGTTGGACATGCGGTTCATTCGAGTGCGCTGAACATCAAAGACGACTTATCAAGGTCGCAACAGTCTTCGCTAGAGGCTGTTATCTCTGCCAGCTTTTCTTTACAGCCATCTGGTCTAGGGTGTACCCAGCTCGTTCAACACAGTATCCATACCAAGGCTGAGCCAATTAAACAACGGTACTATCCTCTATCACCAGTACTATCTCGGATTGTCAATGAAGAACTGGACAAGATGCTACAGTTAGGTGTAGTAGAGCCATCTACCAGTCCATGGTCCAGTCCTGTGGTCTTGGTTAGAAGAAAGACAACTCCTATCGGTTTTGCATTGACTATCGGAAGCTAAATCAGGTCACGGAACGCAACGCTTATCCTCTGCCGTATATCACTTCTATCTTGGATCGCTTACGGGATGCTAGATTTCTCTCGAGTTTGGACATTCGTTCTGCTTATTGGCAAATTCCTTTAACTCCTGAATCCAAACCGCTTACTGCCTTTACTGTTCCTCATCGTGGATTGTTCCAATTTACTAGAATGCCGTTCGGTCTGCATAATTCTCCTGCAACCTTTCAGCGGCTGATCGACCAAATTATCGGTGCAGAGCTGGAACCGTTTTGCTTCGCCTACCTGGACGATATTGTTATCGCGACACCAACTTTCGACGAACATCTTCGAGTACTGGAAAAAGTTCTGAAACGATTATTTGCTGCCGGTTTGACATTAAATCAGGAAAATGCCATTTCTGTCGTTCGGAGTTGAAATACTTGGGCTACGTTGTGAATAAAAATGGGTTGCTGGTGGATCCAGAAAAGGTGACTGCCATACTTAACATTCCTATACCGACCACGGTCACCGAAGTGCGACGCGTGATTGGCATGGCTAGCTGGTATCGCCGTTTCATACCGAACTTCGCTTCTCTTACTTCTCCTTTATCTGCTCTTACTCGGAAAAATGCTTTGTTTGTGTGGACACCGGAATGTCAATCTGCTTTCGTTTCTCTTAAAGAACACTTAGTTTCTGCTCCTATCCTGACTTGTCCTAATTTTTCTCTGCCATTTGTTGTTCAAACTGACGCTTCGACTTTGGCGTGGGTGCTGTCCTTAGTCAGGAATCGCCTGAGGGGGAAAAGGTTATCAGTTACATCAGTCGCTCCTTAACTAAAGCGGAGAGGCGCTATAGTACTACGGAAAAAGAATGTATTGCAGTCTTATTCGCCATTCTTAAGTTCAGACCGTATATTGAGGGCTCTCACTTCACCATCATTACTGACCATCACTCGCTGGTATGGCTTAACCGTTTGCAGAGTCCGTCTGGTCGTCTTGCTCGTTGGTCCTTACAACTCCAAGAGTATGACTTCACCATCAGACATAGGAAAGGCAAAGACCACGTTGTGCCAGATGCGTTATCTCGTGCTGTTCCTGCTGTTGGTGATGAAGCTGAAACCACCTCTCCTCATCTTGATTCCTTAGCTGTTCCTTCTTCTCTTGGTCTTGACTTACCTACTACAAATAAATGGTATAATAACTTACTGAATCGTGTACTCACAACACCTCACAAGTTGCCTCATTGGTCTGTCGATAATAACATCTTATATCGCAGAGTGACTAGTTCTTTTACCACTTCTATGGTGGATCCGAATGATGAATGGAAGTTAGTCGTTCCGGCTGAACAAAGGAGACGCATCATTCAGGAGAACCATGATCCTCCAGTTGTTGGCCATGGTGGAGTAACTAAGACAACCGCAAGAATTCTGCAACATTATTACTGGCCTCGATTACGTGCAGACGTGGCTCGCTATATCCGCCGTTGTTCTACTTGCTCTTCCAATAAGGTATCTCAAGCAGCTCCTCCTGGAATGTTTGCTCCTCGTGCTCGTCCTACGGGACCGTGGCAAACTTTATGTTGCGATATTGTTGGGCCGCTTCCTCGTTCTTCTAAAGGCAATTGTTACGTGTTTGTGGTTGCCGATTGTTTCTCTAAATTTGCCTTTTCTTTGCTATGCGTGTTGCTACTGCTGCTGCGGTTACTAAAATCCTGGAAGAACAGGTGTTTTTTACTATTTGGAGTGCCGCAGTACCTTATTTCTGACAACGGAGTACAGTTCCGCAGTCGTGAATTCACTCAAATGTGTGAGAACTATCATTGCACCATCCTATATACTGCCAAATACCATCCGCAAGCAAATCCGGCTGAACGGATAAATCGCGTTCTTAAGACCATGATAGCGTCTTATGTTAAGGACAACCAGCGGAAATGGGATGTGAAGCTCCCTCACATTGGATGTGCAGTTCGTTCGGCGAAACACGAAGTGACTGGATGTACCCCGTACTTTGCTCTATTTGGTCGTGAACATGTCATCTCTGGCAATCTCTTCAATAAATCACGTCTTGAACCAACTGACTCAGAACCTGATCATAATGTGTCTACTCGACGTTACGCGGCTATCCAGGAATATATACTTCAACGCCTTCGGAAAGCCTATGAAACTACACGAAATAGGTATAACTTACGCCGCCGACATGTCAAGTACAACGTGGGTGATCTGGTGTGGCGTCGTAACTTCCAACTATCCGACGCTTCGAAGCATTTCAATGCGAAACTCGCACCTAAATTCTTAGGCCCGTTCACGGTGAAAACTGTCGTGTCTCCCTGGACGTATGAACTAGCTGATTCTTTAGGAAAGTCACTAGGTACGTGGCACGTGAAAGACCTTAAGCCAGAACCTCTCTCGAATTCGGAAGAGGCTAATGCTGAACTTGCTGTGCTGGAGCCTAATTGTTTAGATCACTCTTTACTTTATCCTAGACGGAAAAAGCGTCGTAAACTTGCTTGTACTGCCAGCTAGAAGACACGGTTCATGACTGGATTTCTACTTGGACACGACTTATTTTACTTGACTATTTACTTTTGCTGATTTTATCATATCTGTATTATTTTTTTTCTTTCACGGGTTTCTAACGAATTTGCTCGGACTATCTTCCTTCTAGTAAGGAGAAGTTCGTATTTCTCTTATATTGTTGCTGAATAAATTTCTTTTATTTCTGCCTTACTGTAGGTTGGTTATTAATGAGATTATCGATGGTTTCTGGCTCTATTAGCTACACGACATTATGATCGATTTACATCGAAATCTCTGATTTATTTGGTGCTCTCCGTATATCTTTATTTTCTTTCTGCGAGAACTGTATATACGTAGATACAGGTTCTTTTGTTTTTGGTTTGAGAAGCTTTATTTTTTTGGGGATGCCTGTTGACTTGAGTTCAAGTTGAGCGTGCTCCTGCTCTTGTTGACAATGCATCAAGATTGTTGGGTTTTCTTTTTCTTTTCTGGGAGATACCAAACCGCTTCGGCGAGCTTAATGATATACTGACTCAGTTCTAATTGAGTTAGCTCATAGTTATATTTAATTTTTTTTTTTGCTGGAACCATAATGGTTCACATTCGTTAGAATTCCATGTGATATGGGTAGGTTGGTTGGGCACGTAGGATTGGACCTTCTCAGGTAAATAATACCAAAATTTGACCTTGAATTGGATTTCGAGCTTCGAGACTTAGTTTCATGAGTTCACGTAGTTGTGGGAGTACCGTGATTTCCCGATCCGTGACGGATTGAACGCCCTCTCCTATATGGCTCGTTGGTGTACGTCTTCGCCAGTTTGGCAATCCTTTTCAAAGCCGAATTCAGACACCTGAATGTGTCTTGTCTTGTGTGAACGTCGTTTTTGTTGCTCTCTGTCCTCTCGAGGAGGGATAGAGTATTTCCCTTTCCCTTGTCTTTGCTATCATCTGTTCTTCTTCTTTCTTGCGTAGAGGTACCGCTTTGGCTGGGGGTTTCAGTGGGTGTTGGCGTGAGGGAGTCGGAGCTCCTGTTTCTGGTACCCTTGTTTCGTTACCAGGCACACCAACCCTTAGGGGCCGTACAGGGCGAGCAAGATCTGGGGCAGGGGTAAACCGTTCGCCCTTAACCTCCGTCAATGGATCACTGGCCGTAGCCACTGCAGAACCTCAAACTGTTGACTTGTTCCAGTCTTTTACTTTTGGAAATTTTTGGGCAAAATTTTGGGATCCTTCCTTTCATTCTTCCATTATGCTATAGGGTTGGGGGTTTATCCTCGGTTTTCAGAGTCGCACTCTTTAACTGCATATCCATTAGTCTTGTGGTGTCGGGAGTATCGGCCCAAGACTAAATCCTTTCCTGGGTGGGAGGACTTTATTTTGGGAAGGCTCAGTACTAAGGGTCGTGAATGGCGAGGGGGTGGATTTTCACTGGGGCCCAATGACGCGAGTTTCCATCCTTCGCGAGGGTCTTGGTGGGAGTGATGCCTGGTGCCACCCATTCGACATGCACGCCGCTAGGAAATGCCCGATCTTAATAATTTCCTAGGGTTTATCTAACCTCTTGGTATTTGGGTTTCAGCCTTATCCTTATTCCTATCTTACCTTAAACCTTCCTAGGGTACCTTATTTTGGGGTAATTCAGGTATTGTTTTAATTTGGGTTGGGGTTTCATTGGTTTTTAGGGCTCTGTCCTGGACGCTTGTCCAAACTTCAAACTTTACTATAATAATATTTTCTGTTGACTGGGTTTAGTAAGGTTGGTTGAGATACTGTTGGATGACCCACGTTTTCTTTACCTTGCTTCTCGGAAATCGCTAATTGCGAGTTTTTGTGGGCGTTCAATCTCTTGGTGTTATCCTTTTCTTTTTCTTGGTCGTTGCTTGACTTTGTTGCTGGATACACCAAACGCTTCATGCGAGTTTTGAACAGATTTCATCAGATCAGCTACTCTTAGTTCAACAAACCGTCTATCTCTTAGGGGTTGGGTTTCATTAGGTTTTTATATGTGTGTGTGGGTATCTTTGGTTATATGTCGCTCATGTTGGAGATTCCTTTTTTTTTGCTGAACACCTACGGATGTTAATTTTCTGGATTATGTATGGTGCAGCGGATTATGTTTATCCTTCTGCGCGGGCTTGAAGTTTTGTGGGGGAATTTGTAACGGTCACTGTGAGTTAGGCAACACACAATACACGGAGTCGAGTGTAAACGCGACATTTCTCCGTGTTCGCTCCTTAACGAAAATTTTTGGGGATTTAATTCCCAGAATTCAACTTCCGCGTTGTCCTAATTGGCCAATACATTTTCGGCTGATCTTCAATTTCCGCCTTGTAACAACTACTATCACGTCGTGTTACGTGAAATTCAAATTTGCCTTCATCTGAGTGCTTAATCGTAATTCCGTCAAATTTTCTAGTGGTATGTATAGGACCCTGCAAACTTTCAATGTATAGCGGTATATTTTTTGCTGGGGAAAGGATTGATTACTCGATTTTCTGAAGTTTATCTTAGGACGGATGCGTGTACTAATTTCTTCTAATGGTCGCTCGATTGCACTCAGGTACGACAAATATTCTTCATGGCTTCTTCAACGTTACACCGTGCATAATTTTCAGATAAGGCGAGTTACTCCGGGATTAGAGTTACTCCGGGATTAAAATTACTCGGCTTTAAAGGTTCTTTGGCCTAAACAAAACCAATTACCTGGCTGATTAAATTCATCGTGGGATCTCTTTCTACCTTTATTGTCTTGTCGCTGCGTGTGTCGCATACTTGGGGTTTGCTGTTAAGATTGCTGAAGTACGGGACATCCTACCGAAATTAGGGGTCGCCGCAGCTGGAACCGACACCACATATCTGTATCTTCTCCGTGTGTGTCAACATCGTAAACCTCTATCTACAACATAAGGTCAGATTTTTCTAATTATACTTCTGCGCTGAAAACAAACCATCTCCGGGACGTCACACTGCTACCGAAAACGTCTCAAGCGTAACACCTAAATAAGTACAACTTGTCTTGGCACCTTAAGTGCAGTTAAATCTTGGAACTCGAAACGTATTTGTTCACGTATTTATATTTTTTTTTGTTAATTCACTACAATATAATTAATTAACTTGTTGTGGCGCATATACTTGCCCAATCTGTAAACGAATGTGTACCGTAAAGGCGCGAACTTGCTTCATTTACCCACCATTGCTTGGGGATTTTTAGAGTATAAGTGTAAGACCACGGAAGAGCGCTCTTTTGGGGAAACACCTAAATCTCCGATACTTTTTAACGCTAAATATTGCAACTGCGAACACTAAATACACCTTCGTATTGTGCGGGTGTGGTTACGTCGCCATCTTGTCTAGATTAAATAACGCCAGTGGCGTACCGCATAAATTATTAACTTGCTATTAATCTTATATTTTTTTTCCTTCTTTTGTGTACGACTATATATATATGGGTACGAACGAATACGCTTCGTAGAATTAACTTACGTTGTAAGTGGATATATTTAAATTGTGCTCTGTTCCTTTTTCTTTTATGGTGTGTTATTAAATATAACGTTTTGTAGGTTACTTGTGTCTCTCTCTCTCTTTATTGTATTTATTGCTCCTTTAATTTGTTACGGTTGATTGTTGCGTCTGTTTCTTTAGTTCGGAAGCAGGTTTGTATCCACGCATTAGGACTATGGCGCCCTCGGATTAAATCAAGACAGTTCTGAAGAAGCGGTGGATCCTTTTTCTCACCCACGCCCTACTCTTCGGCTGCCGGCAAAACTTACTTTTCTTCAATTAACCGTAGCAAGTTTCTAAAACATCCGTCACATTCCATAAGCCGTCGTTTTCTCCCTCAGGTTTTCTAGCTGGTTGTCGTTCACACACTGTGTTATAATTGATTTTGCTTTGCTATCATTTCGATGATTCCTTTTTTCTTTTGTTCGTCACTTATATTCAAATCAACTTCCTTTGTTACAACTTCATAGACCCCATGTTCTTCTAGTATCAATTAGTTCATTTCCAATTATAATAATTGTTTTTCCATTTAATGGTTCAATATTTAAATTTTAACGCTCGCCATTTCCTTTGTTCCGTCCAACACGTGCAATAACTTTCACGATTTTCCAACCTTATACTTTTCACTAATTAATAATATTATTACTTGTGATCTGGGCCCATAACCTGTTATTTTTAATTAAACTTCACTTTATTAACTTGACTTTATTTGAAGAATATTTTCTATTTTATATGTAACGACAACATCCGTTTTCAATACATTGTTTACATCACTTAATTATCTATGCGCACACACCTAAAACTGAAATGCGGCGTTGCCGTATTTTGTAAAGATTTTAGTGTCGAGTATAAATAACAACTGAGAATGGATGGTGTGTGTTACTGGTCAAACACGAACTGGAGCTGATCGACGGTCACACCGTATGTAGTTTTTTTGTACCCCACCCTCTTAATAGCTATTGGCTTTTGTTAAACTATCAATAATATCGTTGCTAAAATGCGTTACAAGCCTTTTAGGCAGGTAGTAGAAGTACTCTTTGATATATAGACTATTACACAACGTCCATATTTACCTTCGAAAGAACGAATCTTGTCAATTACATATTCTTTATTCAACTCTAGGTCTTTAATTAAACCCTTTGTATGAAGCGCATTTGGCTACTTTATTAATATTATCAATCATCGACAACGCGCACATCGGTACGGAGACGAGCTTGATGATTCTGACATCGTTGTAAATAATTTAATACAGACTAGATTATGTCAACCCTTTCGTGTTGATATACCCTAATTCCACTAAAAACTCTCTTGGTTTACTGATTTTAAACAGCTTTAATATCGAATTATGACAGCCGGGGTTTTTCCATTTCTGTTCGAATTCTTTCATTATAAATTGGGATTAATAAATAACTATGTGAGTTTAACGAGAAGTTGACTGTTTTCTACACCAACGCAGCCAATCATTATTATTTAAGCACGATTCGCTAAAATTATTCTTTGCGTTGTTTTACGAGTCGTTTATTGATATGATACCGCTTCACACACCATTGCGACCCATTAACTGAAACATGTACCTACATAAAATTGATTTACTTGAATTATAATTAAGAAACATTTTTGGTTTGTTAACACAACGTAAATGCTTTGAAGATAATAATTAGGTTTTACATAGAAATATTTGTATCAGGATAAGTTATAATTTATCAAATTAAAATCTAGCTGTTACCTATATATATATACAGGGTGTTTCTAAAAGGTATGTAATAACCAGTATAAAATCCTGGGACAAAAAAGTAAATTTGACAAAATTTACCTATATACAAAACACGTACTTGCAGAGCTACAGTTATTTAAAGTTTCATTTTGATTTTCCTATATTTGGAATATTTATTAAATCTAGAGATAATCGAATAAAATTTAGCATGAGAGTTTGACTGTAGGATGCAAATAAGCAGTAAAATTTGTACTTACCTAACTTATTATTCAAAAGTACTTAACCTAGAGCATTCCATTTTGGCAGAATTTTTACTGGTATAAGTAGTCGAAATCTAACTCACGTTGAAGTATGTTAAAAGCAAAAAAAGATTCTCTTGTTAAAGATATGAAAAGTTAACAATTTCGATAAAAATCGATTTGAAGTTTTCTGTTTTTAAGTTTACATTTTTAATTTAGTTGGCTTAGAAAATAACTATTAACCTAAAGAATTTATTAAGTTAGATTTAAATAAAATTTACAAAATAAAAAACAACAATAAGAAACGAATAATAAAAATTTAAAACATGTTCAAAATGTCTCCACCCACTTCAACGCATTTTCTGGCACGTTTCATTAAAGAAAAGAAAGCGTGCTCAAAGATATGAGGAAGATTTCGAAAATCGTTAGCTGCTTCAAGAATTCGTCTCCTCAGCAGAAGTTCACTGGTAATTGAATTACTGTAAACAGCGTCTTTCATGAAACCCCAAAACAATAGTCTAATGGATTAAAGTCGGGCGAGCGTGGACCACACCACCGGAGCATCAGCACCTCGTCCTATCCAGCGCCTTGGAAAGTTTTCACTAAGCCATTCCCTAACTGCACGGCTAAAATGTGGTGGAGCTCCATCGCATAAACCACATGGGACCAGTATTAAGGTTAACATCTTCTTAATCCGGAAGCTGTTGTTGAAGAAAAATTTAAATAATTTTCGCCGTTTAAACGTTCGTGAAAAAAATGGTCCAATTGTTTTCGCACAATATTGCCACCATACGTTTACAAACTTATGCTGATGTCGCATTTCTTTTATTACATTCGGATTATCTTCCGCTAAAAAGATTATGATGAGATTCATCACACCATCACGGTAAATATTGCTTCTGTCGTAAAAAGTATTTTGGCGAAAAAAAATTAGTCCCTTCGATTTTGTGCCAACAACCATTACCTCTAGCTGCTCTCAAAATTCAGATCAGCTGGTTTACGCAAAACTTGAACAATTTGTACATGGAATGGATATAGTAACTGCTCTCGAATAGTTCGCCATACCACACTATGTGTCTTGTAACTGAGAGCTACCTTTCTAGTGCTAATGCGTGGTTAATTCTGACAATATTTAAAATATCTTCTTCGAGATCCACCATTACATACCTATTTCTTCCATAATCAGAGGTCTTAGGTTTCAAATGTACCATGTTCTCGTAAACATCTGTCAACAGAAAAATGTACGCCGATCTGGAGTCTTCTGTTAGGTATTGCTCCGCATATCTTCTTCTTAGCTGCAGCTGCATTGGAACGACATTCTCCGAACACTAAATGTTATATCTGCCATTTCACCAAACGTTATATGTTGTCATTCATTGATTGATATGATCTAAATCTACGATATTCAACAAAAATTAAGTAGTAGCTAAAACGAAGTGCTTTCAAAACCTTGTTTGAACAATTTGACAACAAGCCGTAAGTCTTTTGTTCACTAACAAGTAAGATTTATTTTCCATAGTTACTGTTTCTAAAACCTTCATTAAACATGCAATGTGAAAGCAGAAATTTTCAAATGGTTTTTATCAAAATGGTTAACTTTTGCACACCACAACAGAATCTTTTTTTTGCTTAACATCTTCAACGTGATAAAGTTAGATTTCAACTACTTATACCAGTAAAAAAATTCTGGCCAAAAATGGAATGCTCTTTTAGGTTAAGTACCCAGAATAATAAGTTAGGTAAGTACAAATTTTACTGCATTTTGCATCTACAGAGAAAACTCTCATGTATAAATTTTATTCGATTATCTGGATTATTATGTTCAAATATAGGAAGAATCAAAATGAACTTTAAATAACTGTAGCTCTGCCAGTGCGTTTTTTTGTATATAAGATAAATTTTGTCAAATCCTTTTTGTTTACCAGGATTACAGCCGTTACATTTTGAATACCGAAACATATATATATATATATATATATATATATATATATATAATATACTATTCTTTTACGTTAAACATGTTTGTAATAAAATCTTGGGTTTAAACACGTCATAATAAATATTAAAATTACAACGTTTCGCCACTAACACGCAGCTTTTTCAAGTAATTAATAAATAACAATCTTGGTTTCTATGCGATTTTGACCTTGAACGTGTCGCTGGACCAGAGTAACAATAGCATTACGTATCGGTATCATGGTAATGTTGTTTTATATTTTATTTTACATTCTATTTGTTGGATATTTGGGGATCTTCTATATCTCAGGTAGTTCTTTCGGCTTCCATGTTAAGTAAACCTTTTCCATCATCTCGTTTATTAAATGCGCTTCAGGACGTCTTTCTATCTCGATTTGTTCTCTAATGAGGCGGTTCACATAAATATTTTCTCTTCCTAACGCATTCTTGTATTTTCAAAATCGATTTTATGTCCTGTTGGTGGTGATGATGTTTCAGCCAGAGAATAAGTTAACCATCTTTTCGGGACTACTTAGTTTGTGTTCTTTCTCCTTTCTGCGAAATATAGTCGATTGGTTTGTCAGCATTGTAGATGTATCCTCCGCAAGGAATTTCGCCAATGCATTGATCTTCTAAGGAATAGTGCTCATCTTTAGGGGGCAGGAGAAGACTTAACTTTATTAACAGGTACAGAAACCCCATCGTATGTTGTGTTCCTTTGAATGTTACTCCATCTTCTCTGTAGTTACCTTTGAAGTACGGGTTGATACAGTAAACGTACTCTTATCGTTCTTCGTTGTCACTCTTTGTTTCATCCTTTTCCTTTCTGCTATAATGACGTGAAAAACCATTTGTTTAAAAACTTGATTCAAGAGAGATTCATTTCATCTGTATATTACTCGCTTTATGTTAGTCTAACCGATCTAATTCAATAAGGTTTTTAAAACAGATTTAAATGTTCGCTGGATGATGATGTGAATTAATATGAATTATCTATTAATTGAGTTTTATTTCTACTTACATTGTAAATACCTAAACTTAAATCTTTGGTTTATTTCCTAATTAGTAACACGTCAAGAATTGGTTTTTCCGTTTAACTTCTACTGGTAGTGATTTAATTTGTGGATGAATCTTATTTAAATAATTTAAAGCTGTAATGCTTCATTACCATGGCCATATGGAATAAATATCATCAACATATCGTAAATAGTTAAGTTTTGTTTGTTAGAAAGATTCATGGATTGTTTTGTTTCCAAAGTTATCCATAAATAAATTAACAATTGCAGGTGAATAATTGATCCGTTGGTGCTCTTGAATTTTGTTTATATTTTCTTAGAGTCGTGTAAAAGTATGTGGATCAATGTTTAGTTAAACCGAACAACATCGGGTGTTTTCATATGTTTGTTTATGGGAATATTAAAGTCTCTTCTATTGGAACTTTAGTAAAAGGACTCAGTCAAATGTCATGATATCTGTAGGTTTTAATTTACGACAGCCTCTAATAATATCTATAAAAATAATGTTGAATTTTTAATATAAGACTTGAGGATTAAACAAAAGGTTGTATAATATTTTAGCAACATATCCAGCTAACTTTTTGTTGAAGAAGTGATCTATCACACACCAAATGAGTCTAAAATTATTTGCCATTTTTGTGAATTTGATAATCCATAAGTTTTTGGACATTCAGAAGACTTTTCTCTTGGTATTAATTTCTTTTGAATTTTCTTATCGAGTATACATTCACTTAATTCCAGGCTTTGTAGATTTTTCACGAGATACGTTTGTAGGATCAGAGTTTATGTTTTGTAAATAGGATCTTGTAACAATGTTTCAGATTTTTATTTATAATCTTCGGTATCCATTAGCCACGTTCTGCATTTCCTCATCAGCAGGTAGCACAACAATAAATTATCGCACGGTTCTTTAACGCTTTCGTACCGTAAGTGACGTTTGCGTTTGGAAGCTTAGTTTCTTCGAACATGAGAAACTTCTTTGTCGACGCGATTTTCTGCTTCAACGTTCTCAAAATCTTTGACTGCTGCTACAACCTTTATTATGTCTCTTCATTGGAATACAGAAGGAACTAACAAAACAAAATTGAAACCTTTACTAAGAAACCACTCACAAAGAATAATTCTGTTCTAATTCTTTGCTTGAAATAATGCATGTTTATTACGAACATCAAGTGTCATTTCTATTGTTCAATTTGGAACTTTTGACTGAGACAATCAAATTTCTTTGGCAAGTGTGCGTTTTTAGTTCCTTTAACATCTGCGTTGGACAAACCACGATCGTGTATTTCTGAGAAGAAAGAACACAAACTAGCATTCCGAAAAGGATGTTTAACTTATTCTCTAGCTGAACATCATCCCAAACAGGACATATCAAATGTTTTGAAAATAGAATGCCTGGAAGAGAAAAATATTTATGTAACCGCCTCATTAGAAGAACAAATCGAGATAGAAAGACGTCCAGTTGCATTAATAAACGAGATGATGGAAAGGTTTACTAACACTTGAAGCCGTTATTATACACTCAGGAAGATCCCAAATATCCAACAAATAGAACAACAAAAATGCAAATAACATTCTGTGATACCGATACGGCATTCTTTGGTTACTCTGTCCAGCGATTTGCGTTCAAGGTCAAAAATCGCATAGAAACTAAGATTGTTATTTATTAGCACAGAAAAGCTGCGTGTTAATGGCGGCTGTCGTAATTTTTTATTTATTACACGTGTTTAAACCCCAAGATTTTTGTTACTAAATATATATATATATATATATATATATCTGCCTTCTCTATATATATATATTTAAATAACACACATATTTCTTCTAATGAATAATAAAATTTAATTAGAATAATTATTGGTTTTAGAATATTTCCACGTCGCTTTTTTGGAATACCAACGTTGGTTTTGTTTGCATCACTAAAACACTAAATCAGGAATAACCATTTGTGGGTTCCATCACGTGTAAATGTTATAGAATTTTGATATCGCTAAGAGTGGTTTAAATATGAGCTTTTTTCACTATACCAAAGACGATCCATATAATACTTATATTGTGTACACCAACGACTGATGCTATCAAAGAATACACATTTGATGGCGTATTTTCGGCGGCGTCATGCAACAGCCATTTTATAGTGATAATTTACACAATCAGCTATTGTGAGACGCCACCACAGTAAACAATATATCTCAGGCTATAATGATTTTTCAGGCCCACATATGTCAGTCAAGCTAGAGAAGGTTTATTAACTAAAGTTCGTGAACAAATCGGCTCTTGCGTTTTGCTCCGAATTGTTACATTATTATATATTTAATTGTATAAGTTCGTCGATTACGATTAATATTTTGACTGTGATTATCGTTTCTTTAGCATCTGCAACAGTCAAAGTCACCGCATAATGATAATTTGTGGATCAATTGGTCCATGCGGACGCACCACCGAGTGAATAACCATAATATCGTTTTTTCGCCACCGTTTTATCGAAATAAACTGAAGGCTTAAAATTAACTAAATATCTAATGGGAAATTAAGCAATGTTATAAATGAATACAAATTATTAGATGTTTATTGTCTAGTTAAAATCGATTTCAATGTCATTTTGCTTATCATTTTCGTTTTACCTTCAGCTTTGTCTTGCAACAAAGTCAAGTAGCCACCTTGCATAATGATAATTTTACGTGATCAACTATTGTGGACCGCCCGCCGCGGTGAGTATATGTATCTTACTTCTATAAATGTTTTTTTCTGCCCACTCCCATGTTTTATCTGGAGATTCAAAAGAAAAATATATGGTATAAAGACTTTGTGGTCAACTAAACACCCACATAGCGCTTTTGCATTTCACGGCTGTCAGGTGGTTTCTGCAATTATTTAAATTCAAAATCAGTTTCATAATATAACAATTTTGTTGTTATAATCTGATTCTAAAAAAATGGTTTCGATCAGACATTTTTTTCTTGCAGTTTTTATGATTTCTAAACAATCATAAAATGTGTTTACGCATATGCGGTTTATAATGGACAGTTATAAAATCTATTGTATTGTGTTTTTTAAAAATTATGCTATTATTACAATAAAACAAATTACAATCAGAGAGATGTTGATCTCGTCCCTAATACAGTTTTGGCTGTAACAACCAATCGCAATATTTTCTCGCCACAAAACTTAAGGGCGGGTTCGCTGTTGTTGAGAAGGAAGTATCACCGTCTTTTTTGCGTATAAAATCTTGCACGCAATCCAGTATCATAATAATTAATTTAAAAATGTCTGGTGGACGAAAGTTTGTCGATAAAAAAATCGTGCTTTTGCCCCCGTTAATAGTGATCACGTGTTAACAATTAATAAACTGGGCGAACATTTGAGATTGTGCCACCCCCTGCCGAATATGCGATAGGACACAGGAATTTCATGAACAAAACGTAAGTAACGCATCTTGATAAAATTATTACTATTTAATTTTTATACGATGTAGGGGGGGATTTCGACAAACAGAAGTCCACCAGACGGCGGCTTCAGGAAAAGCTGCAACGGCGGAAGGAGGCGGCAAAATTGGTAATATCATAAATCACTATTATTTTGTAAATTTAAAGAAACATTTAAACATGAGAATTGATTTTGTGTATACATATTTAATTTTTATAACTTTAAATTAAAATACGATTTTTATATAGCAACAAGATGCCGAAGCAGATAGAACATCGCCGCCTCCTGAGACAACTGCAGCACTTGGGGCCGCCAACTAGCTTTTAAAAATTATTTATTTTATTTTTATTTTATTTTATTGTACTTTTTATTTATTTTTTAAATATATGATTAAAACTTTTTATATTTATTTTGAAACACAAAACAATTTAAGGATGCTTTAAAATAAGTTGGTGAAGACGAGAGAGATAAACAGGTTAGAAAAGACGCAATTTCAGGATCCAACTTGTTTAGCTGTCTAGGTCATCTTAATTACATCCACCCGTTGCAATCTATGCATTTATAATTAACCAACACCTGCACATCGAGAGAGAGAGAGAGATAGCTTGGTTAGAAAAGGACATAATTCCCTGTTCCAACTTGTTCGGTAATCTCGAGTGCGGCTTAATTAAACCCACCCGCGACGCGGGGCAGTGTCGACGATTTGTAATTATAGACGGCCATCTTGCATATCATTATCAAATATATCATAATTCTAATCAAAATCACCACCTTAACAACGCTCCACCCCCTACCGGGGGCGGCAAATTATCCAATCATCGTACTCATATGAACAAGTACTCGAAAAGACGACCACGCCCCACAATTCTAATCAAAAATCGCCGCCTTAACTGCGCTCCACCCCCTACCGGGGGCGGCGAATTATCCAATCATCGCACTCATATAAACAAGTACTCGAAAAGATGGCCACCCTCAATGGCCGAGTCCCACTATCAGCCATCTTACTTCATCAAGGGGGGCGGCGAAAAGGGTTGCAGCAATTACACCCCACAAGTACCAAGAGTAATTAAAAATGTAGCAAGTACCAGAGTAATCGAAAAGCACTACATATACATCGTTTACACCCCGCAAGCGCACATGCATCAGCCATCTTACTTCATCAAGGGGCGGTGAAAAGGGTTGCACCAATTACACCCCACAAGTACCGAGAGTAATTAAAAAAGTAGCAAGCACCGAGAGTAATTGAAAAAGCACTACATGTACATCGTCTACACTCCGCAAGCGCACATGCATCAGCCATCTTACTTCATCAAGGGGGCGGTGAAAAGGGTTGCACCAATTACACCCCACAAGTACTGAGAGTAATTAAAAAGTAGCAAGCACCGAGAGTAATTGAAAAGCACTACATGTACATCGTCTACCCCGCAAGCGCGCGCAGTTACACTAAGTACACGCCGTGTACTTGCATGTACAGAGAGTAATTGCAAAATGTACTAGTTATTGCTGCTGAATGCCCCCATTGCTACTACTCACGACTCGGATTATTCCATATAATTCCGATCATTTTACAGCTATAGTCTGTATACTATTGGCGCGGAGGTAATAAATCATAATTGCTTGAAATAATTCTTCATTTTCTTGTGAAAGCGGTACTTCTACGGTTAAGTAAAACCAATAAATTCTAACCAAAATACGATCATTGTGTCGCTCTTGCAGCATATCGACCCATCTAGGGTCTGAGAACAATAGGTTAATCATGTAAACACGTTGCATCAGCCCAGGTACTGATTGAAACGAGAATCATAGCGGTAGATGTGGGTATTATACCAAGATACAAAAATAATGGTATATAATACGTAAGAAGTAAAATTTGTAATGTGATCTACTATACAAATAAAATAAATAACATATAACCACAGGTAGATTTTACTATTATAATATATTTACCTACTAAAAATATGATTTTCCAAACGTATCAGGTACCTACGCCACTGCAATACGGGAGATTCGATAATTCTGACAGGTTTATTACTCCGCGCCAATAGTATACTGAGTATACAAATTAGGTTCCCTCAATTTCTTTTTTAACAGACTTTTCACCAGCCCCTTTAAATAATTCTAATTTCAATAAAGAACTAAATACAATTGTTTATTTAATAAAATGTAATAATTTCCCTTTTTACAGTAGTTTATAACCTTTATTTGAAATTCTTTTTAAACACAACATCCAAAATTCACTACTTTAACTCATACTAAATTCTTGACTGACAAAGAAAACATTAAATTTCTGTCAATACCTTATATTGCTGAATTGGCCCAAAAAAACTGAATAAATTTAAGAAACATATGGAAAAATATCATGAATTCAAAATCTGTTTCAGTTCTTCTATAGATTAGACGACACTCACGACAAAAACAACAGTGGCATATACAAATTGGTATGCTCTTGCAACAAATTCTATCTTTGCAAAACTTGTGGAACCTTTAATACCCGTTTATCTGAACATGAGATATATTAATAATCCTTCTAAATATAGACTTAATCCGTCTTTAGTCAAATCAACCTTTGCACAGCACATATTAGATTCCGGTCACAATTTACTAGATCTATTAGAAATCATATACATTAATACTGCAAACAAAAACCTACTTTTAAATGACCAAATCATGTTTGAACCACTTGTATTAAATTATACCAATTACGCGACACCCTACATATAAAAATTCATACTGGGCGCCAAATCCTGACACCCTTCCATCTTACGAATTTTACTATTAGTTTTAAGCGTCCTAATCATTGTTCTAGTTAACATTCATTAGATTAACACGATGTACACGTTAAAGTTTCACTTTTATATCATGTTCGTCATGTTAGTTTATAACTTCAATATTAATTTGTTATACCATTTTTCATACCGGTTTTCACACCGTTTTTCTAAATGTATTGTAACCAACATAGAAAACATTTTCTTTTATCAAAACTTAAAAAAATTTGTGAACAAAAAATAATGACCATCACTTTATAAACTTAACACGTAATTTTACTTTATAATTTTTGGTAAGTCACACACAAAAACCATTACTGTCGAGTGTTATAATTTTTAATTTAATTGTCGTTGTATTTAACTGAAGATGACCTCAAATAATTTTTGTTACAAGTTTTTTGCTTGAAACTAGTTTTAACTTTTCAAACAATAATTATCATCGATCAAATTAATAAATATTTTCTTTAATAAAAATGTATTGGACGACTTAAAGCTCTCCTGTTAATACACAAAAATGGATCTAAATTTCTTTTCAAAAAATGGATACATAATAAAAATATAAACTTTAAGACCGACACCCAAAATTTAAACACAAGTTTTAATAACATAATCAGTAAATTAAAACCTAACAAAAAATAAATTAACTGAATGGAAATAATGCATTACCCACTTTATAAGGTGTTCTAATATTTTAACGTTTTTACTAATAAAATGTTCATTTATCTGTTTAGATAGACCGTATTATTCAAATACTGGATTATCCATAGCTGGGTTAATCGTTTTATGCTTTGTACGTTTGTAACAATTTGTAAAATTATATCGTTCGTATACTTATTAAATGCTGCAAAGATTGATGACATTCACATATAATTTTAACAAAATAACTATAAACATTTGTTTATGCTTGTAATGTTTGAACAAAATGACAAAAACTTATTAAATTTTTATTATGTAAGTTTAAAACTAAAATTTATTCTTCTTATTATATACTTGTAATAAGTCTAAGTGTACTATGTTTCTTTTTGTCTGAAGAAGGGAAGACATCTTCAAAAATCGCGTCGCTAGTAAAAGATAACTAATAAGTTGGTTTTTGTAAAAAGTTCCCACCTCTTAAAAGAAGGATAAAGTTTCATTAAGGTTAAAAATAAAAATGAAAAAAAACTCTATTGATAAAAATATATCATTACAATTGACTTCCTGCAAAGTTGTTTTACATGAAATTAAAAAAAATCACGGATCAGTACCAGCAAATTAAACCACATTTCTATGATTCAGATTTGAGAACTTTCATAAACTATAAAGCTTTGTTTTAAAAAAATAAAAAAATTCTGCTACTAGGAACATGCCAGTCTGTGGAGATGGATATGCTATTTCTTTTCAGTCTCAAACAATCAGAATTTTTAATTTATCCAAATATTATCTTAAAACAGCCATAGGCGAACAAATTAAATCTTTATGATAAGCGTACTCTCCTATAAAAAATATTGTATACTGCCAGTATTGCTGGTTATTTGGAAGTGAAGTCGTTAGAAAGAGATCCTGGTGCAAGGGTTTCAAGAATTGGAAGCATATTTTGGATCCATAGCAGAAGTAAGAATCACATTAAGTGTTCTATTGCGGATTACATTTTTCTAAAAAAAAATGTGATATCAAACATGTTTTAGATAAAGAAATTAGCGAGGAAGCAAGAAAGTGGTGTGCAATTTTAACAATATTATGTATTAGATAAAACCCCGTCCTATCTGACGGGACCAGAATATTTAAAAAAAGCCCCACCTGTTGGAGAAAAAAAATTAATGGTGGGGAGTGGAATGTAGAGTTTGATGAAAAAAAGGCAAAAGAGCTATGAGAATGTGGAGGAAAAGAAAAATAGACTGGGAGCTTGTAAGAAATGCGAAAAAAAATTCAAAGAACAATGAGAAAAAAAAGAAAACATAAGGAGGAATTGGAAACGTCATAAAAGAAATAAAAGAGAGAGAAATATGGAAAGCACTAAAAGAAGGAAAGAGCAGAGAAAAAAATAGAAACGAAGATATGTTTGGAAAAATGGAAGGAATACATTATAGAAATGGTAAATGGAAATGAAGTGAACAAAAAAGTAGAGGTAAAACAAATGAAAAAAAATGGAAAAAGAAGATGATATAAAATGAGAAAAAAGAAAAACATAAGGAGAAATTGGAAACGCTCATAAAAGAAATAAAAGATGAGGGAGAAATATGGTAAGCACTAAAGAAGGAAAGAGCAGAGGGAAAAAAATAGAAACGAAGATATGTTTGGAAAAATGGATGGAATAGATTATAGAAATGGTAAATGGAAATGAAGTGAACAAAAAAGTAGAGGTAAAACAAATGAAAAAAAAATGGAAAAAGAAGATGATATAAAAAATGGAAACAATAGATAAATAAAAATGGAAAACGACGGAAGTGATGAAATACAGGGGAAACAATGGTTATATAGGGGAGAAAATATAAGAAAAAATGGGCGAGATAAGGAGGAGATCGGAGAGAGGTGAAAAATTACAGAGGGGTGAGTGTGGGATGTATAGGTTATAAAATGTAAATAAAGTAGAACATGCACAATTTAAACTTAACTGGTTTATCGGTGATTACGATAAAGAATGGCCGGTTCGTGTTCGTGATTCCAAAACGGATGAGTAGTAACATAGACACGTAGAGAAGCGAAATAAGAACAAAGATGTCCTCTGCTGGATATATAGATAAGTCCAGAGGTCCATTAGTTTATCTTCTATGACACCTTGACTTGACAAATAGCTGGATAGTAACAAGTATGTGGATAACAACAACCTCCCAAAGTAATGTTAACGTTATCTTGTTATCTCTCAATTAAGCAACCATAAGTAGACAAATTGCGTCTTAGTTATTTATTCCATTCAAACTTTAACCAGTGGAAATTTTAAAACGTAAAAACGTGGTCAGATGACGATAAAATCCAAAGTTCAAGTTACGACATAAGGGTGTCCCACGGTGGATGGCGTATTAGACGTTTAGGAGAACCAAATAACGGATAATTTTGAAAATTTGCAACTTACCGGATAAAACAACCCATGATGTACAATTTAAAAATATTTTTGACCTTGCGGGTGTTGCCGCTTTACTCTAAACCGGTGGCAACATCGCTATTTTAAATGGAACACCTGCCTATATTTATTAATTTTGAATTCCTCTATAGCAACTTTCTTAATACTTACCTATACCTATCTGTACCGTTTTTCAAAATAAATTAATTATCATTTTTTAACGAAAACAGACTTCAAATAATTTAATATCTTCTTCCGATAAAACAATTTTGAGCTGAAATTTGGGACATGTTTGAACAATCCCTAGCATTTGATCTGTTGTCACATCTTAGTTTAAGCATACATGGTGGTCCAGAAATTCTCTTTTGTCGGTAACTCACAAAAACCCAGAAAAATGATTTTTGAAATGGAACACCCTCAAGGTCAAAATATTTTAAATTTAAATCAACGGTTGTTTATCTGTTTCAAATTTTCCCTCTTCGTTATTTGGTTCTCATAAACGCTAATACCCACCACCGTGGGACACCCTGTATAATGGGTTAACAAATCCTCCGTAATATTATAGAACTTGACATGGAGCTGATTTCGTTACCAATTAATTAATAATGGTACTTCATTAGATTTTCCCCAAATTGTAGAATGGGAGATACACAACTTTTCACGTCAAGGAACAATTAAAAAAAAAACGAAAAGTAACGTTTCATTTGGAAACGTGATTAAACAGTAACCAACTTAAAGAAGCTCAAAACCCCAAGCTCTAAATGATTTGTCATTAAAATGCTCTAGTGTAACTTAAATTGCCTAACGACCAAAGTAAAATTTCCCACAAAATGAACAAAATGCAGACATTGTCACCAGTGGCGTTGAAAGAAAGAGACCAAATATTAAGGCACCAAAAAAGTTGTAGTTTTTCCCTTTATTTTAAAAAGTATAAATCTAAATAATTTTACGTAACTAACCAACGACTAATTATTCCTTATAAATATTATTGTTTTTATACTTACTGGCATTGGAAGTGAGTACTTTTAAACCAATATATTTCATAAAAATTAATAGTAATGCTCCCAAATGATGTTTACTTTCTTTCCTTATTTAATGGTTGCTCCACACTTCAACCAATTAATAATTTCTACTTTTAATATTGACAATGTTTTATAAAATCAATGCTTTTACCTTAAATACAGGTTAACCTTAATTGTTTTCACTATTTGTATAGGTAATTGTTAAAACATAACAATCTTACTCGTGCTAATACATAGCTGATTATAAATTGATTGGTAGAACAAATGGTTTACACTCTACAAATTTAGTATTTGACAGTGTGGTTGTATTAGTTAATGCCTAATTACGTAGGCAAAGAGAAGCGTTCCGCACTCAGGTTTTCCACTTTGTGGAATTATGTTTCCATTTGCCGGCCACACTTGTAATAACACTGTTTTGCATGTAAATACACAACACATTCATAGTTAAGCAGCCACATCAATAATAATAGGTGTAAATATTGCATTTTGATTTGTCACCTATAATCACAACCGAGCAAAATAATCTATAAAATCCTCAATAATTCCCTTTGAACATAGTATATTATTAGTAAGTAAAAATTTAAATGAGTTTTTTTTGAACATCCTGATTTGATCTAAACTAATAAATATTTGTGGAAAACTGTATTTTCAAATGTTCTTTATCTAGTAATAAATGATTAAACAATGATGCATTCTTACGTTATTTTGGCATTTCTTAGTTTATACTATTTGTACGTGTTCTTTGTACACGAGATGTCGTAAGACAATTATGTTCATTGCTTCACGAGAGTTTAAACAAGCAACCGTCTTCTTGTACAGTTTAAGTATACACCTCCGATGAGCTCATAATAAGAGCGAAATGGGCATCAGGTGTTCTTTCATTGCGTGTATGCTTCTGTACAGAAATACTTGGCTTGTTATCGACACAAGAGTAAGCATTTAAAGTTATCGCTTTTGATAACGATAATGCACATAAACGTTCACTGTCGTTACAGTTAACTGTTGGCATTTCTTAGATTATACTATTTGTACGTGTTCTTTATACACGAGATGTCGTAAGACACTCATTATACTTATGTCCTTAATTTTGTTGTAGTATAGCGGATCTTCAAATAAAAAACTAGACTAGGTAAGTCATGGAATTTTCTTTTTTTTTGAGAGTTAACTAACTGGTTTGAAATTTCCATTTTAGTAAAGAAAGTTTTCTTGAATTTCAAGAAAATTATGAATTGTTTTAGATTTTGTTGCTAATATCTCATTGCTTTTTACCCAAGAACACCAAATGTCGTTGACGGAGTTTGGCAGTATAGGATGTGCATTTTTCGATCCTTTGCAGGGTGTCTCGCTTATTTTTAAAGATAGAGGGTTGCGGTTTTTGCGACCCGGACTACTTTTTTATGAAAAAAAGATGCCAGCAACAAAATTTGTATAGCCTGCTTGGTTTCTAAGATACTAAACACATTATTATACAACTTTTTGCGTAGAATCCAGTGGCGTAGTTTGAATTGTCAGAAGCCATCACTCGAGAAGTACGCCATATCACCAATCTAGGAAAATATCCGTTAGTTTGAATATTCCAATAACAAAAAAATATACGACGTTCTGTATCTCCTCGGTGCAAGTGTTGAACAATTTTTGTTTTATATGATTTAAACTTATGTTTTTTTTAATTTGGTGTGATCTACTTAATGGTCCTACATGATGTTGATGGAGTTGCCTGAACAGCGGCTAAAACATTAATTTCATCGACCCCTCGATTTTTCTTATTGTTGGATTTTATCCTTGGTCTTGAGAAAATGAACCATGATCAATTAAATTATTTTTAAGTATATAAAACCTATCTGGAAAACGTTGTCTTCTCTCTTAATTGAATTAAAGGGAAATTACATCATATTACATATAAGTCTGCGGCCTCAAGCGAATTTTCGTTCGATTGTATATAGGGGACTAACATATCAAACTTCTCAAAGTTTTGATACCCTTCAGCCATTTGTTTTGAACACAAGTTTTAATATTTTTATGTTAAGCGTAAGTATTATAACAAATTATTGTTATACTGTCAAAAGCAATCTGAATGAGAGCCTTGAACAGAAAATAATATTATTTAATTTTAAAAAAATTGTACTGGGTTCCCCATATTAGACTATACAATTTAAAACTTTCTAATCAAAGTAAATTAACTTTTTAATCGACTAATATGTGGGATTTATGACTAAAGTAAATAACAATTCAAGTTTTAAAGATCATGTCTTCCAAATGCCCTCCTTCGACTTCAATTCGACATCATTCGGAATTATCGGTCCTTATTTTTTTGAGGATGAAAATAACCGTTCTGTTACAGTTAATTCCGAACGCTGCATAAACATGTTGCAAACGTTTCTTATCCCAGAACTAATTAGACGTGGACTAAATGGCGCCATATTATTCCAGCAAGATGGAGCAACGGCTCACACAGCCAGAAACACCCGAGATCTCCCGATTTAACGGCCTCCGATTTTTTTCTCTGGGGATACCTAAAACAAAAAGTTTATGCAAGTCGTCCCGCAACAATTCTGAAGCTGAAGGAGCAGATTCGAAATGAAATTGGAGGAATAGATGGAGATTTGCTTTGCCGAGTGATGATACATTTTGAACTAGATAAAAATATATAGGGTGTTTCATTAAAAAAAATGTTTGCTTCATAAATGAAAAACGGAACGCATTAGGACAAAACAAACTATGCCACTGGATTCTACGGAAAAAGTTCTATAATCGTTATTTCTGTATCAAGGCACTAAAGTTTGATTGATGAAGAAGACTTTAGTGCCGAGGTAGATATATTTTTTCCGAAATCCCAAAATTTGAACAAAATCTGACAATTTTATAACGTTCTTTAAGAAGCAAATGTATTCAGCTGTTTTCTTTTTTACGTCAAATGCTTCCATCGCGCATGCGCCATTCTAAAATTTACATACATTTTACACATCTCTACCGGCGAAAATGTGAACTTAAAAATCGTCGTATAATGAATTACTTTAGTGCCGATTTTATTTACTTTACTGTCAATTTTTTTGTACTTTAGTGACGATTTCGGAAAAAAATGCGTTTTCACCTTCTTAATAAGCTAAGAGACAACCGTGCCATTTTTTTTTAATTTCTCCCTGTGTCTCAGAAACCAAGAGGGCTATAAAAATTTTCTTGGTGACATCTTTAGTTTCATAAAAAAAGAAGCCTAGTGTCGCCAAATGTCTAAAAATAAACCAGATACCATGCAAAAGTGTAAAAAAAATAGACTTCCTATACAATGTCGCTGCATGCATTTATTAATTTCGACAAGAATTTCTTGCGGTGATATTATTTATGAGAAATTTTGGCAAACTGTAACTCGAGGTTTGAACCATTTCCGGAAAACTGCTTTAAGAAACCTACACAGAGATGGGAGAAATTTTTAATCAGATCATGACTGAAAAACAAAACACTTAAATTTTGTATCTCAACAAACAACACTCTCTATTGGGACATGTCAATCATGTCATGTAGTTCTAAAAAGCGATTTGGATTGGTATCCAAGAAAGAGGATTTTCCTGAAAGGGTAGCTTTTGTCAGTGGTTTTGATAAATAATAATTCGATTGCAAAGACCTCTTTTACGGATGAAGCATACGTTCACCTTGACGGATATGTAAATTTACAAAATTCGAAACATTTGAGTCATCCTCACACTGAGAAGAGTCAGTTTCCACAGAAAATTGGAGTGTAGTGCGTGATTATCAAACGTAGTATTATCGGAAAATATTTTTACGGTAAAAGTAACTCTCTGTCACAATTGACAACCATAACAAACTAATTTGTAGGAACTATAAATGTTGTTAGGTACCGTGAAGAAATGTCGAAATGGACTCTACGGTCAAGAATTGACCACTGATTATTTCCCACAAGATAGGGCTCCACCTCATAACACAAAACCCAGTCTTAATAATCTCCTAGAGCTTCAAAACAGAATTTTAAGTTAATGACATTAATGATAACCTTGAATAAAACAAAATAATAAAATTACCATACGAATAAATGAATAAATGTTTTAATTCGGACATACACGCCGCCACGCGTTATTTTGTTGTATTACTACTACACTGTAATAATTCATGGTCTTCCCAGCTCAGTTTTTTATTTGAACACACGTTATGTAGGCTTAGAAACCTATATGAATTTTAAAAAACCACACTCATTTTCCGTTTCAATAAACGAAAAATGTTACTTACAATATGACGCTACATGCAAAATAAATTGTGTATTACTTTCTAATGGAAAATTACAGTTGCTGCAATATGATAGAAAGGGAATAGCTTTTAACTAAGTTGAAATTTGAGATTATGTTTGTGACTTTATTTTTTATATTTTATTATCCTCAAAAATGGTTTCTTTAGTTGCATGGTTTCCGATCGTGAAATTTGTGTATCGAACAAAAAACCTTGACGACTTAAAAAACAGAATGAAAATAAAATAATAAAAAATCAGGAATAATCAAATAATAAAAACAAGAATTAGCTTTCAAGTACGTCGAGATATTATACTGTTTGAGGTTAACCGAAAACGACATGAGTTAAGTCGTGGAATAATAAGGCATTTCAATGCGCTGTCAGGTAGCTGTCAAAGACCTTTAAGAATGGCTACTGTAGGGCAAACTTACGTATACTTAGATGGATTTTATCATTGAGTTATAGGATTTTAATATACTTTATACGTTTAATTGATTTGTAATGAACCGTAAAGCCAGCATTTGGTCGTGTAGTGAACTGTGGCAGTAGAGCAAATCGTGACAGTGTTAAGTTTTTTAGAATCCCTGTTATTTGTAATTTTAAACATAAATTGAGTTAAAATACTCTTTCACAGAGTCTATAACTAACTTAAATAAAACGACCACTAAAAGTACAAAAAATCAACATAAATTACTCACATTCGAATGAAAACAAAGGTTTGTTTACCCTACAGACGCCATTTTGGCAAAAACGTTGAAATTCCTTATAACATCCTGCTGAACTTTCATTGTTTTTATTTTTTAAATGAACATACACAACGTTTCAATTACTATGGTATCTGCAATCGTCATCAGGTGAATACTGATGATTACAGATACCATAGCAATTGAAACGTTGTGTGTATTTAAGTTAAGTCGGTAATACAGATTTCCTTCAAAAAACGCTTTCAACTTTTGTTGTATTAAGCAAGTTATTTGATCATAAAAACAAATGTTGAATGTATAACCAAGCTGAATCGATAAATCATCCAAAATAATAGTTATAGATGAATATCCTGTTAAGGATTCCTTAGTGTGGAGGTTACAATATGCCGACGTTTTGCTTGGCCTATCCAAGCTTTATCAAGGCGTCTGAAAGTTAGAGCCTGGTTGTCACAACTAACATTAACATAACATTCCAACAACTATAACTAACAACAATTAACCATCAATCCGGATTAATGGTGTCAATCATTAAAAACTATGTATAAAATATATAAATAACGAATAAATAAATATTAAAAAAGACGCACAGTTACAAGAACGGACTAACAACAAAAAAATTGTTATTGAAACCGGGGTAGTGGTTTAATTTCATACATACACATTAAGGAATCCTTGACAGGATATTCATGTATAACCAATCGGTTTATAGAGAATGTCACTTAATTTTTGTCAAAAATATGAAAAACATTGCCATTCAGAAAAAACTTATTCAAATATAAGTTATTATTATTATTACATTACAATTTTGTCGAGTCTATATATGTTAATCTTTGATTTTGTTTCTATTCTAATATTAGATAATCAAGATATGGCTTTATTTCGATAAGTTGTTTTTGTGGTTATGTTTTATGAGATGTTCTGTCTAGTGATTTAGTACATTCATTTTACAGGTTTTTTCGAGATTTGGAACTCTTTTTTGGGAAATGAGATAAGGGTGGTAAAAGTTAGTAAATTTTCCGTAGATTACGAAAAAAATAGTCCGAGAAAACCTCCAAACAATGAAAATCGGAATAGTCAATCCTTGTGGCAAATTTAACGCTGAACAACTTTTGTTTGAAGTTTTTTTCCCTAAAATCCATACTTTTAACGATATTAACGATTATTTGCGGAAAAACAAAAGAAAATTGTATATATATAAAAAACAATGTTTTCCGGGTTTAGAGGTTTTCTCGGACTATTTTTTTTGTAATCTACGGAACATTTACTAACTTTTACCACCCTTATCTCATTTCCGAAAAAAAAGTCCCACTTTCTGTAAAATAACCATACTAATTAAAGAGTTCCATTTTACGTTACAGTTACTTTCAGTATTTACAACAAATTTTCTTTTATAAGTTTTTTGAAATTAATACTTTTAAAATTGTACAATACACGTCAATACTAGAAAAAATAGTCTTAATAAAGATGTAGGTACATAAATTATAAAACTCTCTCATTATAACCCTTTTTTTTTGAATAATTGACATTCTTAACATTAATGTTGTTAGAACAAAAAATTCCACTTGATCACCGTATCTCTGCAGTTTTTGATTGAATCAAAATTGAGTTAAAGCTAGATTACTACGTACCTATACGTATTTCTTTCGATGCAAACGCAACGATTATAAATGGGTGCGCTCATGTAAATGCAAAAAAGTTTATCTATAGTATGTATCCGCATCGATTCGATTGGATACGCGTGAATACGCAATGGAAATGATTCAATACGTAGAACTTATCTCATAACAATCCAAAAATGCCCATGCGTAGTTAGTTTTGGTCGTGCTAAGCGACGTTTCAGATGACGCGTATGACACGCTCTAGGTTCTACGTCGGGTGTTTAGGACACGTCGCGCTTTTGTTTTCACAAGAGTAGTATCAAAATTACTACGTCACGATGCAGTCGTTGTTGTTATTGGGGCCAATTATTTAGTTAAATCAAAGACCTGCAACTTCTTGGCGAGTGTATGCATAAATCGGCTGTAGCGTGAAGCACCATGTAAATAGCAGCTGTCAACACCATGAACATCTGCCTGATGTAGCTACGCGCTGAGCGTAAGAGCCGAAGCTATGCCCGGTGTGTGCTAGAAAAACATAATCAAGGAACTTCAGTTTGCCATGTTAATATATGCGACTGTAATAATAGAATGTTTATTATTGATTATTATTAATTAAGTTAACTAATCGACATTTAATTCCCAATGTAGAATGCATGTTCTTGAACTGCATTGTTTCGTATTTTGAAATACTGAAAAACCAAGATATAATAGTTTTCTCAGTAGTGTAATATTAGAGTGTTTGATTTAGTTGAGTTATTTAATTTACCGTTCTAGTTTAATTTTTAGAACTAAAGTAATATTATTATGATTTTAAGAATAAGAAGACATCTTGTCAGATTTCTCAACTAAGAAAATTGTAGGTTAAAGTTACTGCGGGCCTTTTAGAGTCGTTGATAAGAAACTAAGTATATAAAAACAATGGTAACATCTTTCAATTCCATCTCAAATGAGGTAGATCTTAGAAAACAAGTATAAAAATAAGAAGTCTATTTCTAAACCCCTTTTGGCATTTTCTGTGTAAAATATCATTATAGTCAAACTTTTCATATGAATCCAAAATTTGTCGATTTAAGTATAAAAAATTAATCCATTTCCTATATGTTACAAGACCCATAATTCACTTCATGATTGACAAAACAGAAATATTCAAAAAGTAAGAAAATTAAGCACTTTGAAATTCTCGATAATGTATAATTGCAAACAATTTTCATCATCTTAATTACGCTAAAATTTTTCTCAGGAAGGTATTTCTCACAAACTGTAGAACATTTTAGTGTGTTAATTATTAAGGGCAGATTGGAGTGAAATAATGCAGTAGTTATTAAATTGCTAGATTTGTCTCGGGTTAAACTAACGTAGGTAACTATTAGCGCTTTGTCCCGCACTTTGACGACGAATAGTTATAATTAAACTAAATTAAAAGAAATAAGAAATCTTTTGACAATAAACAAAAATTTTCCGCTTCAATAAAGTTCGTCGTTCCATGACCCACACACATGTGCACTATAAAAAGATTAAATAAAGTGTGGTTATTTTAAAAAAACAAGAAAAAATACAATGAATACTATAATAAATAGAAATTTTACGGCTTTATACATCAGAAAAGGTAGTTTTTTGTTTAAAAACTTGTAATAAAATTATAAAAGTACTTAATATAAATGTATTAAGATTATCAAATTCTTAGGCAATTTATATTATTTGGTGGCTAGAACATTAGTCGGAGAGGTCGTAGATGATTTTTCTTGAAACGCTTTTACATAGCTTATAGAATGCAAGAGGCAAAGAAATCTAAATTTCTACTTGAGTAGCTACAACCCACACTACATATATTTGGTATAGTAGTAAAACTTTTAGTTGTAATTAAAATTTATAAACAATGAATAGTTACAAGGGCGCCAAGACGTATTTAAAACAAATAAAATTAGCAATGATATTTAGTGTAACTGAACGTCTAAACACTTATCATCGAAGAGAAGAGATTATAATTTAACACAATAAACGTTTGATAAATAGAAACAGTTTTGCAGTTTTAACCTACAAACTAACAAGTAATCTGTGTCCCAATACTTCATCTATTTCACTTTGAACCCATGACTTCTTGTTTGGATTTCTGTAATCACGACAATACACAATATCGCCTACACTAAATCTTTCATCTCTACCCTTACTGTTTACAATTTTAACCTCTCTATTCTTAACACTTAAAATATCTAATCTTGTTCTTATTTTATTTTTAAAAATAAGACTCGTAGGAGTGACACCCGTAGCAGTGTGTACTGAAATTCTGTAATGAAACCTATTCATTAAGGTTTGAAAACTAACACCGCTATTTGCTTCATCCTTTAACGCCTTAAACATGCCATATTTAAATGTTTATGCAAATCCATTTGTTGCAGAATGATATGATGGTGAAGACAGATGTCTGATGCCATTATTAAATAAAAACTTTGAAAACTCATCTGACGAGAACTGACTGCCATTATCAGTTACCACAGTTTTTGGTAATCCAAAACGCGCGAAACATTCTCTAAATGTCTCAATTGTTGCTCTTGAATATTATTATTCATAATAAAGCTTCTGGCCACTTTGAGTAAGTGTCAGTTATGATCATTATCATTCGGCCATGAAAAGGTTCTAAATAGGCCGCATGAACTCTTTCAAAGAAATAATTTCCTTCCTTGCAAGGAATTAATTTAGATTTGTTTGGCTCAACCCTACTAGTCATACAAACTTTACATTTATTTACTATTTCCTCGATATTGCTATCTAATTTAAGCCACCAAAAGTATGCCGTAGCATTACTTTTCATTTTACGATTCCCTCGATTAATAAGTGTTCCCTAAGTTTAAAAGGTACTACTACCCGGTATCCCCATATGACTACTCCCCCTTCAATTGAAAGTTCATTTTTCCGATTCATCCTCTAAGAAATTTGCGATCCCGTACCGAATATACTTTATTACATCCCCCAAAATTGGATCTTTTCTTGTTTCCGACCTGATAATATTAACATCTAATGGAATTAAATTCTCTCCAAAGTCTAAGTAATCATAATCCTCATCTTCTTCATTTTTTTTATTTGGTAAAGGTAAGCGTGAAAAAATATCCGCCTTAATATTTTCGCTCCCTCGAATATGTTTAAATGTGTATTCGAAACTCGATAAACAATGACCATCGTTGTAAACGTCCAGCTACTAATGGTGGTAGTCTAGACTGAGATTTCAATGAGTACGCTTCTCTGCTCCCTCTACTGGGCTCAGGTCACCTTATCAGTGATACAAAATTGTGTTTCATGTATTTAATTATGCAGTAATTAAAATAACTTTTAAATTTGTCGTGTTTTATAGAACTGAATTTTATAAATTAAAATTGTGTTTCTTGTTTCTTATCAAAACATTAGTGAACAGTTTAAAAAATCATCGCGAATGAGTGTCTGTGGCACATGTAGATTTATCTAAACCGAACTATAAAAGAAAAAATTGAGTGTGGTAAGTGCAATTTTCTTTTTCATTGGAAGTGTCTGAACATTACGGAAGTAGAAGTAAATTATTAAAAAATTGGATTTGCCCAAATTGTGACAAAAATCTTAGGTTGAGAAGATCCGACTCCTCTAGCATACCCTCTAAAAATTTTGAATGTAGTGTGGATGATATTAAAGAATTTTTTGGAGCTCATATAGATGGGCTGAAATCTGATATTGCGAAGCTAAATACGTCCCATAAAAAACTTGAAGAAGATATTAATAAATCATTAAACTTCTATAATGATAAAGTGGATGAAAATGCACGCATCATAAACACTCAAAACGACATGATTAAGAAACAGCAAGAAATAATGGACCAGCTTATGGCTGAAAATAAGTTTCTAAAAAATCAGGTCAACGACCTAAAATCTGAATTAGACACTGCTAACAAGAATCCAGATTAAACTATATCGAAATACATGGCCTTCCCGTTCAGGATAATGAAGAAGTATTTCCTGTTGTACAAAAACTTTCTACAGCCATTGGTTTTGATATAAAAAATGTCACCTCTTTATGGTGAAATTGTGTGTGTGTGTGTAAGCACAGATGATTTTGGTCCGTTTATGCTCTTTTGATTTGAATTAGCCTATAGTTATAACGTATTTCATTTACATTGTATTACACGTGGGTTCAGGGTCAAGTTTGTTGGAATATTGTATTTGGTCATTTGATATTTTCTTAATTCAGAGTTATAAAAGATGTTATCGTCACGTTTAAGCAATTAGGTTGTTAATGGAAAATGCCGATTTCAAAGTTCTCACCAGTCGATTTCTTTGAATTCAACTTCACATTTCGCATTTAGTTTGCTAGATCAGGGGTTTCTTTCTAGGAATTACAGTCGGTGTTGGCCGACGTTATCAGTTAAATTAACGATATGTTTCTCTAAATGAAATAACACACGGCTTGCGCCTACGGTTTAAAAATCTGGTAAGCGGTTTCGTTTGTTAATTCTAAGAAAATTGTAACGCAATAATTTTTTGTAACGTTCGTTGTGGAAAAACCGATAAGAGGGGTGACGCTTTCTTACCCGATGTTAGTTTTTAGTTAGTTCTTAAGTAGACTCACGACGAGCGACATGTAACCAAATAGTGCGGATTAATGTTGTTTAATTAAAATTAAAACAACCGCCTAAGAACCGGTAAATGCCGAATAATGTAAGTTTAAACGCAAACTTTTCGAGGGCGCGAGTGAAAATTACGTTTGATGTGTATCCACAAAAAGGACCTCTCGTTCGTGGCCGTGAAAGAGAATAACGTTTGATTAATGTTGAATTCAAAATAACCGCCCTGCGGATGGTGAACAATCTCTTGTGCACACGAAATTTTAATTAAGAAACATGCGAGTAATGGGCATGTTATACGAGACTTCGGATTAAAATCTATGGTTCCTGGTGGATGATTTTGGAAATAAATGGATCCAAGTGGATTATTCTACAATAAATGGATCATCTTCCGCATTTTGGATTAGAAGAAAGAAGACAGTCAACGTAAGTACTTTTCGTTTCTTCAGAGACTTTCGCGTTGGACAAATTTGTGTGCGTGAATTTAAATTAGGGTAGGTCGCGTAAGTAGGTTAAATTGTGTAGCATATTGTAATAAGTTATCGGCTTCATCTGCAGTAGGTTTAGTACGCGATAGATGCATGATCGTTTAGTATTAGGGGCGTCGTATACAATTAGATTTAAGACCCCGGGCATTCCCCCCGTGTATTTGTTTGTATTTTTTTTTGTGTTTAAAAATTAATAGAGAGAACTGTTAGTAATGATTTTTCTATTTTATTGCCGCAAGTGTTTGCTTTTCTCTCTTTTCTTTAGTGAGCATTTGTCTAAACAATTAAAAGATTAGGGTGGCGCCTGACAACAACAACTGTGACCTAATGTAAGGACTTTTGGCCTTTGAAAGGTGAGTGAGAGACAAATCCTAACCCACCCCTTGCCGCTAGCTAGCCGGCATATTCGTTTGCTACAAGTTTGATTTCCAAATTTCGTAGCGTAACAAAGAAAGAAGTTGGATAATATTTTTAAATTGAAAAATAAGCAGGTTGATGATCAAACCATTGTAGTAGCTAGGTTCTTGAGACGCACAGACACAAAATTATGTTCTTGTCACAAAAGAAATAAAAAAAAAAGACTTGAATACAACTCATCTTGGTTCATGTCCAGTGCTCCAATTTATATTAATAAATCCCTGACTCAAGTAAGACGAATTTTGTTGGCAAAGGCAAGAAAACTTAAAAGATAATGGATGGAAATATGTTTGGGTAAGTGGAGGCAAAATATTGCTTCGACAAACAGACAACTCAAAAATAAATGTTTTAACAACCCATGATGATCTAAACAAACTATTTCCAAAAACAAAGTTTAAATACAAATTTATATAATTTTCTCTCTCTAATATAATAATGCTCATTTAAATAATTTTTTGCCTGCTATCGAAATGTACGAGGATTGAGAACTAAGACCAAAGAATTGTATAAGACCGTTGTGGCTAACCAGTTTGATGTGATTGCTTTGAGTGAGACCTGGCTGCACGAAGGAATATTTGATAACGACTTATTCGACTTGAGGTATTCTGTGTGGCGTGCTGACCGGCCTGGGGATGGTAGTGAAAGGGGCGGAGGTGTACTCATTTTATCAATGTAACTCAATTATCTGTAGTTTAATCTTAAATTGATCTAATTTTATCTCTTTGTATAGTCTACTTTAAACCTAATTGTAATAATTTAGTTTATCTTAATTTTTATGAATTGTTTGCAGAATTATCAACTTCTGGGAAACTCTATGAAAATATAGTTGTTCTTGGTGATTTTAAATTGCCTGAATTTTCTCAGTTTTATAAAAAGTATTATAATAATTCTGTGCAGTCTAACTCTCCCAATTGCAAACTACAAGGTATTAGTAATTTTATGTTTTTGTACAATCTCATTTCTCAAAATCATGTTCTTAACTGAAAAATAAAACATTAGATCTTGTTCTCTCTAGTATAGCCAACACAGTTGTTACTAAAGAGGTACCTTTAGTACCTGAGGATGAATATCACCCAGCGCTTAGTGTCTGCATTCAATTACCAAGCAATCCATACTCCCATGCCAGAATTGAAAATCAATCTTGTAATTTAGCATATTATCAATTTAGTAAAGTTAATATCGAAGTCTTAAAAAATAGAATCATTGAGTCAGATTGGAGCTGTTTATATCAATGTACAGATGTAAACAGGGCTGTGGATTTTTTCTATTCAATTATATATAATGTTTTTGAAACCTGCATTCCTGTTAAAAAAATAAAATCAGAGAACAAATATCCAGTATGGTTCAATAAAGAAATAATTAAACTAGTAAAAAGGAAAAAAAAGTTAGCCAAAAAAAGAAAACATTCTGTTTATTTTGAGACTATAGGTTTAAAGAGATAAGAACTCTTTTAAAATCTACCATTGATAATGCGTACTCTGATTTTATTAAGGATGTGGAAATGTCAATTGGTACTGGTGTTAGCAAATTTTGGTCATATACTAAACTGTTAGATCCAAGACCAAAATTTTAGATGAAATGTATTATAACGAGATAAAATACCAAGGAAAAGACATAGATAATGCCTTTGCTGAGTACATAGCAGTATCCTACCCAAGTACAATATTGAAAAAATTATGTACAATCATTCTAATCAAACGAACAATAACCTTTTTAATTTTGGTCTTGTGTCAGTTAAAAATGTACTTAAAGGTGTCAATAATTTAAAAAGTAAGAAAAGTAGTGGTCCAGATGGAATTCCGACATTTATATTTAAACAACTTAAAGAAGCTTTAGTATCGGAGTTACAGTTTATTATAAATTTGTCTTTATCCAATGGTATTTTTCCCGACGTTTGGAAGGCAGTAAAACTGACTCCTGTTTTTAAATCAGGGTCAGAATCAGAAGTCACTAATTAAAGACCCATTTCTATCTTGAGTAGCCCACCAAAGGTCTTTGAAAATGTTATTTATAAAATCCTACTTAGTAGTGTTCAAAATCCGCTTAGTCCGCTCCAGCATGGTTTCATTCCTAAGAGGAGTACGGAATCTAATCTTCTTGTATTTTCTAACTACATTCATTCAGTTTTAGAAGCAGGTGGAAGAGTGGATGTCAGTTATACCGACTTTTCAAAGGCCTTTGATGTGGTGGATTATGATATTCTCTTGGCTAAACTATACAGACTTGGTGCTAGTAAATCGGTCTTATCCTTTTTCTGTTCCTACGTACAAAATCGCAGTTTTAGGGTAAATTTTCTAAATCATTATTCCAAAAGTATTGTCCCACTATCAGGGATTGGACAAGGTAGCAAGATCGGTCCTTTAATCTATGTGATTTTTGCAAATGACCTCCCTGATATATTTAATTCTCCATCTTTATTATATCCCGATGATCTCAAATTGTATCGGTCTATTGAATCAATTTAGATATATCATTGCTACAGACTTGAATAGTTTAAATATTTGGTGTAATGAAAACAAACTTCTATTGAATATAAAAAAATGTGTAGTCTTATCAATATCTAGGAAAAAAAGTCATTATGTAGCTGAATATTATCTGAATGGAACTCAACTTGAGTCAGTTGAATCAGTAAAAGATCTAGGCATTATCTTTACTAATAATTTCTCTTTTTCCACTCATATCAACATGTACCCCAGTTAATAGGGCAAATAATTAGTAAATTTTTGACAAAAATAATAGTAGAATATCGCCTGCGCCATGTAATTGTAAATAATATAAAGTACCTTGTATTCATGTTTTATACCGAAAATGAATTGTCATTATATAGTTAATTAACATTTATATGCAAAGAAACGTGTTTTTTTTCAATTTTTTTTTCCTGAGTGAAAAGTAATAAACCAATGTTAATGGTGTAAAAAGGAAAGTTATAGAAGATAAATATGCGAATAAAATGAGCACCAATTGGACTCAATCAGGTAATAACTTTCCAAGAAAAATCGGAAAACGTGAAATATTTGGGTTTTTCTTTTTAAATTCGTAGATCCGTCATTTTTTGAGATGTAGCATAAATCTTTCAGGAAATAGTAGGTAATGATACGTACTTAGTGTGTGCAAAACCCTGCAATTGTTGGGAAATTAGTTTATGCACAATTTCAATTTAAATTTTTTAAAGCAATATACTTAATCGAGGCTGAATGCTTGTGTGATCATCCAATTGTTAAAAATAAAAAAGTATTGTAAAGTTGAAATAAAAAGGAACAAAACGTATATTCTCATTTTTCGATATTCAATTCAAAAGTCAATATAATATTGACTGCCCTCACTTGTTGGGTGAGATCATTTTTCGCATCCCTAGACAAACTCTCGTTCTCCTGCTTTATTCCACACCAAAAAATCCAATACTGACTCTTATAAAAACTCTTTTTTTATTTATACTTTAAATCTATACAATATACCATTTCATGACAACTCAAAAAATTCATTTAAAAACAAAATTGTTTTAAATCTTGTATCTGGGGGACCATTTCGGAGCATCAGTGGAGGTTAATATTTTGTACCTTGACTTTCTTCAGAAACTGATTTTAATTCAAGTTTAAATTCCTTTAGTAAATCTCGACCTAACAAAATTTTGTTTGCATCTTTGACAACTAAAATATTGCAAATCTTTGTCACTCCGTTAATTTCTACTTTAGACGTAACTTGACCCAATGGCAGAATGATTTGGCCATTATAAGTTCTAAGCTTAATATCAGTTTAATTTAACAGTAAATCTGAAAACTTACTCTGGTAAATATGAAATGGCATACATGAGACACCTGCACCTGTATCCACCTCTATACCCACTTGAACATTAATAATTTGCACCTTAAAAATAATAGGTTTAACATAATTTAAGTCATCAGTTACATTAAAAGCTTTAATACTTATCTCGTCATCCTGTTCTACATAAAAGTTTTTTCTTTTATTACCTTACATGCTTGGGCTATATGTCCCTTTTTATGACATTTCTTGCAAGTGTAAGATCTAAATTTACAAAATTTGAAATTGTGGTGGCCTTTATTGCATCTAAAACGCTTGACTTTTTTCATTTTATCGCCTTCTTTCTCTTCCTTATTTGATTTATTAGAACCTGGCTTGTTGTAACACTGCTTCTTTCTTTAAAGCTATTTCCAGTAATTCTTTTAAAGACTTTTTTGGTTCTTCCTCATACAAACGATTGAGGACTCTTCCAGGTAACATCCCGCTACTAATTTGTTTTTAATAAAATCTTCCAGCGTATTACCAAAATCACATTTTGCCGCTACTTTTTTAATTCTGACATACCACTCTTGACACTTTTTCGTTAGCTATTTGTTTTAATGCATCAAACTCAATCCTTTTACGGAAAAGTGACATTCTAGGACTAAACTGCTGTGAAAGCAATGCGGTTAAATGCATATATGTCATCTCTTTAGGTTTCTGTGGTTCGCACAAGTTCTTTACAGTTTTGTACACATCCACTGACGATGAGGTTAGTAGAACTGAAACTTTTCGATTCTCTTCCACTAAATTTGCCTCAAACATCTGTTCTAATATCTCTTCGAATATCACCCAATCCAATCCTAACAGAAATTCTCCAACCGAGGTTGTATCACCGGCGTTAATAATTGTGATTTTCCTTTGTTCACCTTCCATTTTTCCAGCACTTGAACACTTGCTCGTATCGGAACTTATTTCGAAAAAAAATATATCTATGAAATATTTACATTTTCCTTAGCTCGTCGACAAATAATGCTGTGTACCGCGTGGATTAATAAATACGTATTTAGTTTATTTTATTAAAATTGTAATGACTTGACATAAGCTAAACATTTTTATAAACAATTCAATTACAATAATCATGTTTTTCCAGCCAATGCTACTTTACAAACTCAATACATTGTGTATATGATATAAAAAAACCTGATTTGAATGCAGAAAACACTTTGTTCTGACTTTTAGAGAAACTACTTTGATTAAGGAATGTTTTATATAACTTTGTTACTTAAATACGGTATAAATTCAACAACATAGGTACAACCAATGATATAGGAGTAGGTACAGTAGATACAGAAAATGTAACCGAATGTCTTCAATTAAAATTAATCTTGAAACCAGTGGTGTTGCAAAATAATTGAAAAACATAAGGAATATGTATTTAAATTTAACATAACACCAATTTAATTACAAATAGACCAATTTATTAAAAAATTAACCTTGAAACCAGTGGTTTTGCAAAATAATTGAAAAACATAATAAATATGTATTTAATTCTAACAACACACAAATTTAATTACAAATGGACTTAAGCTTAATGACAATTTAAAATATATTAACGAAACACAAACGAAAAATTAACAATTAATGGACCGTATGAATAAAAAGAAAGCAAATGCTCATGAGTATGAGCAAACGCTCCAAGCAAAAGCTTAGAGTAAAAGGTCGAAGTGTAAGCATCTACTCGAGTTGATATGAATAATCATTGCTTATACTCAAAAGCATTTGCTTCAATAAAATGACCATTTGCGCCTGGTCATTCCTGTCGAAACTCGCAAACAGTCGAGTTGCGTCTGCATTAATTTGACCGTGTTTTGATTGTAAGTGTAATTAAAATGTCTTCAGACAAAGGGAATGAGGAAGAAAAAGGTATCAATCTGCTAGTAGCAATGCAATTGCATGAAAGATCTGAAATCCTCACCAAATCACAAATTCCACACATAAAAAATTTAAAAAATGAGGCCTTAAAACATGTATCCACAGAAATAGAAAAAAAAAATAAAAAAGCCATTAACCGTTCCGCAACTAATAAAAAAGTAAACAACATGAAAATGAGACTAAGAAATAAGGTTGACAAGAACAAAACTGGCAATAAAAAAATTGTTTTGAAGCAGCGGGAAAAATTTTTTTCATGAATTAATGGATGGAGAGGAGAATCCGACCATAGGTAAAATACAAGGTAAGATTTAATTTTCCTTGTTAACTGATTGAAGAAAGATTGCATCATATAAATCGATGTATACCTTTCAATTATAACCCTTTCTTTCTTAAACAGTCTGTTGTAAGCTCTTTCCAATGCGTTATTACGGTTTCTAAACGGAGTCATTAGCCACGGTTCTAAGCCATAACCATCATCACCCAGTAGTACTGCACCAGGAAACTGTTGCATAGTATATCAACACGTATATCGCAGTTCCTCCAAATTCTTGCGTCGTGTACAGAACCCGGCCAACTAACATCAGCACTAGTGAACATTTCCACTGAGTTACATGTTGCCTACACATTTAAAGTCGCCAAACCCTTTCTGTTGATGTATTCATCACCGTGGTGATTCGGTTTCAAAATCTGAACGTGCGTGCAATCAATCACTCCAATAGCATTTGAAAACTGAAATTTTTCTTGCCACGCTTGTTGTGCTTCGTTTATTTTGGGTTGGGTTGATGGAAATTTGATCCATAAATGGGACTTTTTAACTATTTTGATCATTACAAATGACATTGTTTTTGAAACAGGCGACGGAGTGATTCCCAATTCTTCTACTACACCCATCTGAAATCCAGGATTGGCCATATATCGCAAGAAAACCTTCAATTTATGATTGGAAGAAAGAGCGCCTCCTCTTCTTTCAAGATTTTCTCCCAAAAAATACGTTGTCATCCAATTTACATTTTCTTCTTGAAATCTGTAAAGATATTTAAAATCTCGCCAATTAGCTTCCCTTCGCACATTGTATTGTTTCTGTGCACGTAAATTCACGAACTCTGCCATTTTATGACCAGCTTATTGCAAGGTACATCTCCTACTAACGAGATGCTAAAACTTTGGAGCGAATGCTCAACTAAGTAAGCAAAACATACATTTTATTCATAACAAGTTGAGCGAATACTTAAACGTTAGTAGATGCTCATGCTTCTAATACAAATTTGAGCAATACCATTTACTTACATTTATATTCATAAACTATGTAGCATATGCCTTAAATTTTGCAAGTAAAAGGTTTTGCTCATTTTTATTCAGTTTGTCATGTAGAAAGTATAAGTAGCAGCATTGATTATAAAACTACGGAAAGATGCACAACCTTGTCTTATTTTTCATAATTACGTCTCCCACCAGCAAGGGATTCCTCTTTCACCCTCGCTCTACAAACTGCTACATTCGTAAAGTAGTGCCACGACGATATCGTAAAATGAGCAGCTAGTGTACAATAAAAAATAAAAATACGCACTCAACTAATTTATCTTACTTGCCACAAATTTATTCCAGAGCGTCCGAAATAGAATTTTTAAATTTTCTTTCAAACTTCAATAAAACAACAATTTAATTTGTAAGCAATAAAATTTATTTGAGTCAACACAAGTTAGAAATCATTTTTATATAAAACAACACACATTCTCGAAAAAAAAAAGATTTTATCGCATGCTGTAGAAGCAGTCGTCGTGGGATCTGGACACTTCGCCGAATGGACATAACGTCGAATAGACATAACGCCGAAACTTGGACACAACGTCGAAATAAATTATTGAAGATATCGCCGTAACTGGACATAACGCCGAAATCACCTGCTGGACACAATACCGAAAATGGACACAACGTCGAAATCAGTAATTGGACGTATTGTCGAATCTGGACACAATGTCGAAAAACAAAAACTGACGTTTTTTCGTATTAAGAGGGATTAATCTTAAGTGGGGTACTCAAAAACACTTTTTTTTCACTTAAATTTGTTTTAATCAACGTAAGTTGTTTACATGTGATCGGGGGTAAACGGTTTTGGTTGGTAGGTTACAGTTATTGCAATTTTTTTCTTTAAAAATTTGTTTTAAACAAAATATCCGATCTACATGGTGTCAGCTTTTGCTTTTCGACGTTGTGTCCACATTTCGACGATATGTCCAATTACTGATTTCGGCGTTCTGTCCATTTTCGGCAATGTGTCGAGCAGGTGATTTCGGCGTTGTGTCCAGTTTCGGCGGTATGTCCAATAATTCGTTTCGACGTGGTGTCCAAGTTTCGGCTTTGTGTCCATTCGGCGAAGTGTCCACGACTCGTCGTCGTCGATATTTCGCAACAATTTTCAAGTAAATCGAAGTTCAAAGAAAAAAGTTGAAGCTATTTTATTTAAAGTTGAACTCTTTTTTTAAATTCCAATAATATTGGTTTTCTCAGATGCTGAGCCTTCAATAAAGGAGGTGCGGTAGTAAAAAGGACATTAAAAGCCCATGTTAGTTATTCCTGCCAACCTTTCGACCGATCAGCCCGGTGTTTATTAAGGTATTCTTTAATGGAAAATGAAAACAGACGGTGTTTTTTTTTAGCTTTAGCGGAATTTTAAGGCATGCATTCCATTCTTTCAGACTCGTTTTTAAGAGTAGCAAACATTTTTAATTTAATTAACAAATGAACACTAAATTTCTGATGTTCAATACAAACTTCAGAAAATTGTTTACTTTCTGATATTAAACATGTAAACATATTTTTAACGATACTTTTTGTACATTTATGAATAGCGAATGACGAATTAAATACTTTTAATAAATGAGATATAAAATGTACAAAAGAATCTGATGGTCTTTTTAAAAACTGAATCTTCTCGGCTCCATAATCTTTACACATTAAATAAAGTTCATTTTCAGAAAATAAATCTTCCTCAAACTTAATTATTTTTTCTCTACATATCTCACATTCATACTTTTTCAACTGCTTAAATGCTAGATAACCAGCTAAATAAACTATGCTACAAGATTCTAAATTTACATTTGTACAAGTTGGTTGAAGTGGCCTATCTGAACTACCGTCGTTTTGTTTGATTTTGTAATTTCATATGAATTCTCATTTGAAACAAAATTATCATCAAAATCACTTAGACCTGACACTAAAATGTCTTGTTCTTCTTCTTGCTCATTTAATTCGAAAGTTTCTGCTTCATCTTCTTCAAAATTTCCTACGCCTGCTTGAAGCCTTTTAAACATATTTTGTTGCATGGCTATTCGAAACTGTCTAACAGAAGGCGTTGGATTATATCTCCTCCTATTGCGAATTACGGAGTTAAAATTCTCTAATGCATATTGATTGATTGCTCCCGTTGCTAAATATTTTATTTTATGATTTTGCAAATCATCCCACAATAGTAATATTGCCCGAATACTCCATATAAATCCATTGATGCAGTAGATATTGTTACACCTTTCACCATTGCTGTACACTTCAATTTGTTTGAAATATCTGACTCCATTCCGTAGAGTTTGTAAAGAAGTATTTTCAAATATGGATAGTGGTCTTCTATGGGGTTTGGCATCTTTCAAACTTCGACTATTTAAGGAATCGAAAATATCGTTGATTTTTTTAAGAAAATCGGCAGTGTCTTCGCCTGTTGAGCTTTTCAGCTGATTTAATTTTGAAGTGGCATTTACAGCAGAAGACATAGTACGGCTAAAGATTTGTGCAGCAAATTTGACGCGCTGCTTTTGAAATGTATTAGGAATTATGCAAACAGAAGTTATTTTCGATAAAGTACTAGATGTCGTGCTAGTACTTTCTATTTCATAAGTCTGCACAATATCGTTCCATGAAACCGCTTTCTTGTTAATCAAGAAATTTAACTGTGGATTTATAAAATTGTTTCTTAAACTTTTCAGCAGATGTGGAGGATCGAAACATGTAAATATTTTATTGTTGTTTATATAAAATTCCGGATGTTCCTTTGTAGCGCCCAATTTTGATAGAGCATTCCTATTATTTGTTCCTTGGGCACATACGATGATCATGGGTTTCAAGGAAATACTTATCAACTCAGTTATAACTGAAACAATTAATTCCTTTAAGACATCACCCTTCATTGGACCAGAACTTATAAAATAACAAAACGGAATCTTCCAATAATGTAAAAGCCCTCGTAAATAAAATATCATGGCAGTATTACCAATCTTGTCATTTCTACCCAAGTGCCCGAGATCTTCATATCCTTCGATGATGTCTTGGAGTTTATTATATTCTAACTTTTTTTTTAGTGTCAGCTCGTCAAACATGACCACACACATTTTTTCGGTGTCATTCATGGTTCTCACTTTTGTTTCCAGCTTTTTAGTCAAATTTGTTTTTATGCCTGCTACTAAATTAGAAACTTTTAACCACGACTGAATGGTTCTTACTGAAGGCAAAACAAAACGTAACTTATTTCTTGTATATGTATAGGAACTTGGTGATTTATAATATAAGGATAACGCCAACTGTTTTTCACTATATGACCAACGGGTATTTTTGCTGTGAAATAGTTGCATGTTGGTAAAGCTCTGTACCGCTTTATTTTTGTTTACAAGCGTGTTTTCTACAATGGTTTTCGTGTCAAATTTAATTTTTAATCTAATATTTTGGACACTCGTCGCCTTTGGTATGTTATTAAGGTCAATTAATTTCGCTTTAAGTTTTTTACGCTTGGGCGTTAATTCTATTCTCGATTTTGGTAAAGGCATATTTACAATTCTACTGGTGATACTAGAATCACTTTGTTGTCGAGTCAACGAAAACGCTTCGATAGCTTTAAATTTATGTGGTGGAGGATTATCCAAATCTAATGAACGTAAGATACGTTTTTCTTTAGAAGCGCATGTTCCTAATCCGCTAGGACTCGAAGTAGGCCATTGCCGAGACGAAGTTGTATCTGAGGAGAAAAAAAAATTTACGTAAATGCACTGATAAGAAGTGAGGGGTCAATTGTACAGGGTGGGCAAATAATAAGCGAGGTGAGCGCATGTTTTTCAATTCTTTCTCTAATTTTGACATATTATTTGACACTTTTCATAATCAAAGTAGGTGTCAAAATGGTTCTCTTTTCGTAACTAAGTAAAATTTTTTGTCACTTGTCAGATTGTTTTGACATAACGATAACCATGGTAACATCGGTCATTCGATTAGAATTTGAATTCAAAATAAGTTTACCTAATTTTTTTTTAAACTTTATTTTTTCAACATTAGAAATAATCGAGGGGTATTTCACTATAAACAGTGGGTGTACAAATGTAAGACAGTCTAAAGTGATAACATGCAGTATTAAATAATCAAAGGCATTGTCAAGCAGTCATAGGCAGTTTAGGTTGTTTACATGAAGTATCAAGCAGTATTATTAAATACGGTAGCAACTGAGCAGTATGTGCAAAAATTTTACTTATGGACCCGTTTAATGTGACGTCAGAAATCAACCGCTCAATTCAAAATTCGGTACTTTGCAAAATTGTGGACGAAAAAGTGAACCTTAAGTACAAGGACTTAAGAGTTATATTAATATAAGTCAACAAAAAGTGGTTGAATTTTCAGTATACACGTATATTTAAATAGGAGAAATCGTTGCCATATTCACTAATACTGAACCTTTATCTTTCATCTAGTACCAATATTACATTTTCAAATAGCATATTTTTATTATAAATTAAAATTAATTTTTATTCTACAAATACATGCGCAGAAAATCAGCTGGCGGGAACAGTAATTTTAGAAATACGCACCGGGTTAACCATAACCTAATTACAATGAAATACTATTAAATTAAACTATAAATTACGTATTATAAAGAATAAACTAATAAAGTAAACGAATAAATCAACTAATAAAGAAACAAGAGTAACGTCAGGAACAACAAGGGAAAACCAGGGCTACAAAGTATAACGTTAACCCCGTGCGTATTTCTAAAATTACTGTTTCCGCCAGCTGATTTTCTGCGCATGTATTCGTAGTATAAAAATTAATTATAATTTATAATAAAAATATGCTATTTGACACCTGGTAATGATAGAAAAATGCCGACAAAGAATTAATATGTTCCTCCAATTGTTATACTCCAGTCAGCCATGTGAAAAACTGTTTCGGCAGACGAGATCTATGACCACAATGAGTTCAACGATGATTAACTTTTTCTTGTATGACCTGTTAAAAGAATTAACCGAATTGAGGTCCTCATTGAAATTAGCACTGATCTAAGTAAGTTTTGTACTATTTTAAACCATAAATCTGAATTAAAAAATAAAATTAGGATAATACAAATTACCAAGTAAATTACAGGATGATTATATTTCAAATGGAAAAAAGTTTCCACGCGAAGAAGAAAGTCGACTTGGGATGTGGAGTTACTCGGATTCAAATGCTTGCCCCACAACCGAATGTATATTTAACTTAATAGAAACAGCTGAGTCTTCAGCAACTGCAGATGCAGTAAAGTTTGGAATGCTTGAAAATTTTATTAGCGTAGGCATTTTGATGAACATGTCTCAAAGTGTACAGTCATATGATTCCGCTAACTCAGACGATGAAGATAATATACAAGCAGATTCAAATGAAGAACATGTCTGAAAGTGAATCGATTGAAATTCAAGGCGATGCTTCTATTTTTTCATCAATAGATGAATTTATATTAAAACAATTCAAAAGTTCGTGTGATACTACAAGCAAACATAGTCAATATTTAAAAGTGCCATTAAAAGATGGCAACATAGTTACAGTGAAAAAAACGTCTTTGTTATGGTTCTTTTCACAAAAAAATAGTAGATCCACAGATAGAATATTTAGATTTCGCAATTCACAAAATAACTGTACAGTAAAAATAGAGTAAAACAAAAAAAAATTGAAAACATCAAAGTCAAGATCAAAACCGCAAAATAGAACCAACACAAACACCAACACCCAACAACAGAACCTGGAGCAAGATGAAACTGACACAAGCGCGGATTATTCTGTAGGAAGTGATAATTTATCTGAGAGTTTCAGTGATATAGATGAAAGTAATACTGATCACAACAAACACCAGAAATTTCCCGAAATTGAAATTGAAAAGTACTATGCAGTATACTACGATTCCGAGTGGTATATTGGGCGAATTATTAAATATAACGTAGCAACATACGTATATTGTAAAGTTTCTTGAAAGATTTTTAGGATCATTTTCTTGGCCGAAAAAGACGACTTTCAAACAGTAGAAAAAAAGTTTTTGCTTTTTGGTCCTATTAATTTAAGTCATTCCTATCCCATTTGGAATTGAGAGGAAAGACCTGTTATAAATAAAAATAAACATAAAGAATTTTCTAAGCCGTAGTTTTGTTTTTTTGTATCAATTTAGTAGATACACTTGTAACAAATAAAAATATACAGGGTGATCTGCGTAGAGCGTGCATTAAAAGTTTTTTAACCTGCAGAAAAATCAGAAACTTGAACTTTGGTACACGGCCATAATCGATCATTTTTGTTCTATCTAAAATATTTTCAGACCTTTAGCTATACAGGGTGTGCCAAAACTTATGTTATCTTATTCTTGACCGTTTTTGATATACATATGTCGTTTTTTTTTAAATTGTGCTTTGTAATAGTTTACAAAAAAATGTTTATCTCGCAAATCAGTTGAGATTATAAAATAAAAATAATGAAACAGTTCGCTGAAAAACCAGGCTTACTCCTGATGTGCTACTCAAGATTTTATTTTGTACCGTATGTGGCCAGATAATTTTCAAATAACACAATTAAAAATGATCAAAAAGTCATTTTTTTCAAATGGCACCTTCTGCTTTTTTGTACGTCATTTGAGAGGAATTAGGTATAGAAAATTTTCAATTTTCTCTCAAATGATGTAAAAAGCAGAAAGTGTCATTTGAAAAAATTGATTTTTTGATCATTTTTGATTATGATATTTGAAAATTTTCTGTGCCCATATGGTACAAAATGGAATCACAAGTACGACATCAGGAGTAAGGCTAGACTTTCAGTCAACTGTTCCAGAAACTTAATTTTATAATCTTAACAGATTTGCAAGATAAATTTTTTTTCGTTAACTACTACAAAGACCATTCTCTTTTTTAAATGTCATGTCAAAAACGATCAAGAATTAGATAACATAATTTAGGTTTTATATACTCAAAATTATATGGACAATCGACCCATATAAAAAGAATTATAGGTTTGTATTTAAAATAAGAAAGCTGATAACAACTTTTGCACACCCTGTATAGCTGAAGGTCTGAAAATATTTTAGGTAGTACAAAAATGTTCAATTATGGCCGCATACCGAATTTCAAGTTTTTGATTTATCTGCAAGTTAAAAAACTTTTAATGCACGTACGCAGATCATCCTGTATATTTCGTTTCTGAAAACAATACTCGTTTTTGCATTCCTTCTTTTTACGAATCATTTTTATAGTATTTGCAATATCATATAAAAGACCACTAACTCAAATAAAAATTCTCAAGCCTTTTGAAAACAAAATAAAACTGTCATTCTGCAGTAGCAAGCAGTACTAGGTAGTACCCAGCAGTCACAGGCAGTTTCAAACCATTATAAGCAGTATGCAGCAGTCATAGGCAGTATTAAGTAGTAATGGGCAGTATCATGTTTTATTTGCTAGAATCGACAGTAGGTGTACTTAATTTACATAGTGAAATACCCCTCGGAAATAATATTTTATGATAGACTTAACGAAACATAGTTTTGTAGCAATTACCACATTCGTCACAAAAAACCATGTGTTTCGCCACTGTAACATAAATAGCTGTTTCAAAATTTTAAGTAGCATTAATTACAAAAAAAATTGAGTACCTTCTAATGATAGCTTTGAATGTTCAATAACAAACAACAAAAAAGTTGATAATGGATTTAATTTTCCTAGAAACCGTTTAAATCGCTTTATATTTAAGCCGTTTAAAATCAATACTAAAAAACGTATTATTAGATAAATTAAAATCATACATTTTATGTTCAAACTAATTAAATTTAATGAAAATTGATCCATGGTCTTCTGCCGTGCTAAGCAAGAAAACCGTATCATTTTTTAGGGTAGGCATGTAAATATTTTTAGGTTCTTCTAAAATGACAAAATCAAAATATCAATACATATCTTGATTGACCCATGTTCTCTTTGCTTTTATTACACCAAAAGCAATAAGGAATCTGTTGTATAAGTTGGCAACAACTTTAGTAATTTAGTGATAACGCGCGTACGTAGCTCATGTTCTAGGGTAGTTCCTTTTAAGTTAACGTAGTTAACAATCTCTGATGGTATTGATAACATAACATAGTGGCAGCGGTCAAGACACAATTCTAAAATAATCAGTTTACCCAATCAGAAAATAATTTGCGGGTAAATCATTTGAAGAAATGAACCTCACACGGAGGGAAAATCAATATATCCATTTGTATCTCCACCAGAGAAATTTTAATTCTCAAATTCACAAAATGGCCGCAGTGGCGGAAACGTTTTGAATTGTATTTTTCTGTGTCAGGTGCCGCACAGTATTCAGAGGTAGAGTAAATCAACCTGGTCGTCTATAACACAATTTCCCACACACCCAAATACGTTAAAAGGAACATTGGATATGTTTACAAATCATTTCGTGCCACGTAGGAACATAATATTCGATTAATATCAGTTTAACTCAAGAGTTCAGAAAGTAGGGTAGACAATAGAAAGTTTTATCACTGCAATTCACTCACTTGCAGAGCATTGCGATATGGTGTATTAAAGGAGCAGCTAATTAGAGACAGAATTGTTGTTGGCATGCTGATAAATCAACTAGCGAAAGAATATTGCAATCGCGGATGCAATATCATATGCGCGACAAGCAGAACTACAACTACAACAATCCAGGGTTTTGCGCAATAAAGATCATCAAAGCATAGCAGCACTACACAAAGCTTATTCTAAGTCTAGCGGAATCCATAAGTGGAAACGAAAACAAAAAGTAGAAGATCAACCAACTCATTCAAACATGAAATGTTCATATTGTGGACAAAACCTCCATAGTCGAAATCGGTGCCCTGCAAAAAACTCCAAATGTCGCAAATGTTCAAAACCAGGTCGTTGGAATATGGTATGTCAATCCAAAAAAAAGGTTCGAGTTATCCAAACAAATTAAGAGGGCGAAGAACAATTATGTAGATATCAAATTAGGCAACCAAAGAAATCTGGTATCGTTTTTAGTCGATTCAGAAGCTGATGTAATTTGATTACCGATGAATGCATTAAACAATAATTACACAAAATCAATATTACCTTGTAACGAAATTATATCAGGCCCTGATGGTAAAAGATTAGAGATGGTAGGCAAAATTAAACTTGCATTGTCTTTCCTTCCTAATCAAACTACATTTGTCAAGAGATATATGTATTCAAAGACATAAAAATCGCCATTCTTGGAAGACCAGGAATAATAGGACTAAATTTGTCGCCGAACCAAATCTCACAGAAATTTCCTGATATATTTAGCGAGATCGAAATCTTTAAAGAAAAAACGGAAAGTAGTAGCATATACGTCGCGATAGCTAAATGAAACTGAACGACGTTATGCGCAGATAGCAAAAGAGGTTCTTTCATTAACGTGGGCATCTGAAAAATTTGCGGAATATATTACAGAAATCCCAGTCATTCTCGAAACAGATCATAAACCACTCTTACAAATACTTCAGTCAAAATTTCTCGATGACCTATCTCCACGTCATCAACGGTTCCGCGTGCGCTTAATGCGTTATAACTATTCTGTGGTTTATACCCCAGGCAAAGACTTAGTCATCGCGGACGCGCTATCTCGCAGCCCTTTAAATCTTTTTGACGAAACACAGAAACACGTACTTTCGATCGTAAACAATTTTCCAGTTAAAGACAATTTTTTGAAGCAAATCGTACACGAACAAAACCTTGACCTAAACGGTCAGAAACTCAAAGAGTATTCCACCACGGAATGGCCTGCAAAATCTAAAATGCGAGAAGTATTAATCCCTTATTATCAATTTCGTCACGAAATTAACTTTTCAAACGGGTTGCTATTAAGAAACTCCAGGATATATTCCGGTCCCCTTAAGACAAAGGAATTCATCCATTCTGGATATCAAGGCATTACAAAATGTGGAGAACGGGCAACAATGTCAGTATGTTGGATAGGGATTTCTACACAAATTGAGGAATTACCTAAGCGCCCATGGCAAAAATTGCGCAGATCTTTTTACCTTCAATCTGAATAGTTCCTGATCGTCACAGACCAGTACTCTCGTTTTTTTTTAAATTTGCCCTCTTACATCTGTAGTGTGATGGTGATATTGTTACTTAATATTAGAAAGATTGTTAAAACGAATAGTTATAATTGAAAGTTGTGGTTGTCTAGCAATCCTGGTTGTTGTTGACATATAGTTTTAGCGTGATTTACAACGTGTAACCACAATTGGTGACCCTTGTGACCCAGAACTATCAAATACAAAATTAAATTAAAAAAAAATTAAATTGCAATTAGGTGCTTACATAAAATATGACTACGAATAATGAAGAACAAGAACTTGGAAGCAATCATAATAATGTAGCTAGAGTTGCCATTAAAATTCCTCCTTTTTGGAGAAAAAAGTAAAAATTTGGTTTTTACAAATAGAATCTCAGTTCTTTACATCTAAAATTACAAACGAAGAAACAAATGTCACTACATTCTTGGTTCGTTAGACACAGAAATAGTAGAACTAATATCTGATTTTATTGATAATCTTCCGAAAGAAAATCAATATACAGCCTTAAAGCAGAAATTAATTGCGGAATTTGAAGATTCAGAAGAACGAACAGCAAAAAATTACTAACAGAAATTGAGCTTGGTGACAGAAAACCTTCTGCATTACTTCGATAGATGAAGGAATTAGCAAACAATAAAGTTTCCGATGATTTTCTTCGCACGATATTTTTTCAAAGACTTCCAAGTAGTATTCGTTTAATCTTAGCAACTAGTAAGGATGATTTTGATTCAGTGGCATTAATGGCTGATAAAATAAATGAATCTATGTCTCAATCTTACTACTTTGTCTCGAGTTCAACACAGGAAAAGTCTACAGTGAATGAAAATGACAGATTGACAAATTTAGAAAATCAAATGGCGCAGTTAGTAGCTTCAATATCAAAATTATTGGACGTTGGAAGTGGTAGATCTAGAAATGCGTCAAGAAATCGTATTAGATCTGTCTCCAGGAGCAGAGATTATTAAAAACATCCAATATGCTGGTACCATTTTAAATACAAAGACAAAGCTTCTAAATGTTCTTTACCTTGTGATTATAAAACACAAAGTTTGCATCAGGGAAACGAATAAACCCGTCGCAGTCAGCAAACTGCGACGGGATAGAAGAATCACACCGTTTATTCGTAAAATGTTACGAAACCGGTCATAGGTTCGTTATAGATTCCGGAGCAGATATTTCAGTTATACCACCAACAAAAGATGAACGCAAAAATATATCAAAATGAGAATTATATGCTGCTAATTCATCAATCATTAAAACATACGGTACCAAAACATAGGCGCAGCGTTACATCAAATTAAAAACAGTATACTTGAACCATTAGCATTTTTCTCTAAAAACTTAGTGCTGCAGAACAAAAAATATAGCACATACGACAGAGAAATGTTAGCTATATACAGCCATTAAACATTTTCGATACACATAGGAAGGAACGAACTTTGCAGTATATACGGATCACAAACCGCTAACCTTTGCTTTTACAAAAATTCTCAAAATCTTTCTCCTAGACAGTTTCGACACCTGGACTTTATAGGACAATTTACCACTGACATTCGACATATAGCTGGTAGTGAAAATGTAGCAACGGATTATTTATCAAGATTAAATAAAATTGATACAACAAGTACAATTACATGGAATAGAATTGCTAAAGCACAAAAAATAGATGAAGAATTAATTTATCTTAAAAATCAGGTAAATGTTCTTTAAACTTACAGGAAATTTCAGTTGAAGATGAAGTTATAGTTTGTGACGTCAATAACAATAAAATTAGATCATATGTACCGAAAAGTTATAGTAAAGATATATATGCATCAATCCATGAATTATCACATCCTGGAAAGAAAGCTACAGCAAAAATAGTAGCAAACCGCTACCTGTGGTTGGGTATTAAAAAGGACTGTCAGTTATGGACTCAATGTTGTATAGCTTGTCAGAAATGTAAGGTGTGGAGACATACTAAGAGTCACATTATGGAATACGAAACTAAAACTGAACATCGTTTCGAGCACGTAAACATTGATATTATTGGACCATTACCACCATCAAACGACTTTCGCTACGTAGTGACAATGATAGAACGTTTTTCGAAATAGCCGGAAGCAACTCTAGTCAAAGATATTACTGCGGAAACAGTAGCGCAAGCTATTATCACCACTTGGATAGCTAGATTCGGTTCACCTAGTAGAATTACCACTGATAGAGGAAAACAATTCGATTCGACACTTTGTAAAGAAATGACAAAACTTTTAGGAATACATCATATAAAAACTATAGCCTATCACCCAGCTGCAAACGAAAAAATAGAACGATTTCATCGTAGTTTAAAAACAGCAATTAAGTGTCATTTAACAGGAGATTGGACTACGAAACTACCAATTGTTTTATTGGGTTTGCGTTCATATATTCTACCAGAACATAATGTTACAACTGCAGAAATAGTGTTTGGATCAAGTATAAGATTACCAGGTGAATTTTTTGTGGAAACCTCAAACACAACGGATGTGACAAGTTTTGTTTTTAAATTAAAAGAAAATATAAAAAATTTACAATCAACAGAACAAGAACATCATGCTAAAAAAAGAATATTTATACATAAAGAGCTTAATCAAAGTTCACATGTTTTTGTTAGAAAAGATATGTTAAGAAAGCCTCTGCAACCAGTATACGATGGACCTTATCCTGTCTTAGAAAAACAAGGAAAATATTTCATTTTACAATTACCTAGAGAAAAACAAACCGTATCCATAGACAGATTGAAACCTGCTTTCCTATTAGCGGAAGAAGTTAAAACGCAACTAGAAAATTTGGAAGAATCTGCGACCTTAGTTTCGAATAAAAATGACCCGTAATAGTCAAAATGATGAATCAAAAAAAGGAAATATTTTAAATAATGAACAAACAATCAAAACTAGATCAGGAAGAATTGTAAAATTTATGGACAAATATAAGGATTAAACTGCGGGGGGAGTGTTGTAGTGTGATGGTGATATTGTTACTTAATATTAGAAAGATTGTTAAAACGAATAGTTATAATTGAAAGTTGTGGTTGTCTAGCAATCCTGGTTGTTGTTGACATATAGTTTTAAAAAGTCAAAAATATTTTTTTTATTGTGAATAAGTGTAATGACAAAGTGGAAAAATACGTAGAATCAAGATTAGCGTGATTTACAACGTGTAACCACACATCCAGCTTTTTACAAGGTACGGCATCCCTGAAATAGTCCGATCAGACAATGGACCCCAATTTCAATCAGTATTTGAGAATTTTGCAAGATTTTCCGCAATCAAATGGATGCGTCAAAGCTGCTGTGAAAGTAGCAAAAAATGTTATAAAAAAGAACTTCGATCAGGATTTAGCTCTTCTAGCCTACCGTACTACCCCTTTAGAAAGCGGATTCAGTCCAGCCAAGTTACTTTTTAATAGGAAAATAAGATCCCATCTTCCATTAATTCCTAGTAATTTAAATTCTACAATCAATACAGATGAATTTAGGCAAATCGTATGAATGAGGAAGGATAGACAGTGTAAAAATTATAATTTAAGACATATGACCAAACAGCTACCAGACTTGGGTATTAATGATAAGGTCTGGACGGTCTGGATCACAGACATTCTCAAATACGGATATAAAAAAAAAAGTTAGCGAACCAAGGTCATACATTGTAAAAACTGACTCGGGTACGTATAGACGCAATTATTAGCATTTAATTGATGCTCCATATAAGAACTCATTAGATAGGTTTGACTTACCAGATATACCTGTAACTCACAAATCAAATACTGTTACTGAAAATAACTTAAACGCCACGGAAACTAACATCGAACGGAATGAGGCGAATTCGCAAATAACCTGCTCCCCAGAACAACGATGCGTCTAACACAAAAACCTATTTGGCATAAAGATTATGTAATAAGCAATATAGCATACTGTAATTAGACAATCGTAGCAAAGTATAGTTGATAAGTCCTAGTTAAGATAATCATAGTAAAGCAGGGCGCACACTGGATCGGCACAGCTCAGCTCGGCACGCTCAGCACGGCTAGCTGTTCTTAACCACCGCCCATTGAATCAGCACGTTACGTAGAAGGTACTGGATGCATGATGTTAACAAAAAACGAACAATTCATGGCGAGTTTCACCATTTATTTCCCGACTTGCTAGCCGACGAAGAAAAATTTTTAAATACTTTAGAATGTCGATTGCCAAGTTCTATGAAATTCTAGACATCTTGCCTTTAAGGAAGAAAGATACCAACTTTCGGAAAGCTATTACACCAGAAGAACGCTTAGCAGTTACCTTAAAGTAAGTTCTTGTTATGATTGATTAAGGGGTTACCGGAAACGCGTCACTGGATTCCTGATCATTATATATATATATATATATGATTATCTTCTTTTCCAAGCAACTTATAGAAAATGACACAAAGTCAGTTTATGATCAAGGTAACCGAATCCGTTGTTTCGTAAACCCTAAAGTAATAAAAAATAATAATACTTTTTAAGTTCTAATATTTATTTCAAACAAAATTAATAAACAAAATAAACAGTATTTTCTAAAACAAAATAAACAAGTAAAATTAATAAACTAAACAGTAATGTTAAACACATAACATAAAATAACCATTAAGTAAAGGAAAAACTTGAAAATATATAAATCTGAATTTATTCACTTTATAGTTGGGTGAATAAGTTTATTCAGGGTAACAATCACTACTTTTTCTTGATTTTGACTAGTATTTAATAAAAATTAGGATCTTGGGATTGAAAAGGCGCTTGATGGAAATTTGACTGGTGGGCTGTATTCATAGATTCCACGGACTGCCATGGCTCACTGCACTGAGAAACTGTCTGTTCAAAGTGTGTTGACTGTGAGCTGATTGATTCGGAGAGTTGAAAACGTCGTGGTTGTAAGGTGTGAAAAGTTTTGGTTTTTGAAAAGTTTTCTTGAAGAGCTGGTGTCTGTAAATTGTTTGATTTGTTGGTTAGGGAATCTGCCGCAACTAATGGCTGCAAGTTATGGGATGTTGTAGGGGCCTCCAGTGTGTTTTCATTTTCTAATAATGCCTTGTACTCATATTTAGTGACAAGTTCATAAATTTTGCTTTTTACCTCAATTTGATAAATAGGAGGAAATGTTCTTACAGTCTCCTCCATACTTTCAAAAACTTTTAAATGATCACTTTTTTTCTAGCCGTAACTGTTTTCTTTCACCTAAATACTCATGGAGTACCTGCGATAAACCAGGTTCTGCTTGTTTTTGTCGTTTTCTTGATTCTGTTGTTGGGAGGGATGGTGATCCTACAGAACGTGGTTGGGGTGAAGAAGCTCGTGAGGAAGAGATGCTGGTTGGAGTTGTCTGTGATAGAGGAGTGCTCTCGTTACTAGGAATATCAGGATATTCCGTGTCAATAGTTTCATTCAAAGTATCCTGAGGTTCTTCTATACGAATATTAGATTTTTGGTTTCTTTCTGCGAAGAAGGGAACTATGAAAGACATAATCTCTTCAAACTTCCATTTTTTATTGGTACATTTGACTGGCCACTTTTCGTTTGTCTGCCTTTTAATGCCTTGCGAAATGCATCCCTCAGTAGAGCCCACCTTTTTTGCATTCTGATACTAAAATATATAATATAAAATATATAAATAAATAACATTATTAACTACATATAGGTATGGTATTAATTAAAATTAAACTTATTCAGGTAACTTTTTCAGGTTTTTAGGATATGGCGATAGTTTTACTTCATTGGCATTCAGCTACAGGTTAGGGTAAACCACGGTGAGAAAAATAATTTATGAGACATGTGAAGAAATATGGACTATTTAGAGTCCATTAGTAATGCCTAAGCCAACAACCGAACAATGGAAGAAAATAGAGGAAGACTTTCGGAAAAATGGAATTATCCTAATTGTATCAGGGCACTAGATGGTAAACATATTGTGTTTGAAAAACCGCCAAACACTGGATCTCTTTACTACAATTATAAGAAAGAGTTTAGCATTGTTTTAATGGCTTTGGTAGATGCTGATTATCGATTTATAACGGTCGACGTTGGAGCATACGGTCGTAATAGTGACGGAGGGATATTTCGCTCCTCTGCACTAGGAAAAAGCCTTCAAGCAAAAACGCTTGATATTCCTGAAGACAAACCACTACCTGGAACCAATATTACTTTGCCGCACGTTATTGTAGGGGATGAAGCGTTTCCTCTAATGACAAATATCATGCGACCATACCCTGGAACCCAAACAGCTAATCAAGAAGCAAATAGAATTTATAACTATCGTCATAGCAGAGCTAGACGTGTGAGTGAAAATGCTTTTGGAATAATGTCGAAAAAATTTCGTATTTTCTATAAAAAATTTAATATCTCACCTGAACATCTAGATATAATAACCTTAGCATGTACTGCTTTACATAATTTCCTAAGAAATGATAAATGTTTTTGGCAACCTGGAGAACTCGAGAAGGAGGACACACTAGTAGGTTTAATGGACTTGCAAAATATGGGTGGTAATTTCCAACGCGATGCTTTGCCATTAGAGAACAATTTAAGCAATATTTTGTCTCTATTCAAGGAAGCGTTCCATGGCAAAATGAAAAAACTAACGTAGGAAGAATAAATAAAATATCGCAAGTAAAATATTACTCATATTCAAAAGTTACAGTATATTACAGCAACATTCTACGTGTTTATACTCGTACTATACCTACCATGTATTGTACATTAAAGTAATAATTACCAGGCATTCCGTTTTTTTGATATGTCCATCAAGCATTTTCCTTTCGGATGTTATCATGGTAAAAACGATGTTTTGGATTATACAAAAATGTATATAATCGAACACTTTCGATCAAAACTTCGTCGGACATTGTCGTCTTGATACACAAATGACAAAGACACAATGGGTACTATAATATGCTATACATGCGTTCAGACCTGTCGGCAATTTTTGCCCCTTTCGGAATACGGACTGTGGCGGATCTGAGCGTGCCGCGCCGACCGGATTGTGCCGATTCGATGGGCGCGTGTTTACTTATTTACTTAGGAATCAAAAACTGCCGGTCGTGCCGGGCGGACTGTGCCGATCCAGTGTGCGCCTTACTTTAGACTCCTCCAAAAAGGGAGATGTTGTATAAGTTGGCAACAATTTTAGTAACGTAGTCATAACGCGCGCACGTAATTCATGTGCTACGGTAGTTCCTTTTAAGTTTCACGTAGTATGTACAGACGATAGAGTTAAAGCACCGAATGTGTTCTGTTAATAAACGTAGTTAACAATCTCTGGTGGTATTGATAACATAACAGAATCCGTACATTTTACAAACATGATGTACTTACGGCTTTGTTGCTTAGCACGGCAACTTTACTTTACTTTCTAAGGTTGATTGAACTTTCAACGAGTACATCATGTTTATTACCCATTGAGTTTATCTATAATAATTTGGAATTAAAAAAACTATAAGATAACCAATTTTTGCTTATACACAAACTTTTTCAGTGAGTAAATAAAAATAAATTAATTTACTAACCTTCTTTTTCGAATTTTACAGGCACTGCATTTGTACTTAATATTTTACGTTTATTGTTTATCCTTATATCGAAGGGTAAAAATGTTTTTCACATATTGACTTATGTCCTAAAGTGTCAATATCCACAACCGCAATAACAACGTTTCCACAATTTTTCTGCCACTCCCTTGCACGATTCACATTTTTTACAGGAAATTTAAAAAAACTTAGGTCTACGTTGTTTTTCTTATTGTTTGTGCAACTGAAGTATTCGCATTTACTCATTGTAATTAATTAATCCAAATCCAGTAACATAATTGTAACGATTATAACACAATGCACGAATGTAGTAACTTTAAACTTCAAACCAGTTACGTACTACGAATCATCTATGACGCGAGACGCAACATCGAGAACGGTCTCGAAGGAACTGAAAATGAAAAATTTCGTCCGAATTCGACTTTAGAGCCATCTACGTTTCGTCATATTTTATGTGTCGTAATTCGTTCATATAGGATGCGCATCTGCTGTAGTTGTTATGAACAATGAGTGCATTCAGCGCACGTAACAGTTGTGAAAACGTTTAATTTTAGTACCGCCACTTCCACAACATGTTGCGGAACGGTCGCCATTTTTGGTAGCGCATTTTATTTACGCTACTCGAGGTGAACACACGGTGAGCGGTTCCATTCTAAGCAGTTTGTAAGACAACGTCGCAACTGCTTCAGTAGCGTGTCGCGAGCGTAGCGGTATCAGTTTATGTTCTCTGAATGCACACAATAGGTACCTTTACACTTACGCTCTATCTTGCGCGACTGGAGCGCCCGTTCTAATCACGTGTATTTTCCCGCGTCTTATCGTACATTCAGCCTGTGCTGTGAAATGAAAATTGAAAACTGTCGAGTTTCGCACGCAACTCGCGTGGCTCGCGGAATTTTGAAATTTTCAACAGTTTTACAGATATTTTTAATTCCAAAATGGAAAATATAATAATTAGAAAACGAAAAATAAAAGTAGCTTTATGCTTGGCTGTATACTTGAATATTTCAAAGAAGATGTTGGGTAAAATCTTGGAGGAAAACCGCAACAAATATGGGCATATGTCTCTGTTACATGAGTTACGTGATAATTTTCCCATTGATTTCAGAAACTACTTGCGTATGGATGCCGAATCATTTCACGTTTTGTTGGATTTAGTTTCTCCAATAATTTGTAAACAAGATACAAAAAGCGTGAAAGCACAAGTGCCGAAGAAAGATTAACAACAACATTAAGATACTTAGCTACAGGTCGTTCGTTTGAAGATTAAAAATGTTCAACTGGAATATCAGCATCATCATTATGTAAAATTATACCTGAGACATGTAAAGCCATATACCTATAGCGTTTTGAAAAAAGGATATTTAAAGGTAAAGTTAATTGCTTTATTAAAAATTAAACAAACATTTTTCTAGGTAAGTACATACTAACAAATTAATTGCTTTTAATTGCTTTATTAAAAAATAAACGTAAACAATTTTCTAAGTATATTGTATTAACAAAACCTAAACATCCCATTTGCCGAAAACAAACGTATACAAATTATATTAGTTAAGCATAGTAAAACTTTGTCCAGCCTGTTCGTAATAAGGCGTTAAACATATTTGTAATTGTGACATGTGTGATGGTGTTTGTTCTTGCAGGTCTGTGGATGAATTTGATGAAGTAGAACTATATGTGCTAACGGGCGAAAAGAGTGGAGGCGATGCTTATGTTCGATTTGTTATATCTGTTGTATTGGTTAATTGATTTAAAAACCCTAGATTTGCAATTCGATTTATAAGCATATCTGCATAAATAGCCTAGGTTGGGGTCATCCTCTTCATTTTTTTTGCCCACGAAAACGTTTTTGCAGAAATTTATAAAGTCCAGCGATTTGTTTTGTTTAGAACTCTTGCTTCTTTTATTTCGTAATAGTCGTAATGATACTTCTGCAGGTTTCTAAATATAATTGTAGTTCCCATCTACACAGCAAGACTAGTTTGAAGTAGCCGCTGGATTCAAAAAGATATAACAATAATGATAATAATATATAGTTTATTGGGCTGCATAGAAATAAGGTATGTATACAATGTTGTAGTATAAAAATTAAATTAAAATATCATTATAGGTATATCTAACAGTGAGAGATTGCAGCTCCAAGAGGAGTAACCAGCAGATTGGTTGTATTAACAACCATCTGATAAAAAAGGCACCCCTAGTAAATATTAGTAGAGAGTAAGGCCAAAAGAGACAAGATCACAAGAACCAATGTTAGACAAACATAAGATAACATTAAAAAGCGATGAATACTTTAATTAGTGTTCAGTACGTATTTATTAAATTGAATTGAGTACGAATCACAAATTGCTTTGTTTCAATAGTGACCTAAGTTTACTTCTAAAACTTGACAACGAACATTGTTTAATAGGATCCGGTTTAAGATTATTATAGGATGAGCATATGTCGTAAGAAAATGACCTTTTAAAGCTTTCACGAAGGAAAGAAGGAATATCTAAAGTATCCTTCCTTCTTATATTGACATTGTGCACATCCGTTCTGAATTTGATCTTATTATAAAGATAAGGTGGAGTTTTCGTCGTTAATATTTTATGATAAGTACAAAGCGAGTGGAGGACCCTGTGCCGCTTCATACACAACCAGCCTACCTTCTCGACAAAGTGCGAGACATGTTGACGTCGTCTAGCACCGTATATAAAACGCAAACAGCTATTTTGTACTACCTGTACTCTTCGCTTATCATTATAAAGTAAACAGTTATTGTAAATTACATCACAGTAATTGAATCTTGACAATATTAAAGACTCTCACAAAATTTTCTTAGACGAATGGTCGAGGATATGGCGATTAGCGTATAAAATTTTAAGAGTGAAGTAAGAATGTCTTATGAGGTAGTTGATGTGCGGTGTGAATTTCAAATTTGTGTCTAAAAAGAAGTCCAAGATTCCTTACGGTTTCAACGAATGGTAATTCAAAATGGTTTATGGTGAGATTAAGCCGCTGTAATGCAATATCACGATCTTGTTTATTACCGCCGAACAGAATTACTGAACATTTGTTAGGATTAATGAACAATTGATGTCTAAGCGCAAATCTATAAAGTTCACTAAGGTCCAAGTTGATTTCATCAATACTTTTATGTAGATTTTTTAAGTAAAGCCGTTTAAGTAATTGCGTATCATCAGCATAACAATAGACTTTACAATGGTTGATGCAATTGAAAAGGTTTGAGGTATATATGTTATAAAATAAGGGACCCAATATACTGCCCTGATATATGCAATATATGCACCCCTGAACTCACTTTCGTTGTCAAAAACGTAACTGGATATGAGTTCAAGGGCATCCTCTCCAATACCGATGTAATGCAATATGCCTAATAACAGATTATGATTGATGGTATCAAAGGCTTTGGAGAAATCAATCAGAATTAAAGCAGCCATATCTCCCTTATCCAGGAATCTAAAAATGTCATCAGTGACCCCTAGAAGAACTCCAGTGCAATCATGGCCCGATCGAAAACCGGACTGGTAATCAGGGATGATTTTAAATCTTTCAAGTGGCACAGAAGTTGTTCAGAGAGTAGTCTTTCAAATACCTTTGATAGAACAGGTAGTATACTAATCGGCCTAATATCACTGAAATCTGCAGCATCCCTCTTTTTTGGGATAGGAATAATTTTGCAGTCTTCCAACATGTTGGGAAGCAACATGTCAAGATTGAAGAGTTAATAATGTGACGAAGATAGTGAAGGATAAAAGAACTACAAAGTTGAAGCATCTGCAGTGAAATGTCATCAGACCCAAGAGCGTTAGAGGAAAAAGAATTCAATACGCGTTCAATATCAAACTCTGACACTTCACGGAAGTTAAATATTTCCTCAACATTTTCGTGGATATTAGAATTATAGTGATTAAGGAGTTCAAAATCAGGATCATCTGACACCTGAACAGAAGAAAAATGCTGATTTAAGTCATTAGGGTTACTAAGCTGAGCCGGAAGAACAAATGATTTTTATGAGAATAAATATTAAGTTTCTTAAATGATGACCATATTTTTTTATTATTATGGGTGTTAAGAACTGAATTTAAGTAACATTTCTTTTCTTTCCGTATTGCAAATGTAGTGTAATTTTTTAACTGTTTATAATAGTTGAAATTATTAATATTGCGAGTACATTTATATTTAGAGTATGCTTTATTACGTAATTTCATCATGAATTTAACATTGTCAGTTATCCATGGTTTGTAAGGATGTCTAAAACAGTAGTAATAAAGGGAGCATGAAAATCAAATAGAAGTAAAATATGACTGTTGAGAAAGTTTAATTTATCATTAATGTTATTGAAATCAAAAATTTCAAACCATGGGATTGAATAAAGATCAGAAAGAAAATCATCTTTGTGAAAATATTTAAAATTACGATATGTGTGACTAATTGGTTGCTGTACACATTGACGAAGAGAGACGTTACAAAAGACAAGTGCGTGATCAGCAATGTCGTGTACCTCCACAACGCCAGAATCCTCCACATCAGTGTCCGTGAAACACATCACTAAATCAATGGTGGCAGCAGAATTAGCCGTGACCCTAGTTGGTTCATTAATAATTTGATGCATATTAAATATGTCAAGAACCTCTGAAAGTCGTTTCGATAAATAACTGTCAGCTCTAGAGCAGTCAATATTGAAATCGCCTAAGCAAATGACCTCATCCGAGAAAGGCATAAATGTGGGTAAAGTTTCATCCAATTTTTCAAACAATGTATTTATGTTACGATTGGGGCGATAAATAATTCCAATAGTAATATTCTTATTATCAACATTAAATCTTAACCACAACTGCTCCAAGCCATCGGTTATCTCGTTGAGGACAATCTCATAATTAAATGAACTTCGTACAAAACTCCAACTCCACCTCCCTCTGCCAGATCTAGCAACATGATAAAAATTATAGTTTTGGATAGTGATTTGGTCTAAATCATAATCGTGGTGAAGCCACGTTTCTGTAACACCAAGCAAATCATAATTATTTGTTGCTATAAGTTCTCGAACACTATCAAAGTGAGCAATTAGTGAGCGTACGTTAATATGAGCAAGTTTAATAGACATTATCTATCAAATTTTATTTATTTATTTATTACATTAAAAATTATTAGAATATTAGAAAGAAAATAAAACTTTATCAAAAGTGAAAATTTCAATAATACAGTGTAACTGCACAGAACACTAAATTTCAGTTTAAATAAATAAATTAAGCATTATAGCAACAACAGTAATAAGAGTAAAAAACAAAACAAAAACAGATGTTACCTTACTAGTCCCACAAAAGTAGTAATCTCGCAGCAAGCCACCACGTTCTCCTAAAATAATGATTTATAAGTGAATAATCAAGTTCACTGTAAAATACTTTTCAGAATCGTTTATGAAGATTACATATTACATAGAAATAAATTGAAACAAGATCAGTTAATAATTATTTTTTCTTAAATTGTATTTTTTCCCTTCCGACGGCAGACGCATATCATTGGCATCAGCAACTGGATCATAACTGTTAATTGCACAGGATAAGTCGTTTTTGGGTTTAATAGTAATTTTTTCCCCTTGTTGTTCAGCAAGATTATTACTCCATCCTGAGTACAAACTTTCATAAGACCAAAAACTTCCTTAGTTTGCTTGAGGAGAGCAGCCCTTTTTTTGTGTTAGCAGCTCGGTGATAAGTACGCCAGTGTTCTTCAAAGATTTTTCATTTGCAAAAACAGTTCGCCTGTCTATGTACGAGCAAAACTTAATAACCATAGGTCTCGGCTTATCACGCTTAGTATAATTAGATTTTAGTCGATGACAGTTATCAGGTGCACAAATTGTGAATTTTATTTTCGATTTTAAGGTGTTATTAAGAAAATCAAGGACGATATCAGCAGCATTTTCGTTTCCCTGTTTAGGCTCAGGTAACCCATGAACGATGAGGCAGTTTTTACGTGAGTATGCATCAGCTTCATCTTGTTTTGTTTCGATTTCCTCGAGTCGTGTTTCAATACAAGCAAAATGCGACATAACGTGAGATTTAAATTTTCCAAAATTATTACGCAGCTGTTCAAGTTCACTGTTCGGCAAGGAATCTTGAGAACATTCTAGTTTATTCATTCTATCTTGAAATGTATTGAAATCATTTGAAATACTATCTTTAAGAGAACGTAAATCGTCACTAATGGTGTTCATGACTTTCGTATAGGCAACTAAAATAGCACTTACGGATTTTTAATTTTATTTAAGTCTGTAGTTCAACTAGCGCACAAAAAATAGAACCGTACTACTTTACTAGTTACCAGACAAATAAGACGTTTACGATAGACAAATTTAACAAAGTAATTAGTCACTAGTTAAGCATCACTAGCATTTACAAATGCACTTAGATTTTATTATTAAATATCAGAACTTGCACGAATAATTTTTGATAAGAGAAACGTGGTATTAGCGCGCTGTCTACATTAGCATGGCACAACAACCACTGTGAATGGCAATTTATTAACTGTGGAGGAGCTCTGGATGGCAAACATATACGTATTGTGCCTCCCCCTGGTTCAGGAACACAATATTATAATTACAAGAACTTTTATAGTATCGTTCTAATGGCACTCGTTATTTCTAACTATGAATTTATTTTTATCGATGTGGGAAAAAATGGAAGATAATACTGAAACTGAAAATATTCTTAATTTTGTATTTTTGGGCAACGAAGCATTTTCTTTGCAAGAACATTTTTTAAAACCATATCCCCAAAGAGATCATTCTCACAGCAAAAGAATTTTCAACTATAGACTGTCGCGTGCCAGAAATGTTTCAGAAAATGCATTTGGTTTAATAGCTGCACGATTTAGAATTCTTCATATGCCAATACATATGATATATCCAGAAAATACTAGTTACGTTGTACTTGCTATTTGTGCTCTTCACAATTTTCTCAGAAAGCGTGATAGTTCATATACAACATCAACGTCATTCGATCAAGAAGATCTGGCAACTAAAGAATTGCATGCGGGTGACTGGCGAAAAAATACTGTTGACATGATAAACTTAGAAACTTGTAAAAACAAAATTGCTACCATAGCTGCTAAAGCTAATCAAGATAAGTATGCAAATTATTTCAATTCTGATGGACAAGTTGATTGGCAAGATGAAATGTTAAGAAAAGGAAAACCTTAATTTGTAAATTTTTTGTGTTTTTAATAAATACATGAACAATTACATACCTGTTTATTAATACCTTCCAAATCATCATCGACAGTTTCTTCTCGACAATATTCTTGTGCTGTTTCGTCCGCGGGAATATTATTAGAAGTTTTCGACTCCTCTGCTTCTTCAATAATGTTAACACGTTGACTGCGATACTTGACTCCCGCGTCAAGGAATGTGCATTACTAATATGCGACAAGAATTTGAGCAATTTTTTCACAGTGCGAATGTTGCCGTACCTTTATTTTAAGTAGGATTTTAATATTTTTTATACAGTTATGTATATTATTATGTGTAGGTTATTGTTATGGGCTTTACTCGCACTTGTCGCTGGGGGCAAGTTACGCACTATAGTAATTATGGACGAACACTATGCGTCACTTGACGTGGGGATTAAGTGAGCATGTGTTCGTCCTTATTCGTATTCTTTCGAATTTTAGCTTTCTGTTACACATTCAATTGCTTGTTATTCTACTGCGGTTAGTATTCACTTTTGTGTTCAATAGTACGTAGTTTGAATAATGACTAGTAGAGCAAAAAGGATTTTAGAATTAGCTGCTGCAAAGCTGAATGAAACGGAAAACTGTACATTTAGTCATAATCCAGAAGTCTCAGATAATATAAATCAAGGACATGGTAATAATTCTGTTAAACTCTGCTAAATACTTACATATTATACTTATATGTTTATATAGGGATTACCTCATCTTCTGAGGATGAACCGGAACGGAGAAGTGAAAACGGAAGAGAAGAATGTCAGTATTTCTTTGTTATACAAAATATTTCATGTTATTGTTATAGGTTCAACCAGTACGTCAAGATATACTTCTAGTACATCGTGTGTAACTAGGGGAAACTGCAGCAATTTTTCCTATGATTGCTTATCCGATTTTGATAGCGATGACTCACAGAAGGACAAAGATTACGTAGTTGAAACTAGTTCTGATTCGGAAGATAATGTAAGTTCTGATAATGACAATGACGAAACATTAATTTTGAACGTAAGCAACAAAACTGCAACTGATACTACCTTTGTATCAGAAAATACGTGGTCCAATATTGAAAAGAAAAACTATAGCTTCGGTATAATCCAAGAAGCAAGTACACTCAATTCCGATATTGATACTTCTAGTATTAAGAATCCTTTGTATGTGTTTTCTTATTTTATAACAGACCAAGTAATTGATTTAATTGTAAATCAAAGCAATACATATGCTTTGCAACAAATCAATAGTGGCCATACACCAAAATCTCGAGTAAGATCGTGGACCGAAACAAATTCAGACGAAATACGGAAGTTCTTTGGAGTTGTGATCGCAATGGGATTAGTTTCCGTGCCATCAATTAATTTCTACTGGTCAAAGGATGAACTATATCATAATATATTCATTTCGTCTACATTTACAAGAGACCGATTTCTATTGCTACTGAAGTTTCTACATTTTCGGACAATTTCCTTAATGATGGTACCAACAGATTGCACAAGTTAAAGGATTTACTTTCTCTAGTAGTAGCAAACTTTGAAAAATGTTTATGTCCTGGTAAGGTTTTGGTTATTGACGAAACCATGGTCCTATTTAGGGGTAGATTGTATTTTCGTCAATATATTCCCAACAAGAGTCACAGATACGGAATTAAATTATACAAATTATGTACACCAGAAGGGTACACATGCAATATGAAGGTATATACAGGAAAAGGAACCACAAATGAGGGATTAGGGCACGCTCATGCAATTGTTTTTGAATTGATTGAAGGAATAAGACAGAAAGAAGGTAGAATCCTTTATGCAGATAACTATTATTCGAGTATAGGCCTTGCCGAAGACTTGTTCAAAATGAAGATTTTGTATTGTGGTACATTACGGAGTAACCGCAAAGGAATTCCAAAAGAGTTTATGCAACCCATGCAAAAAGGTAAAGTTGCAGGTCTTGAAAAAAACAATGTAAAAGTAATAAAATGGGTCGACAAACGACCAGTGTTGATGGTTACAACTGATCCTACACATACCACTACATTAGCAAGTACTGGTAAAAAAATAGAAAGTAGATGCTGTTGTGAATCCGAAGTCCATTATTGATTACAATAAAGCTAAAAGGGAGTTGACGTGAGCGACCAGATGTCGTCTTATCATAGCGTACTGCGAAAGAGCTTGAAGTGGTACAGAAAAGTGGCATTTGAGGTAATATTTGGAACTGCTGTAGTCAACTCGTGGGTTATTTATAATATGGTGTCCTCTACTAAACTAGGAATTACAGAATTTAGAAAGAAATTGGCAGAAGAACTTGTTGGTTCCGAAAAAAAAGAAACGTTAAAGAAACTCCTAAGAAAAAAACACACACATTTGTAAAACCAGAAGGTACTGGACGTAAAAGAAAAAATGTGCAGAGGTTGTTATTCAAAACTACGTGAAACATTGAACACTAAGGAATCAGATAAAAAAGCTTGAAGAGTAATCAGTTTTTGTAAAGACTGTCCTGACCAACCAGGTTTTTGCTTCGACTGCTTCAACAGTTATCATACCTAATTTTAATGTAACTTACCATTTATAATATAATTTATAATATCTTATATTCATTTAGTATTTTTCATAAATGTATACAAACATTTTTTCAAATAAATGTACAACTTTAAAAGCTATGGTTGTTTTTTCGTTTTAATTATAAACCGTTGTTGATATCTAAGTCCGATCAGGAATTAAAAGAAAATACATTTGTTCGTGATACTAAAAAAGTTGTTGAAAAAAATAATTTGAAATGTATAAACACCAAATGAATTAGTTCAAAACACTTGACGCAAGGAACAAGTACTGCGCATAAGTGAAGTTAGGTTACTTGACCCCGACGTCAAGTAACGCACTAAATGACAAAGCTGTAAAACATGACTACGCAGTTAACGTGTTAAACATACTCGGTGTTAGTAGTTCTTGGGCAATTGTAAACACAAACAAGTCAAAGTACCACAATGTTGAGGTATAAACTTCATCGGTACCAGTTCCACTTCGTTTCGAATCCTCCATCTTCTTTAATTCCTTGCGGAAGGAACCACGAAAACTTTGAATTTCAAGAAAATTTGTAACAACTTCTTTTGACCAATATCGTGAATCTGCCATAATATGTCACCTAAAAATTTAAAAGATTTTCGTTATGCATAAAATGATTAATACCTAATTAAAAACTACTTACACATCTCAAATAATAAATAATTATAATATAAATTTTACACATACCTACACGCGCGAACACAAAAACAACAAATAATTCACCCTCCAGTCACGAGCGACAAATTCACTGGCGAAAAGTTGGCAGGTTTTAACACGTCTAAAAACCGAGCGATTATTAGCATTTACACTAGGATACTTTCGCGCGTGATTGGAACGCAGGATAGAGCGTAAGAACAGGCGTAAGTGTAAAGTTACCTAATGGTAGCGGCATATATACCCCACTTCTATATGTATGGGTACAACATCTACGCATACAAACATCAAATTTTTAAAATAGCCTACGAAAGCAGTTGGTTAGTAAGTTGTGAAAATGTTGCATGTGAATCATTAGATACTTAAGGTTGGACTGTCGCGTACCTTTTGTAGAAGTCCACGCGTTCACATCTGGTGGTCGTAATTTTTCCTGAAATCATCTGGGATGAAAAGTATTTTAAAGTACAAATTATGCTCTATACAACAGCATGCGCCTTTTCGTGAAAAAGGTTAATAATAATGAAAAATATTAATATGAATGAAGGGAATGTTTGATCAAAAACTCTCCTGTGAAAAATTTTTTGTTTAAAACCTTCCTCAATCAAATTCCGTTTTATTTACATAAATTTGTTGGTCAGACTTTGTGTTATTTGGGAAAAGCGAATACATGTTTTGCCTATTTTTTAGTACAATTGCCTATATATCAGGCGTATAGCGCTAATTTTACGTAAAGTAATTAAAATGTGAGAAAGCGTATTTCTAGTGAGCTTTCCCATGAAGCCGAACATTCGGAACAACAATAACAAATAAACAGTATGAATATAATTCATGAGTCATTTGGTGATAAAATAATTAAACGCCCGTTTATTACAAAACGTTTCATAAATTACAATATATCTGGTCCATTATGGTTTATTTACTGCAATTGTAACATACAATCTTTAATCTTACGATTACTAATGAACTAATTTATTACGCGAATATTTTTGAATGAAACAAAAGTCAAATCGCAAAATAAATTTGAAAATATTCAATTTTTGATGATTTCTCATCGGAATGACAATCTTAAAGTAAGTTTTGATTTTCTGGTATTTTACTGTGATTTTATAAATTGTTCCTATTCCAAAATCAAACTAAAGACGAATCAGTTTTATAAGGAAATTTAAGAAAATAATTTTTATTTGTAGTAAAAAAAAATACATACACAGTGAAATTGAAGTAGACTACATGTATAAATAAAATAATAGGTATCACTTAGACTAAATTAACATACTATAACGACACTAAATGATAAAATATTTTAAAAATTATTTTTGATGAATAAAAAAATTATTACGATTTAATTTACCACGCTTCTTTTCTAAGATCTCTTATTGCTTCAGATGGAAACCTAGGATATATAAGTTCAGGCAAAATACAATTTTCGTAAAACGATTTTAATTTAGGTAACAATTGATTTCTCTAAAAATCAAAGTCTTGTTCATTTTTTTTCAAATTCTAAGCCTAAAGGAGTTCAAATAATAAAAATGCCATATTTTTTTTGGTGGTATTTAGCTGTCGTTGTATCCGAAAGTAATACTTGTTTCTTTTTAAAGAAATCTGTTCATTCATGATCGTGGCAAACGTAATAACTTTTTTTTTCAATAGCAACCTTGGGAGGCAAATTTGGGGCCCTATACGGGCATTTAATTTCAATCAATCCCTCTTCACCAATTAAACCATCAGGTGTTGCTCCTAAAAACGAAAATTCTTCATCGAAATTCAAACTGCAATCTGAAACAATCTCCTCTGGGTCGGACAGCGTATCTTTGAACTGCGATATGCTCATTTCCCCATTAGGTACCCCTGCTTCCCTTAAAAGTAGAATAACGAAGATTTTTTACGTGAGCCGTTGCCATTTAAATAACCACTTTTAACTATTAACTGTGATATTTTCTGTAGTGCTATTAAGAATTTATGTTTCTGATGTTCAAATTCTTCCTAAGACATCAAGTTTTCTTCTTCTACTTCTTCTTCAGGGGGAACAATTGTAAGGTGTTTAGACAAATTTTGCCACAATGGAGTTGTAAAGTTTACCTGCTTTGTTATCCATATTTAAAATAAAGCTTTCTACATTATTAACCGACCTTTGATGGGCAGCTATGATGTCGTCAAAAAGTCCAAAACCCCCAAACAATAATATCGGATTGCATGTCAGTAGAAGGTTTATTCCAATTTTTGTAGCATTTATGGGACAGTGTCTTGTCCAATAATTACACCCTAAAATGTAAAAAAAGCGTTTAATTATTTGCAATATTTTATGAATAGATAACTTCAAATTAAGTAAGTAAATAAGTAATTACTTGCCACCTCTGAGTTTGCATCGTAATTGAGTTTATATGAGCGTTTACTTCACGCACCATCTGCGATAACATTGATACATCGAATCCCATCGGAATCTACATGTCCTTTTTCTATCGCAATTTTTTTTTCTTCAAATCCTGCTTGTTCGATGATATCCCAAGAAATGTCGTGTATTGCTTCTGATAAGTCGTCTTTATAGGTATATTGCAGTAACCGAAAGACTCTTGGATTTGATTGTAAGCTCCGTCAGAGAAAATTGTGCCAAGAACAACGGATCTATTTATATTCATAGGCAAATCTTTTGCTTCACTATGAATAAGTTTTGTCTCCAAACAACACAAACAATTTAGATTTTTGAAATGTTTTAAATGCTCAAAATTATTCAGCGCTTTGAAGAAATAGCCAATACCAATTATTCTCCTACCAGAAACAATGGGTTTTAGCTCCACATCTTCTTGCATACTTTCTAGTTCTTCTAATTCGGAATCAGTATTTGTTTCAGTATTCTTGTTTTCACATAAATCAATAAAAATTTTGAATTAGGTACTAGTGTAGGGGCTTGGTAATGTTTCTGATGCAAGTTGTAGTTGTTGTTTCTCCGAGGATTGTTGTAGTTGTTTTTTGAAATACAAGATAGACAACATCCAAAACAAAATTGACAAAATGAATACAAATCAAAGAAAATTAATTATAGTAATTAAATGAGCAGAATTTAAAAGATGAAAACATAAAAAGTGAAGTAGAAAAGTTCTTTCAAGAAAAGCTAATGATAACCAACAAAATTATGGCAGCGTACAAGGTCAATAATGAAAGACAAATACCAATAACAGTAGTCAAATTAATAAGATGGGAAGAAAAACAGGAAATAATGAAAAACAAGAACAAACTAAAAGATTCAAAAATATTTATTGATAACTATATGTCGAAAGAAGAAAGAATAATACAGAAACGGATAAGAGAAAAGGCAAATCAAGAAAGAGCAGAAGGTAGAAGAGCGAAAGTAGGATGGATGAAACTAAATATAGAGGGAGTTTGGTGGAAGTGGAATTCTGAGCAAGACAAACTGGTTCAGATAAATACTATACAGTCAATAAACTAAAAAGAAAAATGCTCAGTTAAACATGATGACGACAATGCGCGAAAAATAAATCAAATGAAAAACGGTCAAAACGAAATTAATATGAGAATAGGAGTATGGAATATTAGAAGTATGAATGGAAAAGAATTAGAATTAGTGGAAGAATTTGAAAAATACAACATTTTAGCAGTTACCATAACAAAAAAGAAAGGAAATGGAATGTTTAAGATGAATGGGCATATTATAATATACAGTGGAGTGAAATTGGATAAAACAGCTGCAGAAAAAGTAGGGTGTCTAATCTCTGTCACCCATATAAAAAACATTTGGAAGTGGAAATTTATATCATCAAGAATAATGAAACTACAATTGAAAATAGGGCTAAAGAACACAATAATCGTCATAGTGTATGGACCAAATGAAGATGTAGTAATAAAAAAAAAGAAGGGTTTTGGGAAGAACTTACAGATGCAATTGAAAAGGAGAATAGCAGAATAATAATACTAAGAGATTTTAACAGCAGAGTGGCAACAAGAACCGAAGAAACAAAACAGATATGGAGAAAAAACCAAAAACAATAATGGTGAAGGGCTTATAAATTTCTGTATCGAAAATGACCTACGAATAATGAACACATTCTTCAAACACAAGAAAATCCCCATGTACACTAGAGAAGCTAGATCACAATATGAAAAATCAATTATTGACTATGTGGTAATTAATAATGAATTTGCTAAAGAAATTCAAGATGTAAGAGTTCAAAGAGGGGCTGAAATTTATAGTGACCACTTTTTACTAATAGGAAAATTAAAAATATACATTGAAGATAGGAACAAATACAATAAAAGAAAAGGAACAATTACAAACAAGGTGAAAGAAACTGTAATGACGTTTAAACTGCAAGAAAAAGAAACTGCTATGAAATATAGAGAAGAAAAGAATAATTCTGGGCGACAATGAATAGACAAAACTAAATTACAAGAAACATGGAATGAATTCATAAATATCATTGTGGATGCGTCAAAGAACGTATGCGGAACAAAAACAATCGGGAAAGACAAAAAACAAACTAGATGGTGGACCACAGAAATAAAGCACGAAATAAGACTAAAAAAACAACTTTGGAAGCAATACCTTAGTAATAAAAAAGAAGAAACATACTACAAATATAAAGAGCAAAGGAAAAAAGCAAAAGAAATAATCCAACAAGAAAAATATAAAGCATGGGAGGAATTTGGTAACAAAATGGAATTAAATAGCCGAACAAACCAAAAGTTATTTTACAAAATACTGAAAAACGTAAGAAAGAATAAAAAAACAACTATTAATCATATAATGACAAAGGATAACCGCACATTAACAGAAGAGGGAGAAATAATGGAACGATGGAAAGAATACTTTCAGGGACTTTTGAACACCGGAGAAGATAACAATAAAAAAGAAACAAACCATTAATTTGATCAACTATTGTTATGAAATTTTTAACTATGTTTATTGTTAATCATATACAGGGTGTCCCAGTTAAAAGTTACTACATGGGGATTTCGGAAACGGTAAGAGATCAATGTTGGTTAAATGGGAAAAAAATTATGTTATTCTGAGCCCAATTAGATGCTGTATTAAAATATTAAAATATCTACAGGGGTGTTCAAAATATCAAAAATTGAAAAATCTTGTGAACAAATTTGATAAAATTCGGTAGTTTTGTATAAGCGACTACCAATGGTATCAACGAATTTTATCTAGACCTTCTGGTTTTTTTGCAACCCTAGCCAACTTTGTTATTTCTTATGGCCGCGATATTTAATTTATATGCCATTGAATAGAGCATAAAGAAAGCTTTTTAACTATGTATAACAAGCTTATCTTTGGATGACAAAAATTGTAAATTTGTTTCACTTAGTTGCCTGTGAAATAAATGCCGTAATTGTGTTTGTTGTCATGCTGTGTAACTATCTGTCAAAACTTTGTTGTTTATTAGATTGATCGGTAAAGAGTTTTGAAGTTTTTCAAATAATTGTGCACTACCATTTAAATTTAATATGGAAAGGTTTTCAAATATGGAAAAAGTGGACATGTATGATTGCTTCATTTTGTGCCTTAGGAACGGCGAACCAGCTCAAGATATGTACTTTCAACGATATTCAGAAAAGCGTCAACCAGGTTTAACGACCTTCAGAATGCTTAAAAATAATTTAATTACCTAGGAGGTACAAAATACAATCGAAATAGAGTGCCTAATGAAATTATTGAAAATCTTGTTCTGCAAAATGTCATCGACAACCCCCGTATCTCTCTCCGTCAGCTGGAAAATAATGTTGAAATGCCTAAATCAACTGTTCAGTAAAATTCTTAAAAAATTTAAGTATCGTCCTTATAAAACACATATTAGCCAAGGACTTCGAGATGGTGATTTAGAAAGAAGAATATTGTTTTCGAATTGGTTCGTAGAAAAATGCCAAGAAAATCCCCAATTTTCGCTTAAGGTTCTATGGTCCAATGAAAGCAGATTTATAAACTGCGGGATATTTAACAGACACAACAACGTATATTGGGCCGATCAAAATCCATTATTAAATCGTGAGGTGCACCATCAAGTAGGTGGAGTTTTAATATATGGCTAGGAGTCATAAATGGACACGTTCTATCCAACATTTATCATAATAATTTGACTGCACCTCGATATCTTGAAATATTACAATACTATGTCGACTAAACTTTAGAAACTTTGCCTCTTCAAGATGTAACTAACATGTGGTACCAACAAGAAATAACTGGATTGGAAATCGAGATCCGATTGCCTGGCCTGCACGCTCTCCGGACCTTGCGCCTCTTGATTTTTTCATTTGGGGATATTTGAAGGATAAAGTTTATTGTAGTCTTCATAATACGGTAGAAGAACTTGAGGCAGCCGTTGTTCAAGCCATAGAAGAAATGCCTGGACAAATGGTTAAAGATGCATGTATGTCTCTATTATATATTCATCGATGAAGGACGTGCATTAATAACAACGGTAGAATTTTCGAACATTTACTTTAATGTAATTTAATCAACACTTTTCCATCAATTTTTCGTTCCTGTTTCATTTGAGTTTAATCATAAATAATGTTTCAATTGTTAAATTTAGTATCACAAATAAAAGATAATTTTTAAGAAATTGCATTATTTTTCTTCACCAATAAATTCAGTAAACAACAAAGTTTTGACAGATAGTAACATAGCTATGACAACAAACACAATTACGACATTTATTTTACAGGCAACTAAGTGAAAAACGGGTTTTCAAATAAATTTACATTTTTTGACATCTAAAGATAAACTTGGTTGAAGAGCTTTTCTTATGCTCTATTCAATGGCGTATAAATCTAATATGGCGGCCATGAGAAATAACAAAGTTGGCAAGTGTTGCAAAAAAACTAAAAGACCTAGAAAAAATACATTGATGGCATTGGATTGGCCGATTGGCAAAGATATTTCAATTTTTAAAAAAACATAATTTTTAGTTATTACTTGATATTTTGAACACCCCTGTAGATATTTTTAATTTTAATACAGCTTTTGATCAGACTCAACATTGTATCTCTTACCGTTTCCGAAATCCCCATGTAGTTACTTTTAACTGGGACACCCTGTATAGAGGAGTACAAAGTTAACTAAAAATTGAGGAAAACGACAATAAAAACGTTCAAAAATTTACACTTTGTATGAAACAAAAAAAAAGAGTAATTAATGCAAAATTATTAAATTTTAATATAAATAAAAACAGTAAATTTCAATTTAAACCTCTTGAAACAAATTCTGGTGATACTCGACAAAATCTAACTGCTAGGTATGTATACAATAATAATTACTAACCTTTTTTAGAAAAATGAATGGTTATACATTTATTGGTTATTGTAGAGCTACTCAACAAAATATGGGAGTTTATTACGTTAATGTAGAAGTGGAATATTTAAACCCTTTGGCTAAAATTGCACAAACTGAATTACTTATTGGACAAGACTGGAGAAGTACAAGTGAAGTACTTCCAATATTTAGGAGAAGTATTGGACGAGAAAGGAGTCTAGGAAGCAAATATAAACAATTGAATAAAGATGGCCAATGAATTATTCTATGCACGAAAAAATAAATTAATGGGTAAAAGAAAAGTTTCAAGTGAAACGGAAATGAAAGTGTTTAAATCGATATATGGACCAATATACAACATAGAGTCGTTGGTACTGATTTATAGAGAAGAAGGAACTGTCGTGGTGTGGTCATCAGTAAAAAAAAAACAAAAAATCACTAGTAAAGCTGGTATGGAAAAACAAGAATAGTAAAAAAATAGAAAAAGAGGAAAACAATTATATATTTTTTAGACGTATACGTGTTCTTCGGGTAAAGAAAAATATGGAATGGAGAAATGGGAAGTATACTAAAAGAAAAAGGAAAAACACGAAAAGAAGCAGAGGAGATGACGTAAGAAAGAATAGAAGAAATTTGTAAATTTAAATGTAGAATAACAATAATATGTATTGTAATATTTATAATAACAATAATATGAAATATTATTACTGTATCCTACACCGAAACGTTGATTGAAATATTGGTAAAGATAGTCAACCGCTTGTATTTGCTTGTATCACGGATGCAATTCACATATGCATGTTGGGTTGCGTTTTTGTTTACTTTTTTCACCTGTACTGAAGCGCTAAGTTATAATGTGTACGATTCTTGAAATAGAATAGTTCAATTTATTCCACCGTTGTAAAAATGGCGCAACATACAATCCGTAAAATTTACTTTTGTCAATACAATGTTGCAACGTTTTCAAATATTTAGTAAACGTATTAACTAGTAATTAAAAGTGACGAATTTTTCATTTATGAATAATACCATTGATGATACATATCTTGGATTTTAATGACAATGTTTTTTTAATAATTTACTAAAATACATGCGAAGCGTTATTTGTTAAAACAGTTTGGTTTGGTCGGTGTTAGATAAATAAGAAACAATTATTTTACAAATTATGCTTGCACTTTATTTTTAACTTGCAAATAATAATGTTGACATTTGTTTGTCATTTAATAACTTCGTTAGGAATAAAGTAGAACATACTGGGAGAAATACCACTAGAGTTCAGAAACGCAAAATTATTGGTTTTTGTATCTACTTGTTTTTACGTGTTCAGTTGAAAAGGATTTTAAATAAAAATTGGTTTTCAAATTTTTCAATTCAAAAGGCAACAAGTTACCGTGTTTTTTAGGGAAAGTGGGTTCCACTAGACCTTCAAATTTAAATTCACTTGGTAATAAAACCTATTCCTATTACTTCTAAAAATAAAAGTACTAGATTTTAGCTTGAGGTGTGTTGTCTCCCGACGCGGTGCGGATAATACGTGTATAATACACTATTCTTTTCTGTGACGAAATAAATGACGATTTAATATTGAAAAATCATATTACAATAGAATTAGAAAATTATTGAGGGAAATTTGGTGTTAAAAAATAGTACTCACTTTTTTCCCGAGGGAAAAAATAATTTACGAAAAGTGACACTTTGTTATCTGTTAGTAGAGATAAAAGTTAGGATTTTACTCTTTGAAACTGTATCAAAATATCATGGTTTCGAATTAAAATAGTTTAATTAAAGTAAAAATAGCTCATTAATTATAAACATTGTTTCAAAAATTACAATTCCAACTGATCTAAAATAATAGTAATAATTTACAAACAATTTACACATAAATAATAACGTACCTAATACAATGCTATACATAAAACATATCCAAACATTTACACTTATTTATGCAGATAATATTCTTATTTTACGGTGTGGTTTTGTGACATCACTGTAATTATAGCTATTAGAAATATGTTTATTAGCCTCCCACTTTAAGGTTCGATATAGTTTTATTTTAACCAACTGATCGATAATTAACAGTTTATGAGTGTCGCATTCTCTGAACCATGAATTCACACTGCTGTTGAGACATTTTTTATACGGAGTTTAATTTTTTCCAATAAACCATAATCTGTTTTAAAAGATGAAATTCTTCAGTAAAAAGTTTCAATAAAAAAACACAAATTTTGAGAATTCGGGTGAGGTCTGTGTAAGTATTTAATTCCATCAGATTTGCTGTAATCTTTATATAGAATTAATGATTCGTTCACATTGAAAACACTTGAGTCGTTAACTGTTAGCATTTCCTTACACGTATTACAATGTACTTTTTTATATATGTAGTGACTTAAATAACCAGCAACATACGACACTGAACAAGATTCTAAAGAACTATTAATTACGACATTGTCTTCATTGATTTTGTTCTCCAGACAGGTTCTAGACGATCTCTTTGTTTCATTATTTTCTACACTTTCATTTGTCCCAATTTTGTTATCCTCTTTCTCATAGTTAGTGTTAAATTGTTCATCTATACCATATAGTATCTCGTCGTTATCTTTTTCACAATTCCCTTGTTCTATTGGTATTTGCAAGCGAATGTGCATGTTATTTTCATTGTAACAAATAAACAGATAATCATTAAGCTTTGCATAGATGCTTCTTTAATGCGTTTATCATATCTTAAAATATAAGTACACCTAAAGTTGATATTGAAACAAATGTATTACGAGGAGTCTTCCGGATTATCGTTTATGAGTCACATTCCTCATCGGCTTAGTCAGAAATTCTACAATTGCATACTTTTAGCAACACCTTTAGTAAATGAGTAGGCTTGTTATAATATTGTTTAGATGCAAACAGTTGAGTACGTTAGATTGTAATATAAGAAAATTCAACATTCGTTCCAACATAAAAAGGGATAGCGTTTCTATGTTAAAAATTTTAATTTCAATGACCAAAATTTAGAAATTTACTTGCGTAAGCCTAATAGATTTTAAAACATTTTCAACGGATAAACGATGTTAATGTAATAAATATATGAGTATGGAATTTTCAAAAGTATTTAAAAAATTTTTCAACGATTTCTTTACAGAAATTAATACTTTTAAATCTGCAGGTTTTTTTCATAATAATAAACTTTATTCACATGTGTATGTATACAATCTTTGTACATATATGTGTTTGTCATGATGGTATAACCATTGTTATAACCTTACGTAAGAAAGATACAAATAAATATTATTACATTGAACAATTAACAGACAATAGAAAAAAATATATAACAAAGGACACACATTTAATTAGTACGTCGACAAAAATCAATAAATTCTTGTATATTGTAGAACGCATGTTTTTGTTTGTTTGTCAACATTGACTCAATGCACCAATATTTCAATCAACGGCATGATGCATTGGCAACAATGTCGTGCCTTAGCATAAACTATCAGCAAAATTACAGTTTTCTATTTCACATTTATCGGCAATACTGTTCTGTAAATTCTACAATACAATTGACGTATTTTCTTAGCACAAAGCGATACTACCGACCTCTGATGTTTAGAACAAATTTCGGGGTCGCATAATCCCGTAAGGTTGACTATCTTTACCAATATTTCAATCAACGACCGAAACCTTTATCTGATTACTTGATAATATACATAGGTATATACAGTGTAACCCACTTGAAAGCTAAATACTCCCATAAAATTTATATTTATTATCCGATTTTGACAAACTTTTTTAAATTCTAAAGCGTTTAAACACGTCCTTTAGGATAAATTATTCCATTTTATTACAAAAACCAAGGCCTACTACGTAATTTTTGGAAATGAAAATTAAAGAAATTGTATTAGAAATTTTTTCTTCACAATTATACATAATTAATTATTGGATTAGGCGCTCCATTAAATGCATATAAAAATCGGACAATACATATAAAATTCTATAGGAGTGTTCCGGTTTTAAGTGAGTCTCGATATACTATATACGTTAGATTCTAAATTCCCATTTAATAAAAATTTCAATGTTTAAAAACACCTTTATCTAATATTTACGGCAGACATCCCAACTACAAATACTACTACAGTCGCCAGTTCGCCGACGATACAGCTCTACTATTAATAAATGAAATTCCACAAATTGCATCTGAAAATCTTCAAACGGATCTTAACCGACTACAAGCTTGGATGAAACGATGAAAAGTCAAAATAAACCATACATTCACGAACAGGAACATCGCCTGCCCTGCAGTTCTAATAAACGACGAGCCATTACCAGTATTTACTCAAGTGAAATATCTGGGATTAATACTAGACCAAAAACTTACACGGAAGCCATATATTTCTGCTAAGAACATAACACATAACCTAAAAACACGTCAAATGAGTTGGCTCCTGGGTCGCAAATCACAGCTGTCAACAGAAAATAAATTCCTAATAAACCTATCTGGACGTACGGGGTTCAGCTTTGTGGATGTGCAAAACCATCAAATACTAAAATTATACAGAGAATCCAATCTAAGATACTTCGAATAATCTTCAATGCACCATGATACGTCAGTAATAAAACCCTACACGATGACTATGGAATATCGCTTGTACAAGAAGAAATTACGCGACTTACTATGAAATACTTTGACTCCCTGATCATCACAATGAAGAAGCTAGGCAACTATACATCCAACCTGAAATTACAAGAAGACTTAAAAAACAATGACCTACAGATATATTAATTCAGTAACAATCAATTGTAAAATAATTGGGAGTGTTATCACTGGATAACATCTCCCCTCATGTATTGTACCATAAGTACATTCACTAGCAGGTTGTAAATATTACCCATTATATTAAAAACAAATTTTTTTAAAATCTGTTTTGAATAATAAAATGTTGTATTCAACTAATCGAGCTCTAAATAAGCCACTTGAGCCATAGGACACCCAATTTACACACGACAGCGACTAATACTCCATACTTTTTCATTTTTCATTTGTATTTGTTTGTTTTTTTTCACTAAAAATGAACTTCCATATAGTATACTAAAAAAATTTTAATAAAAAAACTTTAAAACTAACATTGAGTGTATTATAAAATCTGAAACTGCAGAGGTGTAATAAATAAATAAACAAAGAAAAAGTCATTTTAAGGGAAATGTTAGAACAATCATTACATTTTCCGAGACTCTTAATATGCTAAAATCGACATAATTTACATTGTAATATGTACACTTATCGTAAAAGTATCTGATGTTTTACAACCATGAACATTCATAAAGTTGCATAAAAGTTGATTTCTTTTCGTCGAGTTTTCACGGCAGGAAATTAACGTTTCCTTTTAGTCGTGTTTTATGTTATCAAACACATCGCTCACGTTACAAAATGTTGTAAAATATACTTTAATATTGCGGATTTCGATTAATCTCGGCTTTCAGAATTTAAGCTTAATCTCTTTTTGATGAAACATTAACTTTTTCATTACCGACAGTCGAAACATCTATTTCTTCCACTTACTTTTTTCTATCTATTTGCATTTATATCATTTTCTGATTTTAATGCACACAGTTTTTCGTAATTATTCTTTTGAAATTATTATTATACGGCTACTAATTGGTGCAGTAAAATTCGAACAATTCATGTTGATACGTGCAAAAGAAAAAGATAACGATATTGTGTCTATAATTAAAGCATACATTTTCCATTTTAATTTGAGTGTGTAACTATTTCTCTTTACAATGTACATACCTTCACGAGGGAAATAGCAATGACACCCACTTTGTTGTTTTATTGCCGATGTATTACTATTATTATCAATGTAATAATAGTTTTGTTACGAGTAGAGAAGCAATAGTAGAACATAGATTCGACCTAAACTTATAATAGAAAGAATTTTATTTTCAGTTTGTTTTATTATATATTTATTCAAAGAATCTAGTCACTATAAAATCTTGCACTTTTTTATTTGCCTTTCAGTATAGCCATGGCGGGATCAAAAAGGTGGATTATAGGTTCATCAAAATGTTTTTAGTATTTCGTACTAACTCTGTAGATAGGTTTCCTTTTATTATTCGTTTGTGAATAAGCTGTTGAGTTTACAATATGAAAACTTCTTTATATAGTGTTTTACTATACCCACCAGTTCTCCAACCGAGTTTTTGGTGGTATTCATAAATAAGGTTTTAATTGAAAATATGGCGACACGAAAACTAAATTGTTTTGTAAGCAACTTTCTAAATTTTAATGTGACACGAAACTGTAGCTTTTCCGGAGGTAATTATCCAACCGCTACATTTGAGAACACATAACAATAATATATCATTCTCCCAAAACTAAATTATAACATCACTCAGAAAACCGCATCGCTGAAACAATACGCCAAAACTTCTCTGTTTTCATACGCGCCGTACAATTTCATAAATCAAAATTGAATTTGTAACAATGTGAAGGGTTATTTATTGCTTCGTAAAACGACGTTATTGTCGTTAAATATGCTTTAGCTTTCTATTCAGCTATGTTTATTACAATTTTCAATAATTAATTACAAATTTCTTGCACTTTACAGATTCTTTAATTATGATGCAGTGTCATGTCAGTAGAGTTACTTAAAATTTTACCCTACCAAATGATGATAATATAAGTTTGACGGAAAAACAAAATTTGTTAACTGTTTCTGTAATTTGTGAGATTAATCTGTGACAATGTGTTGCGGATCTTTGTGACATGTTTGAACTTTTTCTGAACATATAAATTGTTTTGATCAAATTAATGTACCTATATTCAGAATTAGTAATGTTTTATTTTAATCAGAACTTAGTTAGGTTTGATTTTCTAAAACCGTTTATTTATTTTAAACGACAACATACGTCGCTTAAAGAAAGTTGTAGAAAATATTTTTACAATTTCTTTTGAGTAAATAATATAATTCAAGATTTAATTGCCTAGTTATGTATATTTTTTTATAAAAAACAAACAACAAGAATACAAGTATATAAATTAAGTAAATGTACAAACACAACTCTTCTCACAAACATTTTAATCATATATGAAGATTTGATAGCATTACTTAACATCTGTTCGGAAAAAATCATTTAAATTTGAATAAAGTAAATTTTATAAGCAATTTATATTCTAAAAGTTGATATATTAATACGATTATTTGTGGTAATTCGATAAAATGATAACGACGAGTCGAAAGCAAAGTCGTTAGTCGTCTCGATTACACTATTCTGCTTTCTAGTCGATTAGTTTACTTCTAACTGTCATCATTTGTAATCTCACTATTATTCGTTTTTTGTGCTAGTAATTGTATATTATTTAGATTAGAAATGAATTCGAATATTTCAGTATTATTGTTCTTGATATTGCAAAAAAATAAATAAATGATAAGTAGGAATAATAATCTGTATGGAAAGTATGATCTGGAAAGTAGTTTTCTACTCTTATTTTAGAATACTAACATTCTGGATTAATTTTCAATTACAGAATAGATTCTAAAACACCGTGTGAGTAATTCTTGCACTTGTTACGGAATAAGCATAGGTACGATCATCTCGTGGCTGTTTCGTTTAAGGACAATTATTAGAAAAAATTTCATGAACGATGCTTAATTGTAGTAATATCGGGTGTGAATGACACAATTTAATTTTAAGTTCTAGTATAACTCATTTTTAAAGGCATATAAACGTAAAATTAACTTCCAAAAAATTTAACCTTCAAATACTTGAATGTTGCTTGAAAATGTAATATGTCAGTAGGTTACCTATATACAAAGCGATTCGAATCAAATACAGATTCATCATTTGTTTTAGTTATTGTCAGAATTTTATATGCAATCTACGTACTACGAACCTATGCTTTCCCATACATGACGAAACGTTCTATGTTCGCCTCCTCAATTTACAGAAATAATGTAGAAGTTGCGTAGATCAGCTACGTAACAAACGTGCAGCAATGCTTCGTAGTTCAAATGTAAGTTATAATGTACAAAATGTGTAGATTAGCTACGTACCAAATGTGTAACATTGCTTCGTAGTTTAAATGTAAACGTAATCAATGTGCAACAAAGTTTCTTAGTTCAAACGGAACAGATAATATAGAAAATACGAAATTCAAATACCTACCAGAGGTAACGCATTCATTAAAAAATGTATTCAAATGTAATGCATAATGTAAAAGATTCGGACAGCATACGTAACGAATGCGCAACGCAGTTTTGTAAATGACACTGTACCAATAATTTAAAAAGTACATTTCTGTTGACGTAATTCCATAAATATTGAATATAACATGAAATTGTGGGTATTTGTTATGTGTCCATAATTTAAAGGTTGAAGTTTATGAAAAAAAAAATACTGTATTAAATTCTATATTTTCAGAAACTACTATCAGCTAGCTACAAATTTTTTTTTTTGATAATACAATAATCATGGAATAATATAATTATAAAGAACCCCTATAATTTAAATACTACAGGGGGGTTCAAAACGATGTACACAGTCTCTGACACTAAATATCTTATAAACAAAATGTCCTAGAGTTACAATTCTTTCGCGGTTGTGTAGTGCATTGTTTTCTCAACAGATGGCAATGGTTATGAGTCACATGATGAGAGTGTGATGCACACGTGCAAATAAAATAACAAACAAACTGTATAAACAACAACATGGCTGTAAGACTGACTTTTGAGCAACGCAAGGCCGTACTGAAATGGTATTGGAAGTTTGAGAACATTCAAGAGGTACAACGACGTTGGCGGGCTGAGTTTGGTACCGATCCACCAACACGTTGGATAGGTCGAAGAGGTCCTATTGAGTTCCCACCACGGTCTCCAGACCTAACACCACTAGACTTCTTCCTATGGGGAACATTGAAGAATGAAGTTTATCGACAGAAGCCAGCTACACTGGACGCACTACGAGAATCCATTGAAGCATCATGCGCAGCCATCACACCGGACACACTGGTAGCCGTAGTTCGATCAGCAGTTCAGCGGCATCGACGCTGTATAGCTGTTAATGGTGGTCACTTTGAACACATATGACTATCTGTTGAGAAAACAATGCACTACACAACCGCAAAAGAATTGTAACTCTAGGACATTTTGTTTCCAAGATATTTACTGTCAAAGACTGTGTACATCGTTTTGGACCCCTCTGTATTTAACAACTCGCTAATACTCCACTCACTTTAGATAAAAAATAGCCATTAGATGGAACTAATTCATAAAGTTTTGATTTTTGGACAGTTATCGAAAGGGTCAAAAATAAGGAAAAAAAAGTGCCTACCTTAATCGTCGGTGGAACATCCCCATTTGGACGAAAAACTACCCCTGACGAGGACTTGTTAGGAGTTTTCCTTATTTAACTTCTAAATAGTTGCTCGGACGACAAAATATCATAGTACTAAAAATATTCGCTATAAAATTTTGCATAAAAACTTTATATACCATAAAGCTAATTCTTATAGAATTCTCACAATTAGGGTTCAAAGTTAAGGAAAGTTTTGCGGGCAAAGGAAAAATCGCTTTCGCACGGAAATAACTCCGAAACCCTTGCTTTTACGCAAATAATGATAAGAACAAAAACATTTTTTACAAAGTACATGATTTACAATTTTTTATTTCATATTCTTCACCGACTTTTTACGCTTTCTTTGCAAATATGCATTCCATAATTGGAACTAGTTTCTACATCACCTGTGAGGTAGAGTTGAATACATACTTACAATTTTTTTTATGTTCGTCATTGACATCCGATTTTGGAACGAAGCCCAAGCAAACATAAAGGAAAGAAGTTATAGTTCTCGCGACATACAGTTATTGAAACTTTTGAAAAACTGCAAAGTAACTGTACTATTTGCCTATGCATTTAGCGGCTGTGACACGACATTTGCTTTCTTCGGCAAAGGGAAAAGTCAATTTATTGAATACTAGGAAAGATTTGGAAGATGTTGTCGCTATATTTAACAATCCATTATCGACGAAAGAAGAAATCGCAACTGTTGGAGAGCGATTTATACTTGCATTGTACAAAGCTCCAATAAAAGAAGTATCTTTGAACCAACAGAGATTAATCTCCTTTAATAAGTTGGCTAGCCAATCGAACCATGCTGTTATTTTATCAAAACTACCACCAACATTAGCAGGTGCTCGAGAACATTGCTATGAATTATATCTTCAAATACAAGTTTGGCAAGAACGAAACTACGCAATGGGGTTGGAAAAAAATATATTTCTTCTATTTTTGCAACTGAGGCACCAACTTCGTCTAACATTCTCAAACTCATTTCCTGCAATTGTAAAATGGGTTGTGGATAACGATGCAACTGTGTTAAAGTTGGACTACGTTGCTCAATCATGTGCACCAACTGTTGATCAAATTCAATTACTGAAGAAGAGTTACTCGGAGCAGACCATGAAAAAAATTAAAGAAAATAAAAAAAAATTGAAGTAGAATAGGCTTACAGAGGAACCTCTACTTAAAAAACGCGCCGACAACTCTACCTCATAGGTAGTGTGGAAAATAGTAACAATTATGGAATGCATTTTTGCAAAGGAAGTGTAAAAAGTCGGTAAAGAATAGAAACTAAAAATTGTAAGACTTGTACATTGTAGAAAATTTTGTGCTCTACAATTTTTGTTCTTATAATTTTTTGAGTAAAAACAACGATTTCGGATTCACTTCTCTAAACGTTGAACTCTAATTGCGAAAATTTTATAAGAATTAGGTTTACGGTAAATAAGACTTTTTTATGCAAAATTTCTAGAAAAAGATTTTTCGTCGTTATCAGTTTTGCGTAAAAACAACGATTTCGGAGTTATTTGCTTGCGAAAGCAATTTTATAATAACAATTTCATAATTTTATATAATTTTATAATACTACTAGTAAGATGCCCATTTTCTAAAAATGGGCTCTAGAACCCTTAAATTTAAAAAAAAATTGAAAAATAGCATCTCATTTGAGTCGCATTCAAGCCTGTGTGGTCATGTCATACATGGATAGACTCCATTTGTCGTACCCTTTCGAACGATATATTGCATGCCTATCTTTGCTTAAAATTTGTGACCCCCGGTGGGACCGACTTCAAACATAGCCTACGCTCTAAGTGGGAATGTTCTAAGAATTTTGAGGTATTGTTTGTCAAAATCGGTCTAGCCGTTCCGGAGGAATAGCGTTACAAACAGACAGACAAACAGAAGGACAAACATTTAACAATTTTATATATATTGATGATAATAAGAATTAGCTTTATGGTATACGAGACTTTTTTATGCCAAATTTTATAGCAAATATTTTTAGTCCTATAATATTTTGTCGTCAGAGCAACGATTTAGAAGTTAAATGAGGAAAAAATCCGAATGGGGGTAATTTTTCGTCCAAAAGAGATGTTTCATCCACAATTAGAGTGAACACTTTTTTTCCCTTATTTCTAACTCTTTCGAAAAATTATTTTCAAATAATTAAATTAATATAAATTTTTTTTTTCAACGTCTAATTTGCCTGAACTTTGAAACCTAATTGCGGGAATTCTATAAGAATTAACTTTATAACATATAAGACTTTTTATGCAAAATTTAATGCGAATATTTTGGTCCTATGATTAAATGAGGAAAACTCGTAACGAGTCCGCGCCTGGGATAGTTTTTCGTCCAAAAGGGGATGTTCCACCAACGATTAGGGTGTTTTATTTACGAAATGTTGAAAGTGACTGGACTATAATACGTAATTACGAACATAACCAAATAATTATAGTAAGAAATAGTTTAGATAAAAGTTGTAGAGCATGTAATTTACTATTTGTTTAATAACTTTTCTTGTGTAATAGTGTATTTAAAATAAATTCTTGTGCCCGAATTGAAACGTTGGGAGATATACAGCAGGTTTTCTTGACTTTGCGATTTGTTTAAAAACTTTCTTGTGCAATAGTCAAAATAAATTAAAAACAAGTGAGGTGGTCGGATTGAAACGTTGGGAGATAAAAGGCAGGTTTTCCTGAAAAGTAGATTTGAACAAATACTTGTATTTTTGGGTATTAACAAAAGATACCGTAAAATAAAAAATAAAATTCGTTTACCTACTATATTAAATTTCATAAAAAATATATATAAAAAGTGTAATATTTTAGAGATTATTGACTGAAAAATACAAATTTTTGCTTAATGAATAAATAAGTATGACCTATCTTCAATTTAGAAAAATACATTCTCAATCGAAGGTAGATATACTAGCGAAGATTAATACTTTTGTCATTATTAGGCAAGTAAAAGTGGTAAAGGGAAATAATTTTTCTTATCATATTAAAAAAACATATTTAATGTTATTTAAATCTAAGAATGCCTTAAAAATTAGTTACTTTTGTTATTCTAAATAAGAATTAAAATTTTTAAATAATTGCGAATTAAGTCAAGTTTTTATTATTCAGTACATAATCTCTTATGTACTTGCACTAGATTTTCATAATGTGGTTAATATAAAGTTTTATGGATATTAGGATAATAGAATTTCTTTATTTCATTGTATTTAAAAAAAATAACTGAATACATTATGATGTGGTATAATAATTACAAAGTTTTAAAAATTCTTTGGTGAATTTTTTTTAAATTTACTTACTGATGATATGAAGATTTAAAAAATTGAAAAAACATGAAGTCAACTTTTTGAAAATTTTATTTATTTACGGCAGTTGTAGTGCACGCATAAAATCAAAATATTTTGGTTTTTATACTGAAATCTGGTTTAAAATTACATTTTTCGTATGGCACCAAAATAGAGGACATCCAGTAAACCGGTCGGTGTTCAACAATAGAATATAATTTTTTTTGCTTATAATCGAGTAACAGGAATTCGTTCAAAAAGGTGAAAAGAACTGTTTTGAGTCACAAATGAATACTACGCACATTCAACAAAAAATACATAAACTACACACAAGTTAATCTCAACAAGTGAAGTAGTAATGATTAATGAACAGTTTGTTTCTAAAAGCGTTGACACATTATACCTGCTTACATCCCTCTAAGGCTTTCACGTATCGCTTACGTGTTACGTTGTGAAAGGTTGTGGTAATCCTATAAAAATACCAAGGACAATAGCAGGTAATTCTATTATCACTTCCAATTTTTAAACGAATAGTTATATTGCAACAAAAGTTTTTCCAACGTACGTACGTAAGTAACATTAGCATCCATTTAAATTAGGAAAAAGTCAGTAAAAATACCGTTATGAAATGTTGGTTTATTTTTTACAAAAAGTAAGTAATAATTTTATTCAGTGAAAAGTATGATCACCATTGACTAATACAAAATTTCTGTGTGAACATTTATTAAAAATGGTCTGTAATGTCGTATTAAAAAAGTATTTCAAGTTGAAGAGTTACGTATTAAAAAACTCTTGTATAACATAAGGTATAAGACGAGAAGGAACGTATTAAGATTGTTATAAAAACGTAGGTAATAAACATAGTATAGTAGGGATATAAATAATGTTTAAATATGTAACAGTTGCGTACCGGATTTGACGTGCAATTTCGTAATTAAAACATAGTATTAATTAAAGAAAATACGTAATATGTACGTATACTACCATCAAATTTATGACGTACGATACAAAACCACTTGGATCGTAGCGAAAATGTTATAAAAATGTAGTCAACAAACGTAGATATTGTGGGGTATATGTGATGTTTGTAAACGTAACAGAGTTATTTTGTAGGAGAATTCCAATTTTATGTTAGATATACCGTGTGTCTCTGGCAAGACACAACATAGAATTTTTACTATAGAAAAAATTTGATTTGATCTACTATTGCTATGAAAATATCGGATTGTTGTATACGTTACGGCATTTTGTTGAAGTTAGAAAGAGAGAGCAAGTGTAGAACGTCTAATCTTTCTTCAAATGTAAATATTATTCTTTAAGTTCGTATAAAAATAAATATTTAGTATTGTGAAATTTTACGAAAATTCTAATCAATGTTCAGTTGCTTTCATATTTTAATATAGCTATTAAAGCAAGCATAATGAAATACATTTGCATAAAATCCGTTCGTAGTGAATTTGAGGTTAAATGAGTCGTTTGTTTTCTTGTATTGTAGATCTGTGTGTAAACTATTAGACATAATACTTGCATCTTGCAAGAATATGCAGGTCTTCTAAAGCCAAAAGTTTATTTTAAGTCAATACAGTTATTATTATGGATAAGACAGATATTTCGATTAGTATGGAACGAGTAGTTTGTCTCTACCGATAAACAGAAGTTGGTGTTCTAAGGACTTTATTCGGAATCACCGAAGTAAAATATTACCCAGAATTGGACGATGTTATACATTTTTAGCTTCTTGATCGTAAACAATTATTTGAAACTTATGGGATTAATGAAGATTTTTAGAAAAAGCCCGATTAAGGTTTTTAATGTTATGAATAATGAGAGCGTAAAGGTTTGTGCTTTAAATTATTAAATTTGCTATTTCTTTTTTGACTTTATATTTCAAGTTTTACTAGAATCCAGGAGTCAACAAACAAGATAACAAGATTATTATTTTAAAACCATCCAAGAACAATTGTAAGAAATATTGTAATTTCAAATACGGTTTTTATTAAAAGTGATTGTCGTTTTAAGTTTTAATTACATCGTATTAAAAATTATTTTCTATAAATGTGTTAGTGGTCCTGAAAAGGACCGATTTGTTTGTGGATAAACAGCAGTGAAAGCTAATAGGTATTACATGCGAAGTGCTTGGCTTATAGCAACTGTTTAAAATCTGTCTATTTACTGCTAATCAGTGCCCCAAATAGAAGTTTTGTTGCACATTTGCAATCATATTTGCTGGCATATTGAAGCAAACTTCCACAACTTTATCTTTTAAAGACTCAATTGTGTCGTGGGTTCTGTCGCTATAAACCTTCGAAGATATGTAAGGCCATAAAAAGAAGTTGTTAGGGGACAAGCCTGGTGATCTTGGTGGCCTAGTAACTTTCTCACCTTTTCCAACCCAGGTTCTAGGAAGTGCTTCATTTAAAAATTGTTTTATTTGATTAGCATCATACTGATATCACAAACTACATTGAGAATGAACAAACATTAATCGGTGAAGCAAATATTCTTAACAAAATTCATATCATTGTTACGTATTTCCATTAATGTTTCACAAAATTCTTGCCTTTTGTCAGCATCGGTTTATGGTTTTTAAAATTTTATGAACTCGACATATATTTACACCACAGTCGATACTTAGTTGTCGAATACTAATATTAGGGTTAAGTTGCACAGCATTGAGTACATTGATTTCTTCATCGTTGAAACTCATGGCATTATTGAAGATTTTTAGAAAATGCCCGATTAAGGTTTTTAATGTTATAAATAATGAGAGCGTAAAGGTTGGTGCTTGAAATAATTTAATTTGCTATTTCTCTTTTGACTTTCTATTTCAAGTTTTACTAGAATCCGGTAGTCAACAAACACGGTAACAAGATTATTATTTTAAACCTATCCAAGGACAATTGTAAGAAATGTTGTAATTTCGAATACGGTTTTTTATGAAAAGTGATTGTCATTTTAAGTTTTAATTACATCGTACTAAAAATACTTTTCTATAAATGTGTTAGTGGTCTTGAAAAGGACCGTTTTGTTTGTGGATATACAGAAGTGAACTCTAATAGGTATTACATGCGAAGTGCTTGGCTTATAGCAACTGTTCCAAATGCTGTCCATTTACTGCTAAACAGTGCCCCAAATAGAAGTTTCGTTGCACATTTGCAATCATATTTGCTGGTATATTGAAGCAAACTTCCACAATTTTATCTATTAAAAACTCAATTGTATCGTGGGTTCTGTCGGTATAAACTTTCAAAGATATGTAAGGCCATAAAAAGAAGTTGTTGGGGAACAAGCCTGGTGATCTTTGTGGCCAAGTAACTTAATATCCAGATTCTCGGAAGTGCTTCATTTAATAGTTGTTTCATTTGATTCGAATTATGTGCTGGACATCCATCATGCTGATACAAACTACATTGACATTGAACGAACATTCATCGGTGAAGTAAATATTCTTAACAAAATTCATATCATTATTGCGTATCTCCATTAATGTTTCACAAAATTCTTGCCTTTTTATTTTTTTTTTATTTTTTTTTTTTTATTTATTTTACGGGCAACGCCCTATATACAGAAAATGAGTGTACATACAAGTAATTTAGTTTAAAGTTAAATTATAATTACTATATTAGATAATAATAAATAAAAGAATAATTCAAATTACAGAAATCAATATAACAATAAATTGATTTAACTAAACACTTTAAAATGGTACAAAAGTTATAACAGAAATCAATAATTAGCATAAAAAGAAGCATCAATTTTATTTAACTTAGTTTTGAGTTGCTTTTTAAACTGTCGGCACTAGTACTGTAAAAGTTAAGGTTAAAATGCAAATTTGCTGATTCCATAAACCGTTGGAGAGGAGAATTAAGAAGGTAGGAAGTTTTACAGAACCTTACTGAAAATTGTGAAGTGTTACGAAGAGTTTTGATCGGTACATTAAAATCGATTTGATGCAGAAGATGAGAACAATCTAAAACGCCATTAACCAGTTTCTGAAAAACACCATATCCAAAAGTATTCTGCGAGAATTTAAAGTATTTATATTTAAAAGTGAAAGTATTTCAGAGTAGTTTGATAATGTAATTCCAGCTTTATATGCAATAATTCTAAGAAATCTATGTTGAACTTTTTCTAATTTTAATATATATGTTGAATGATAAGGTGACCAAACTTGAGAAACAAATAAAACTTTTAGAGTATCAACATTAGAGAACGTTTTGTTCAACGAAAAATGAAACCCAATTCTTTAGTTGCTTTTAATCTAATGTGATTTATGTGTTCTTTGAATGACAAATCTCGAGAAAATATAACTCCTAAATCAGTAACTGAAACGCAATTTTGTAATGAGTGATTATCCAGAATATAGTCAAACTTTATGGGTTTAATAATGCAATGAAATGTAATTGACAAACACTTACTCAAATTTAGTTCCATCAAATTAAAAGAACACCAATTAGAAAAAGCATTAAGGTCTTCTTGAAGCTGAAAACAGTCGCCTACAGATCTGATTGTTTTAAATATTTTCATGTCATCAGCGAAAAGAATATTTTTAAAGTCGTTAATAAAGATTAAGAATAGCAAAGGAGCCAGATGAGCACCTTGTGGTACTCCTGAATGGACTAAAACATGATCAGAATAAAAATTTTTGTACTGGACTATTTGACGTCTGTTGGAAATGTAGCTATCAATCCAAGAAAGTAAAGTACCACCAATACCTACGTTTTCGATTTTCTTAATTAAAATTTTATGGTTAACGCTGTCAAAAGCTTTTGAAAAGTCAGTATATATGACATCCAGCTGAGTATATTCATCAAAAGCTTGATATACAAAATTTTGAAAAACTAAGAGATTCGAGGTAGTCGAGCGATTTCGGTAAAATCCATGCTGTTCTTCAATGATTGTTTGTTTTAATAACGGAAACATATTATTAGCAATAATTTTTTCAAACAGTTTTGGAATTTCAGATATCTTTGAGATAGGTCTGTAGTTAGTGATATCGGTTTTATCTTTACTCTTGTGAACTGGTATAACATAGGTTAATTTCCATGTATCCGGAAAAATTCCACTTTTAAAGATTTAGAGAACAATATTTGAATTGGATATGCTAACACGTAGCAACAATTTCTTAAGAGAAGAGCAGGAATACCATCAGGACCATGATTTATTTTTTCGGATAAATCTTTTAATTCCATCATAATTTGATTAATGTCGATATTAATGTAATTTAAATTAACATTGTTTTCGGAAATAATTTCTTTTTGGTAATAATTCTTATTATTTGTCTTATAAACAGAACCAAAATGTTTGGCAAAGAGATTTACAGTTTCCTGCCCATTAGTACTGACTGACGAACCAAGGCTCATTTCAGAGGGTAAATGATTATCTTTCTTTTGATATTTTATGTATGACCAAAAGTACTTAGGATCGTTTTTGATTTTGATTGTACATCATTAATATGTAATTTAAAGCACTGATTAGAAAGGGTTTTGCATTGACTTCGTAATTTTGAGAATTCATTATAATAAGTGAGACAATTTGTAGATTTGTATAACTTATGGTAGATATGTTTAGTTTTAATTAGATTTCGCAGAACACTAGAGTACCAGGGAGGAAACTTTTATTATAATTTGATGTACGTTTTATGGGTATGTAATAGCTAGAACCTAAATTTAAGATATTATAAAAAGAGTTTAGAGCATCATTAATGATTAACGGTAGAAGAAATTCCCAGTTTATAGTGGACAAGTAGAAATTAAGATCTAAGTAATTGCCGTTACGAAAGTCATAATAATAATGATCAAAATTTAAAAATGAAGATGTAAATAAAAATTCAAATGATATAGTTAACGGTGGATGATATTTATCTTCCAAAACTAATGCTTCCAAACTACGCTCCACAAAGGTAGTGGTGTTAGTACTAAAAACTAAGTCTAGCATTCTATCATCACAGTTCTTAATAGAATTAAATTGAAACATATTATACAGATTTGAATTTTCACAAAACTTTTCAACACATATTAAGCTTTTGCCATTCACTGAGAGGATGTTGTCTTCAGAAGTGTGGCAAATTCCAGTCACCCATTAACAAGAGGTAGACATTTAAATATGGTTTCATGATATCGTCAATCGTACTACTTAATTTGTCGTAATAGTCTGTACTGCTGTTTGGCGGAGAGTAGAAGCAACCGAGAATAATATTTTTATAACCAACGTTGCATAGAACAAATAATTGCTCAACTTCATTGAAAGATGTAGAAATTATTTTAGAAAAATACCTATTATTGACAGCAATTAGAACACCGCCACCTCTTTTAGCGATATCACACGGTCTATCTTTCCTATGTACACTCATGTTATGTAATCCTAATTCGGAATCAAATATTTCAGGAACAAGCCACGTTTCAGTAAGCATTATTACATGAAAATCATTAGATAAATTAGCAGTTTGAAGTTTAGTAAGTTTTGTTCGTAGACCTCTGACATTCTGATAATAAATAAGAAATTGTTTAAAATTTGAATTGTTATTACATTTCAGTTTTTTGAAGAAATAATTCGAGGTAGACCATTAATATACTTAATTGTGGCGTTGTTTCAAATTTGCACGCAAGTTCGATAAATGTTTTAATTGCATTGGAGTTTGGTCATTTTTGATGTTAATGTTGTTCAGGCTTTTGTTTTTTAAAATTTGAAGTGCGTCAGCTGGCGATTGTAAGGTAACTTTTAGAGGTCTCGGTCGTTCATTATTGTATTGTTTACTTTTGTCAGCATCGGCTTATGCTTTTTAAAATTTTATGAACTCAACACCTATTTACACCACAGTCGATACCTAGTTGTCGAGTACTAATGTTAGGGTTAAATTGCACAACACCGAGTACATTGATTTCTTTATCGTTGTCCATCTTCTGGTTTTGTTGAACCTGCTTCGGACGCTCGTGTACACTGCGTTTTCTCTGCCGATGCGAAAAATGTGCAGCAAACAAAGAAGAAGTGTTTCTATAGCTTTCACCTCTGTATACCCCCTTAACCATTTGAACTTTCTCAGGGATTGTGTACACATTCATTTTCAAAAATTAAATTAGAGAATACTACAATAAGGAACACGCAATAACAATTAATTGTAACGTATACGTCAATACGAAAATTTCGTATACTTAGTGGATCAATTCAATTTTTTTCTATAGTGAAATTCCTATGTTCCGTCTTGCCAAAGACACACGGTATATGTTTGTTTTAGTTATTTTATTTAAAAAATACCTTAACATACCAGTTTTCTACAGATTTCAAATATATTGTTGATGAAGATTTCTATCAATGAGTTGGTTTTTTTTATTATTTTGGAAATATTGATGAATTTTGGAATTATTATTCAGTAGTCATGGAACATTCCACTTGTGCGGATATACCATATTCCAAACTTGTTACAGAATATACTATCTTGGTCGAATTAAAGTTAAGTAAATTTCCACAGATAAAGTGGATTTGTGGTCCTTTTTGATACTAGGTCTCCACATTCAAATCGCAAAATGTGTAACATTGCTCCGGTATTTGGGGGTTTAAAGGTAACCGAGTCGTGGTTCAAACAATTACCTATATTGTGAATGGATATTTACATTATCCAAACTAAAATAGATTAAAGAGTATGGGTGCCACAAATTTTTAAAACATTAAATGTGAAAATCACATACTACAACTAACAATAAATATAACTCATCAAAGTATGATCCAATAAAAATGCGTGATTTTTAGTTGTTATGACGTATTACAGCAGTTATTTTACTTATTATGACGTAAATCGAATATACGAACTCAAATATACCAAACCAAATATACCAAATTGAATATAAGAACCCATGTTCATTCACTTATATCAAAATTACGGATAGGTAGGGAGCTATCATGAAACGAATTCTGTCAGTCCAGTTAGTACAGAAGTAGAATATGGGCTTGATGTGTGAGGGTCCAGAGTTCGAGTCGTACGGGATGCTCTACTTATTTTTTATTTATTTATTTTCGTGATGTAATCAGTTATAATATCACAAAAGCATCGAAAATAATCAAAGCGAAGCTCGAGTGGTGTTTCAAGGAATACATCGAGTGGAGGACTACTGGATGTATTGTCTAAAAAATTCAGACAATACGTCTTGTATAGTTGAGTATTTTCACTTATGTAGTTGTATAATACATGAAAATATAACCCTTATTTTAAACAGTTTTTTTTAACTGACAGGTAATTACGCAACTTTATGTAAAATTTGAGTTGTGCGTAATTACTGAATATATTGAGATGATTAGGACAAAATTTATTTATTAATGTGCATCAAAGCCCCACGTTGCAATGACGTAAATATTAAAATGAAATAATAATAATAGTAGAATAAATGCTAGAGACCCACGTTTGGACTAAATATAAGTATTGATATGTTTTGGGTATAATTAATTAATGGTATGATTTTATGATTAATATTTTATTTATAATTTTAATTCGGCAAAACCAGAGTCTTCGGTCATTTTAAAGTTTTTAAATTGTTTATTAACTTTTATTTTTAAACTCTATTTGTAATAAGAATCTACTCTAGTCGGTTAGCACAATTTATTTAAAAAATTTTTTCATTTGATTATTTAATGAATTGTTTATTTTGTACTGCTCCCTTGTCTTTGATACACAACTATGGTTTCTATAAATGATTGCCTTGTCAGGTGAGTGTTGGAAAATTTAAAAATGCTAATTTGATACTTAAACTGATAGTGAATTAATTTATACCAATGTCATCATCTGTGGGTTATTTCATTGTAATTATTATATCCTAGTTGTAATTTTGTTCTTCGTCGTTTATCGTTAATTTTGTTCATTTAATTGTCATCTTGATGAGACAATCATTTATAGAAACCTTGTACACATTTCATTACGTCTTATTAGAAAAACCTGAGAAAACTGAATAATTTTTCTGTTGGTTCATTGAATATAGGAGTTGTTTCCCGTAATAAAAAAATGAGATAAAAAATGTCTTATTACTTCGTGTATTAAACAGGTAAAGAGTTTTTTTAGAGTATTTATAAAGGGAGCAAATCTTTGTATGTAAATAGGAGGAAATTCAAATAGGTACATCTCGTCAATAACTTGAGCTTCCCAATAGCACCAAGGCGATACTAGATAAATTGTCCTATACTAGCGTTTGGTTTAGTATGATATGATTAAGTTGGGTTATTATTTTAAATGATCACCATTTAATTTAGGTCAATAACGAGATATTAGTTTAAATTTTTTTAATTGAACTGGCAATAGATTCATAACCGGTTGCACAAATACAATTGAAACTTAAGCAATGTTTAAAAACTTTAGATACAAATGTTAAAACGATAGTTTTTAAGCATTGTTTAAGTTTAATCGCGTTGGTGCAACTGGTCCCTAGTAGAATATGATTCATTATTAAACATTTAGTGCCGTTTGCACCCACACAGCTTAAACTTAAGCGAGACTTAAAAACAATCGTTACTTGGTTTTAACAACTGTGTTTAAGTTTTTAAGCATTGCTTGAATTTAAGCTGTGTTGGTGCATACGGCCTAGTTTAAGCGGTATTGGTGTAAACGGACACGCGATGGAATGATAACTAAGGGTCAGTTGTATAACTGGGCCTAACTAACGAAATTAAAATGATTTTGGTACGTTTTAATTGTAACAATATATGAATTTTGTTGTTGACATACTAACAACAGCGACTAGTGCACAATCATTGTCGCGTTTAAATAAATACTTTAACTAAACATTCATGGTGGTTCTGAAAAGAACCGATTATAATGGTTTGCTTAAAGCAAATGTTTAAAAATGCCTCCATTTTGTACCAAACAGTAACCCAGCCTATTATAAAACTCCCGACGCACATTTAATAACTGTCGAGCATCGACATTCTGACATTCTTTGCGGATTGCAATCTTCAAATCGTCTAACGAATTGGGTCGGTTTTGATAAATCCTGTTTTTAAGATGACCCCACAGGAAAAAATCACAAGGTGCCAGATCAGGAGATCGTGGCGGCTACTGAATTTGTTCCCGTAAACCAATAACACCATGGAAGGTATTTGCTAAATATTGTCGAACTATCACCGAGTTGTGTGCTGGACAGCCATCCTGTTGAAACCAAACTTCTTGTTGCAGATCTTCCACTGTTTCTCGTAATGCTGGTATTACTCTGTTCTAGAGCAATTCTAAGTAGGACATTCCGTTAAGATTGCCTTCGATAAAAAAAGAACCGAGAATTCTGTCGCGGAACAATCCAGCCCACACATTCACCTTTAAAGGATACTGGGTTCGCACCGCCACCGCCATGTTAGGGTTTTCACGCGCCCAGATTCTGCAGTTTTGACTGTTAGGTTTATTGTGCAAAGTGAATGTGCTCTCATCAGTGAAAATAACGTTTCTCAAGAAATCTCTGTTGTTGTTGCAGGTCTCCTGCATTACTTCGGAAAGCTCTACTCTGGAGTTATCATCGCCAGCTCGCAACTCCTGGTATCTTCGAAGTTTGTAGGGGTTGTATCGTTGTTTTCGAAGAATGCAACTCCCGCGGTGGTTTGGGAATATCATCACTACGTATTCTAACAGACCCAGTTGTTATAAACTTATCTATAATTCTTTGAAACGTCGAATAACTCGGTACTTCTTCAAGCATTCCTAGAAAATTCTGTTGTATTTCACGGCAACTACTTCCACTAAAATGCAAACGAATAACGAATATTCGCTGCTCCAATGTTAAATACTCCATTATTTATACAAATTTATAACAAACTAATCGCAAAACTAAAACAATTATTTAAGAAACAAACAAGGAAATCTTGACACAAAGTACAAAATGTATTCTGATGTACCATTGTTTTTCGACGCTTGTAGCACCCGCCTTACATTTTGTTTTATTGTTCAAATGCTTTATTAATCACGTAAACGTAATTTCTAATTTTTTGTATCTACCTACAAAACAATTACAAGCAAACGTTCGTATGCAGTTTTACAATAATGCTATGCTACTGTCTAGTACAAAACGGACAGCATTTCGAACATTCATTTAAGGACACTATCCCAATCGGTTTTTTTCTGGATCACCATAAATATTTATTTATTATAAAAGATTGATTCAAACAAGATGATGATTAAACACTAGTAATTCTTGTTATTAATTCAACAACTAAATTCATTTATTGTTACAAATTAAAACGTACTGAAATGGTTTTAATATCGTTAAGTAGGTAATAATAACTAATATGTAGGTTACGCGTGATTCAAAAATTTTTCATTAAAGTGAACCATGAAAAATTCACGTACGTCTATTCTAAATACATAAAACTGAATGTGTTGGATCAACCAAAGTACTATTGAAGTCATCTGAAATATTAATTAAAAAAAATTGAAATTAAATCTGTCAGAATTGACAAATGTACAAGCTAAGCTAAGATACACCAGTTATATCTTGCTTTGTCGTTCATGACAACGTTTGATGAAAAATTTTTTGAATCACGCGTTATGTGTGTTAACAAAAAAATATTATGTTTAAAGTTTTATTATAATCAGGTTATATCACATAGATAGATGGCGACTTTATAACCGAGAAAACTTGAATTCATATTTAATTTTCAAATTAGACATTATAACTTGAACCCTATTTAATGCCACAAATTAATCTTGAGATCCACGGTACATATTTACTATCGGACAGAAATAAAGACCATAATTTGGCGTTTTTTAAATTTTTATGTTTGGTCATTTTTTATACAGTAGACGTTTTAAACTTTTCGCAAACACCTACAAGTATTGTTATGCTGCTATACCTATACTGAGCAATACGTGAACAATTAAAATTAACTACGTTTTTTCTTTCTTAAGTACCTATAAGTATTTACTTAGAGGACTGCTTATCTATAGTCAAAATCAAGAATTGGAAAAAATGTATTTATTTATTGTTTATTCGTGTATGTACCATACATTTTCACTATTGTATTGTGATGTAAGTGTTATGGATGGTGCCTTAGAAGATCAGTATAAACCTGTATAGTGTGGTAACGAAACCGTGGAATAGTTCGTCTTAGGAAAGTATTTGTTTCAATGTTTAGGAAAACCCCTAATACCTAAACATCCCAAACCTTACCTCTTGAGTATTCATATGTAATAATATTAATTAAGATGTAACAGCACAGCCATTGCATGACGACAAATAATTTTAATAATTTTATCAGAAACCAAAAGCAAATTTTAGTTTTTTTTCTATTGTTTGAATCTAGTTAAATTTCGATAAATTTTAGAATACAGACATAGCAAATTATTATTAATACTAGACTGTTGGTTTTTCAATACTTATTTGAGTTCGTCTTACAGATTAGAATTTAAAAACAGAACTTGATATTGAAAGTTTTTCATAACATTTTCAACACTTATTCTAATGATATTTAAAATCACTCTTAGTTATTTTTATAAATTTTACAAAATAACACTGTAAGGACATTAATCAATTTCTTAATCTGTATCGTTTATTTAATCTATTTAATATACAGGGTGTCCTAGTTGAAACTGACACATTTTAACCTTAATTGTTAACTGAACAAAAAATGATAGAAATGTGCGGTTTTTACAAATGAGTTGCAAATTTCGAAAAGTTTTTTCCCAATCACATTAAAAAATTTTTCCAGTTATAAAAGGCGAGAAAAAAAATTGTCTATTTTCAATAAAAATTTACTTGACTTATTTAAATAGAACACCCTGTATATTTTTACACCATTCCAAAGCTTAGTTATTTAGCTTCTTAAAAATGTTAACATGTGTAATTAAAAAGGTCTAACTTAGGTCAACGTGACATACTTTTGAAATTATCCAATTTATGCAATCTTTGCGGTGGCCGAAGGTGAATTTTAACAGTTTTTTTACAGTTTTTCTGTAAAAATAAATAATAATAATTATTATTAATCTTTAAAAAGTTTCTTTTTTGTATGGAGTTAATTTTAAACCTTTTTAGATATCTTTTTGTATTACAAAATTCTTCTTTAAATTTACAAGTTAGACTTCAAAATGCATAGACCAAGAAGGAGGCCACATTCAACAGTTTCTATAAAATTTAGTTGACATATTTTTTTCTTACTTAATTCCATGATGTTTAAATTCGTAATAAATACATATTTTTTAAAGCTTGTGATAACTTCTACTTATTTTAGTGTATAAATGACAAGAAAAATAAAAATGAGGAAATCGTTAAAAAAATAAACTAAGAAATTAAAAAGCTACTGGGGAATTAACGAAAGTGCACGCACTCACAAAAATTTATTTGTAAAAACTTAATTACACATATTAACATTTTTAAGAAGCTATATAACTAAGCTTTCGAATGGTGTAAAAATATACAGGGTGTTCTATTTAAATAAGTCAAGTAAATTTTAATTGAAAATAGGCAATTTTTCTTCTCGCCTTGTATAACTTGAAAAATTGTCTAATGTGATTAAGAAAAAACTTTTCGAAGTTTCAAACTCATTTGTAAAACCGCACATTTCTATCATTTTTGTTTAGTCAATAATTAAGTTTAAAATGTGTCAGTTTAACTAAGACATTAATGTAATTTAAATAATGTTTTCAGCATTTACGGATAAACCAAATTTAACATTTTCTGACATTACAAAATTATTGTAAAATGGTAATTAGTTTACGTATTCAATGTTTAATTTTGTTTGCTTCGTAAAAGAGTTACTAAATATTAATGAAAGTATAAAGACGATGAAAAGCGGAATTTCATTTGTAAATTACGTAATCATCAAAAGATTTTCTCTTAATTTACTTTGAAAGTTATAAATGCTAAAGCATCCCGATTGCCCTTATAATTTAGTTAAAGCAGTCGGAATACAACAAAAATTCTTTTAATTAAAGGTTTTTAATTGAATTTGGTTTAATGTCGTTTTATTCAAATTTTTACAATTTTATGTTGCACGTATTTTAGAAGGGGTGCAAAATAAGAACTTAAAGTAACACAAAACAATGTTTAATTTCTAAGCGGTTGGGATGATATAACTTCAAAAAGTGTTTAAGGAAATAAACGAAAAATTTATTTGGATAAAGGAATGTGCAGAAACTGGATTATTTATTTATCTTTCTCTTTCATTTGCTTTACACTAATAATCACATTTGGTCTATAAGGAAATAGACTTCTGGGGCTACTCTAGCTAACTTTTCGTAGTCAAACTATTTACTGGGATCATTTCTGTTCCAGAAAGTCTTAGAATTGTTTACTTTTCTACAAAGATTAAACTATTGTTAACGGAAACATACCAGAACCATTAAATTGCAAAAAATGAATAATGCGAAAGAGAATGAAAGAGGAGAGATGGTCCAGTAACTAACAAATGGTTTAAACGACCGAATAAACTACGACCAATTTCAATACTTAATGAGAAGTAAAATACACAAAACGCTAAACCAAAGACTTATGATTCTTTACTGATTATTATCAGTGACAAATAATGTTTAACATTACAATTAATATTTATGCATTTTTTTCATTCTGTTATTGAAATACTATCAGACTTAATTTCAAAATGGTAACTTGGGATTGAGAGATATTCTGGCACATCTTTAGGGCTGTGCGATTTAAATGAATTACATTTTAGCTCTAGACATAGAAAATCTATTCGCATCGAATTTTCACTCTAAGAAGGTACTATTAATAAACTGAAGTCTAACAATGCCCTTCGTGTTTAGTATAAAATGATGTACGTGGAAATATTGGAAACCGTTAAAGAAACAAACCGGTTAAATGAATCAAATGGACTATTAAGTGTGCTTTTCAGAACCACAAAAATATTTGTTATAAGTTCCATACTTTTCTAGATTTTTATAGAAATTTGAAAATTGTAATTTTCGATTTTAATCAATACCTTCAAAATTGCTTAAGGGCCAGGTTTAAGATGATCCGTATATTGTTGAAAGTAATTACAAATCTTTTTGGAATCGGCCCATAACACCTTTAAATTTATAAATAACCTGCGGGCATGTTCCGACTGACTTCGTACTTTTTTGCAAATTTTTATCAACCGGAAATTCCCCTACAACTACGTAAGTGCATCTTTTTTTGATTTAAACTTTTATGTCAATTACACCAACCGATTCAGACTTTTCTTCTCATTCGAGTATACTTTTTACAATTTTAAAATTTTTGCAAGAGTTTGCAAATTGTGTAATTAGGAGTACTTAGACGAGCATTTTTACATAAAGTAAATGAATCTTCTTTTAGTTTAAACTTTTATAGAAACTAATGTCGATGGTGTCAATCGATTCAGAATTTTCTCCTCTTTCTAGTTTACTTTTTACATTTAAAATTTTTTTTCATTTAGAAATTTTAATGTAAAAACTTTACGGAGTGGGATCATTTACGATTACCCCCAACAACTTTAGTTCTACCTTTGGTTATGGTTGAGATGACGTTTAGCACCACAAGTGGGTCTGAAGAAGCACCCAATTGTGATGCAAAACGTCGCCTCAACCATAACCTAGAGTTTTTATTCACCACACATTCGTACACCTTCCATAATTTGATCATGGGACTTTATTGTAGAATTAAAGTTGTTGAGGGTAATCTTGAATGATCCCACTCCGTTAAGTTTTACATAAAAATTTCTAAATGAAAAAAAATTAAAAATGTAAGCAGTAAACTAGAAAGAGGAGAAAATTCTGAATCGATTGATATCATCGACATAAGTTTCTATAAAAGTTTAAACTAAAAAAATATGCATTTGTTTTATGTAAAAATGCTCGCCTAAGTACTTCTAATTACACAATTTGCAAACTGTTGCAAAAATAAAGAAGCAAAAAAATGTAAAAAATAGACCAAAAAAAGATGCACTTACTTCGGAACATGTTCGCAGGTTATTTATAAATTCAAATGTGTTATGGGCCGTAGCCAAAAAGGTTTGTAAATACTTTCAAAGATCAAAACGATATAGGGATCAGAACAATATACGGATCATCTTGAACTTGGCCTTAACACGCTCCCTGACTACAATTTTCATGATATTTCCCTATAATTCTTGATTGTTTAGAGGCATTAATATAACAGTTTACTATTTCGCTGGGATTTATTTCTTGCCCTTTAACAAGAATTTTCGTAACCCATTTACATTTGGAATTCTTTTGCATCTATTTTTAGAGCTTGTCTGATTTTTGTTTTTCTCCTCAATTTTGTTCTTGTTTTTTTCTTATGATGTTTCGTTAAGTTTATGTTTTTTATTGTATTTGTTACCAATTCATTAGGGAAAACAAAGCAATTTCTTTAATATTGTAGTTCTTATCGTCTTTATTTTACAAAATACACTTTTATTATTTCAATACAAACTTATTTTAATTAAAAGTAACTCACGCACTTCAATCACGACTTCTTTATTTTGACTTAGACGTCAGACCCTCGGCTTCAGACTGCCCTAAACGCTCTCGCCCTGCTTGGGTTGCATCGGAGTCGTTACATTCCCACATCGAGCCTTTCCTGACTGTTCATCCGCCTCGTACTACTAATGTTTATATTGTATCCACATCTTCAAATATTCAGCACAGGTGAATGTTATTTTACGATCTTGCCACTACCAATTCTTTGGACGTCGTATGTATTGTTCGATTTGATTCTCCTTACTTTATATGGGCCTAAAAACTTTGTCTTCAACTTCATTCTGGGACAAAATTGAATTCTTTTAATGGCCACTAGATCACCAATCGTGTAGACTGATGCTTTCTTTCTCTTTTTGTTGAATTGCAATTTGCTTTCGTCTTAAATTTTCTTAATCTGGTATTTTACATCTTTCCTTCACTCCTCTCTTTTTTTATCAAATCATGAAATCATTTCTTCTCCTAATATCATCTTCAATAATTGCTGCTCGTCCTTTGTTTTTATTTTCACTCCAAACATCAGATCAATTGCATCAATTGCTCTTTGGTAAGAAGAGTTTAATAACGACTGCAACTTGTTGACGTGTTTGTACCACTTTGTAGGATCGTTTATGCTCATCTTTGTTAATACAGAAATTATTACCCGATTCAGCCGTTCAACTTGTCCATTAAATCTTGGCAATCCCGTTGTAACTGTGTGGTGCTTGATATTTTCTTCTTCACAATAGTTATGGAAGTCGTGTGATGTAAACGCCGTTCCTTTGTTAGAAATTATTTGACGAGGGTTTCCAAAATAATTTTTTTGCAACTCTAGTTTTGAAATAACTTCAACTGTTGTCGTCGATTTTACTGGGTAGAGCCACACACACTTGGTGAAATCATCTATCACTGCGAAGATATATTTATAATTCTTATGTGTTGATTGCAGTGGTCCTACGTGATCAAAGTAAGATGATCAATTGTAAAGAATCTCTTCTCTTATAAAGAAATCTTCATGTTCGTTTGCTTTCAAAATATCTTTTAAAGTTTTGATCATCGAATTGTGTTCTTGCGCCGTCGTTAATTTTAATGTAACGTTTTTTATAATGGTCATGATTGGGTAACGACTTAAAGCGTCAGCGTGGGACATCTTACTTCCAGAACGATGCTCGACTTCATAATCGTATTTTTCCAATAAAAGAATCCAACGTGCCACTCTGGTGCTTAAGTTCTGAATTCTGGAATACATTGCAGTCTGTTACAATCTTAAAATGACGTCCCAGTAAACACACTTGAAATTATTTAATGGTTTCGATAACCTCTAGAACTTCTTACTACAGTACTTTTTTTGCAGGTGACGTCTTCTTACTTGCGTAGTAAACTGGATGTAATTTAGTATCATCTTCTGATACTTGTAGATGTACGGCACCAAATTCTTATTGACTTGCGTCAGTATGTAGTTCCGTGTCTGCATCTTGTTTAAAAATTTATAAAATTATCTTCTCAGACAATTTCTTGATACAAGCAGCTTTTTCTTCATCTTCAAATTTAAACGGTTGGTTATTTTTTAATAATTCGCTCAATGGTTTTGCTATTTGTAAGTAGTTTAGAATAAATTTTCGGAAATATCCAATCAGCCGTAAGAAACTTTGCACTTGCTTCGTTGTTGTCGGTAGTGGAAATTCTTTCACATCTTTAAATTTAGAAGTGTTTGGGTATAGTTTACCTTCTTCTATTACATGTCCTAAGAACTCTATTCTATTTTCAAGAAAACGACTTTTCTTCATGTTTATGTCTAATTCATATGCTTCTGCAATTCGTAAAATCATCTTCAGTCTTTTAATAGGTTCTTTTTCATCTTTAGCTGATATTATTAGGTCATCCATATGTGGCAAAGCGATGCCATCTTTAGATATGTTTCAAAATATTAAATTAATATGTCTTTGAAATACAGATGGGCTATTACACAACCCAAACGGAACCTTTAAAAATTGATACTGACCATTGTGCGTTACAAAAGCAGTATACTTCCAACTTTCTTTGTCAATCAATATGGAAGAATGCGTTCTTCAAGTCTATGGTATTAAAAACTTGAGCTTCTTGTAACCGGTCTAATATGTCGTCAATTAACGGAAGCGGATTTCGGTTTTAACAATTACTTTGTTTACATTTCTGTAGTCGATGCACAGTCGTGGAGATCCACCTTTTTTCTTCACAACAACTACGGGGCTTGCATAATCCGATGTGCATGGTTTAACAATTCTATCTTTAATCGATTCTTTGATTTACTTATCTACGATTTCTCTTTCTACAAATGGTCAGCATCTTAGACGACAAAAAATAGATTCATCGTCCTTGATAATTATCTTCATAAGAACGTCTGTGGTCTTTATCTTTTAGGGTTTGTAGCTACTTACTAATGCCTGAATCTTTGTTTTTGATTTGGATTTGACAATTTTTTTACACTAACTCCACCTTTATTACTGATTACTTCAGCCTGTATCAGCAAGTCTTTCTCAATTATTGCATTAATTGTGTTCCTCTTTGGAGTTACATAAATTTGAAAACTAAAAGTAGTGTAACGGTTGTAGCTTACAAATACATAAAAGAATAGACGGCTCTAGCTGTACAACCTAGATAAAAAGAACAATACTATTGAGCTCGAGTTTACGCACTAAATTCCTGGAAGGTCCCGAATTTATAAGAGTTATCGCAACAGTGTCCGGCTTCGTCGGTAGAGTTGGGAGGTCCTTAAGGAAACTGAAAAGAAGTAAACTGTTGCGTAACGTGGCGCCACCTGTTGAGTAATAGATAGAAATAAAACCGACCAACAGGAGTACAACTTGGTTTTACTAAAAGATCTAACACGTTAAAATGAACACAATATCAGAGAGACACATAGACAATTTAAATATAGCAAATAACAACTTAAAAATACTAGGAGAATATGTAAGAAGTAAAAGAGACTGCCGCGTTAGCAACAACGATTTAATTAAAGCTTGTAATTAATGTATCAAATTTAGATAAGTTTTATAGTTACATCCCAAATTTAAAGAAAGCGTACCAATTTAAGATTGGTTTGTACGAAAACTTGACGTACACACGTCACTTACACAACGGTGCCTTAATATTAACTTAAACTCGGAAGAACCACAATAAACAGGTCTCGTCAACCCAAAAGGCCAATGTAAACAAAACCGAGTATCGGTAATCGAGTTTACCTCGACTAAAAATTTAAGTACTAGAGTTATAAGACCGTTCGATGTCACGTGTACGTGAGCTTCTTACGCATTGATATTGAATTGGATAATTAAACATTAAAACTTAGCTGTGTTCTAGTAGTATGCAGCTCCGGAATAAACGTTCTTGCTAGCGGCAGTATTGGACAGCGTCCGAACGTAGTTAATCCAGAATTTCCCTTAGGGAAGGTTTAGATTGAAAAGCAGATGACAAATAGGGTTCATCAAAATAATAGATATGCAGCATGAACGAGTCGGTCGGCCTTCAGCATTCACCAGCTGTTGTCGGCTTAAGTGTAGGCAAAATCGAGGTACTCGAACAATTAGGTAGCGAGAGGTTCCTAAATAGCCATTCTAGCATCCCCAGGAGTTTTCCAGGTGTAAGATAAGGTGAAAGTGTGAGGTTAACACACGTGCTAAAGCAGACGTTGCAATTAATAATTAATACAACCTCGAAAGTAACCAAAGAAATAGTAAAAAAACCACTTACGGTGTAAATTGATCGGATTTATCTTTCCACACTCAATTATGGTGCAATTATTGAAGCCATTTTGAAATTTTACTTATATTTTATTTGCTTCATGAGCCACCGTCAACCACCCAAGAGGAAATGAAAGTGCCAAGATGTCGACCCGTCGTTTAGTTAGTGATTACCATCCACCAATAGGAAAATTCGCTGTAGTGCGGTAGGTTTGATTTCCGTCGTAACGCACAACCTACGCCCTACGTTTTTAACACGGCTTACGACCTACGTTCAGGGTCGAAAATTTAGAACCGTAACAGTAGGTATCATTGTCTATTTTGATATTGAAATTGAAATAACCCCAATGGATACACTGTTCTTCTACTAAATCGGGATAAATTCACTTCGGTGGTCTTCAAAGATGGTGAATCAATTTGCTCATAAATATGGTAACCAATTATATATACTGAACTGCCAGTATCTATAAGGGCGTTAATTAAAACTTTATCATTGCGTAGACATTAAACTACGGTGCATTTAATAGCTTTATGTCTAAAACCATTACATCTAAAACATTTTACACTGTTTAATCTGTGCTCACAGTCTCTTACAGTATGTCCAAATACGCCACAGCCAAAACATCTTATCTTCTCCCGTCTTTCATCATTCCGTCTTTCTTCTTCTTGTCTTCTGTTTTCTCTTACGTCTTCTCGTGTTTGGTTTTCTCTTCTTGCGTCTTCTTTTCTTGCATCTTGCCATCTTCTGTCTTCACGTCTGTCGTCTCCGTCTTTTTGTAAAATTTTCTATCGTCATCGCGTTTTTTATTGAATGCGTTTTTGTCCGTATGATCTGATTTTGTCATGCTGTTCTTCATTTTTTTATAATCTCTTAATTTTATTTTAAATTCAGAAATATTTGTAGCACCACAAAGCATAACGTTGTTGTCAATTCAATCGTGTCTTTGCCAGCAATTTCTCTCATGCACACGAAGTATTATTGAATGGACTCACATTTTTATTATTTTGCAATTGAAGGGGTTAGAGCAAAAAGGGTATAAGTGACATTTTTAAATTTTTTGGTATATGTGTCAAAAACAAAACTTAAGTATGTATTCTATTAGTGCAAAACAGGTATAACTCCCGTTCGCAACCACTAGAGTCATCTATGGGTGATCTGAAATACTCGCTTAAGAATCCAGGAATTCCTGTGAGAGCAGAATGGGTATAAGTGCACTGGTACCGTTTTTGCACTGAGTCATTTTAAGTTATTGTTACTTTGTAAACCAGTAGTGTAGTGGACGTGTAACGGTTTTGTTGTGTTTTTTAAAGAAATAGTGGTGTGTTTTAGTTTGTCTAGTGCTACTGAAAGTGCCTAGTATAAGTCTGAGATGGCTAGCAACAGCAAGGAAGGTATGAACGAAAAAAAATACCGATAGGTACATTTTTTAAGGTTATGAAATTTTTTTGTAGATCATTCTAACTCTGAATTGGATCCGTATGACACCCATGAATCTGACGTGCCTGAGAACGGTAGAACAACCACATCAGATGACTCGGATCAATCTGATTCGAATAGGGATAATGAGACTGAGTACGTTACGCCGAATAGAACAAGAAAGCGTAGAAGATACATGGCTGCGTGGAAAAGGAGTGTCAAGAAAACGCTCAGAACTAATGAGGAAATGTATGTAAGGCACAAGGGAAAAGTCCGTTTAGAAAGACAACTTCGACCTTTTGATCATACATGTAGGTACAACTGCAGTAAAATTTTCGAACCAGACAGACAAGTCTTATTCGACAAATTCTATAAAATTTCTACTTACGACCTACAAACAGCGTTTTTATGGTCATGTATACAGAAAGGCGAAGTTGCTAGAAAGCACCATAGAACTGAAAATAACCGCCGATTTTCTACCAAAATAATGCTATTGAACATGCGAGTTTGTAAAGCATTTTTTCTTAACATGTTCGATATAAGCAATAGGCGATTCACAACTGTGTGTGCAAAAGTAGACAGAATTCGAGACAGATAAGAGACAAAAAACGTCAAGTGCGAACAAAATCAATGAAGATTCTCGAAATGTGGTTATCCAACACATAAAAATGTTTCCCAGATACAAAAGCCACTACTCCAGGAAAGACAATGCGAATACTCGTTACCTATCCCCAGATCTCAATGTGACAAAGATGTATTCTTTATATAAAGAATATTGCAATGAACAGAAAGAACCAATCGTTAAATTATCTTACTACCGTAACGTATTCAACACAGAATTCAACCTTCAATTTTATAAACCCCGTAGTTATACATGCTCAAAGTGCGACAATCTGAACAATATCATCAAGAACTCCAGCAATGAAGAAAATGTGCGTGCTTCCAAAGTGACCTTTGACCTGCATCAAAGAAAAGCAGAAAAAGCATGCAAAATAAAAAAAACCAGATGCTGAAAATAGTAAAACCCTTGTCGACACACTGGTAGTTGGTTTTGATCTTCAACAAACTTTGCCAACACCCTTACTCACTACTTCAAAGGTCTTCTATCTTCGGCAGCTATGGACGACGTACAACTTCTGTGTACACAGTCTAATTGATGGACAAGCTCACATGTACACATGGGATGAAACAGTATCTGGCAGAGGTTCCCAAGAAATAGGGTCATGTTTGCTGCATTTCTTAAAGTCACTTCCATCTAATATCAAAAAAATAATTGCCTATAGTGACTCATGTGGTGGGCAAAATAAAAATAAAAATATTTGCAAGTTATTTATGTTTTTGGTAAAAGCCACTCATATAAAAGAAATTCACCCTAAATTCTTAAAGCCAGGCCATACCTACATGGAATGCGACCGAGATTTTGGAGCAGTAGAAAAGAGCAAGAAAAAGAAACCTCAAGTTTTTATTCCCTGCCATTGGAGAGAAGTTATTGCACGTTCGAGCAAAAAATTTATAGTTCACAATATGACCAGTGAGATGTTTGTCTCTTTTGAAAATTTAAACCGACTATTAAGAGATCCTAAAAAGGATATTGGAGGAAAACCCATAAAGTTTAAAGATATTACGTATTTTAAATATGATAAAGACAATAAGTCATTTTCCTTTGAATTTGTACCAACCTTGGATGTTTCTTATCCATTTCTGGAATGTATTACTGGATCGCATGTTTCTGGACGACCATCATACTCGATAGACAACATTTTGATACCGTTACACAAAACTTCAGTTGCAATAAAAACTGAAAAATGGAAGAACTTGCAAACGCTTTTGGACTATATACCCCCAGTTTATCATGAATTCTAGAGAAAATGAAGCATGAAAATAGTAAACAGAAAAGTAAAGGCAAAAATATGTCACCTATACCCGAGCCTGTACCATCAATGGAACCGGCGCCTAGCTCTTCTCTTGACGATTCCGCATACATCAATGAAGAAGAAGACATAGACAATGACGAATTATTTTCCGATTATGAATAAGTTAACGTATTAATCTGTTCAATAAATATTTTTCATGACCGTTTGTCTTATTATGACTCCCGTAAGCTTAAGTCAAATATATTAATATGTTTGTGCAAAACCGGTATAAGTACATCAAATTTATTTTTTTCCGTAAAACATTTTATTTAATATTTATTCTTTTCCAAATTTCAAACTAAATTTATCTTTTATTCGGAATTTTAAAATAGCAAAAAACTTTAGAGCGATTTTTCTCAGAAGTAACTTGAATCCACTTATACCCTTTTTGCTCTAACCCCTTCAATTTTACTAGCATGTTATGCACTGCTTACTTTGCTCAAAAATTCTTCTAGCAATTTTTTTAAATCTTGTATGACGTTATACCTTTTTGGGCTTGTACTATCATATTTGCTAGGTCTCGCAATGATTTCTTCGCAAAAATTAGTTTGTGCAAATCATTTCAATTCATGAGTTTCTTCAAATTCTTTGATCCATTTTTCATTGTGCAATTTTCAACGTCTCAAAAGCTGATAGAAAATTTCGCAGAACCGTCAAAGCTTGTAGTATGCGCTCTTGAATTCACGCACGTTTTATCTTGAACGTCGTCGGTATTTCTAGTACTTTTGTTTTCAGAACTGTCATCTTCTGCTTCTACGATATATAAGGCTCGATGCCCACATGCGTGCTGTGCCGCCGATTATAGCTGCGTGCTCGCGGGGTGCACGAAAGAAGTACGCGGTTTTTTATTTCCAGTGCACACTTGCGTACTTTGTCGCCGTGTGCTTTTAGCGTGATTTCGGAGGCAGTCTCTGTAAACAGTTCAAGATGAATAGACGAAAACGTGTTGCTTTTGCAATAACTGTATATAAGTACTTATATGGTGATAACCACAAAAGGCGTGTTTGGGTACACCCCTTGTTGAGTGCGCGTCTCTTTAAAGGTGCGTTTGTAACCTTATTTCAAGATCTTCGAGAGGACGAAAGAAAATTTTTCAACTACTTTCGTATGAGCATATGTACTTTCGATGAATTAGAAGTAAAACTCTATGACACCATAAAAAGCCAAAACACTAGGTGGAGGTTGTCAATACCTCCTATCGAAATGTTAGCCGTTACTCTTAGGTAAGTAAAATAAAAAATATAATATTTATGCATAACTATATACTTTTGTTGACATTTGTGAAAGTCTTTTTGTTTGACTGTGTATTGCTTTTGTTATACACTGTTTACTATAATGCAAGCATGTTAATTTTATTCAGAATGTTGTAACTAAGTTTTCAAATATTAAAATTATGTAATGGTTGAAATTATTTTTTATACAACATTAAAAGAATCTTCATCTGTAGGCCTACAGAATGTTCTCAGAGAACTGTCGGTTCAAACCTCAAAACTTTATATGTTACTAACAGTTATTGAGAAATAAAAAGGAGAAAATGACGATTTAATAACACTGAGCATAGTCAGTTTTAGTAAAAAATATAAAGTAGATTACAAAATAGCTTGTTCAGTTATAACATTGTGCGTTGATAATAATTTTGATCGTCTACATATGTTTCACCGGAACCAGAGTTTTCATAGGGAGATGGAGTGTCAGTCAAAGATCTTGTACTCGTCGGAGGAAAACAGTTGGGCGGTCCACGATTTCCCGCGTGGAATTGTTGGTGACCTTGGAAAGTGGCTTTGGTTTGTACACATAAGGGCTGCAGAAGTGATTGTGATAAAGTTTCAGCGTTTTGAACATTTCGAAATCAACGAACTAATTGCATCACTTCACAACGAAATGCAAGTTTGTTGAATAGACAGAGTTTTAATATCAGGTATCAGGGAATTGAAAAATAGTTTCTTTTGTTTCGGAAGTAGGTTCTGTTGACGGTTGTTTCATGAACTCAACCAAGCCTTCCTCTACCATACGTCGCCTTTTATTGGCAGACATTTGCTCTAGATTCTTGGTTTTTGTTACATTCAACTTTGGAGTCAGTGGTTGGCTCTTCTTTTGTGGTTCACATTGGTCAAGTATCGGTGGTTCGCTATTATTAGCCACTGTTGTTCTCAAAGTATTGTCAAGGTCTTCGCCTGTGCTTGATTTACTTAGGAGATCAATGTTGTCATTATCTTTTCTGGAGACCTGATGCTGGTCTTGGTTCGGGCAGCATCTATCGTTATTTCTAAAAATGACAACTGTCTTGCATATACATAGCGCCTCGATGAGTCTGTTCCTTGGCCCGACTTAGTTCTTTTCTTCTCACTCTTTTTATACTTGTCCACGATGTTTTTCCACCGATTAATTATTTTCTTACCTGAAAAAGTACCAAAAAATAAATAAGTGTTAATGTAACACTTTATAATACAATTAATACAATTCATTTTTTTCAGGTATTTAGGAAGTGGGTGTTTATTGGTTGATTTGCATTACTAATACAGACTTGGGCAGTCTACACTAAGCAAAATCGTCAGGGAAAGTCGTAAAGCAATTTGGAATGTTCTACTAGAAGAAACTATTGCAAAGTTTTCCGAACAGAGATGGTTGGAGATTGCTAACGGGTTTGAAAAGGTTGCCAACTTTTCAAATTGTTTAGGTGCACTTGACGGAAAACACGTTCGCATAATCAAACTTGCCTTCGCCGGCTCAAAATATTTTAACTATAAAAAATTTCATTCTTTAGTATTGTTTGCAGTTACTTTAATTACATAGAAGTTGGATCATGTGAACGAGAATCAGATAGCACCATATTTGAAAATTCAAAATTAAACAAAATGCTACAAAATGGTAAAGCATGTATTCCAAACGGACGACCTCTCCCTGAAACAGTGTCGCTACCAATGCCGTTCATGTTCCTAGGGGACGAGGAATTTTCCCTGTCTGAACATATCATGAGAGCATTTACAGGAACTTTCCTTTTCCACAAAAAACGGATCTTTAACTACCGTTTGTGCTGTGGAAGGCGATTTATTGAGTGTGCATTCGGAATTGTGACAAATAAATGGAGAATATTCCATCGGGCAATCAATGTTGAACTAGAACTGATCGTTCTTATAATCAAGTCTTGCTGCGTGTTACACAACTATATTCGCAAAAGAGATGGATTTGAGTTTGAAGATACGTTGAGCATTAAGAGTTTAAATGACTTAGAATCAAATGCACCAACTGCACGGGGAGGAAGGCCATTGACTGCCAGGAGGAATGTGTTAGCGGACTATTTTGTTAGCTCTGTCGGAAGTGTACCTTGGCATGATAGTCGCATATGAGTTCAGCCACAGTTGTAAAAAAGTCAACTCAAAAGACATTTATGTGCACTATCGGTATTTCTTGTAAAGTTTTGTGATAATAATAAAAAAATGTCATTATAACACTGTGTTTTTATAATAAACTTGTTTCTAAAAACATTTATATTTATTAACATTTAAAATAAGCAATAGGCTTTGGTATCAATACGAAAATAAATAATTGTATTTAGGCCTATGCCATACTAATGTTTAATAAATTTACTCACCAATATTGGTTTTTTGGCTATCGCTCTTTTCGTTGCACTCCTTGCACATCACTCCACAAACATTTGCCCATGCTGCTTTCTTTTTAATGCGGTCGTGATATTCTTCAAAAGCAGGATTCCAAATACATGGATTGTTTTTATCAAGGTCAATGAACAACTCAGTATCAAATTGTACCTCCATGATTGACGTAAAAAGACGAGCAAGTGAATCCTCCAAAAGTCGAGAACGCACTGTGAAGACAGGCGTGCACGCCGCGGCGTAGTAGTGGGCGGTGAGGTGCACGTGCACGCGGCGAGCACGCCTGAAATCCGCGCACTGGACGCTGCCGCGGCACGCTAGTGTGCACTGTTGGTATACAACATACGCAGTACTACACCGCGTGTGCGAGCACGCTACGTGCACGCAGCATGCTCGCCGATTCATTTCACGCATGTGTGCATCGAGCCTAAGAGTTGTTAAGAGAGCTTATATCACACAAACTTTTGAAAATTCTATCACCAATGACGTTGATATCTAACCCAATTCCACCAGCTTAAAACGTTTTTTAACATTTTCTGCGATTGTAAATCCACCAAAATCGTGAAGCCTATGTCTATTACTCCGATCGCCATCTTTTCCGAAAATTATTTGGTGTAAAATTCGTATGCTTTTCAGATGCAGTATTGATTTAACCAAAATAATCGCGTTTTGTGATAAATTTTCCATGATGCAAGTTGTAACGAAAATGTAACTTGTGATTTACAGTTCAGGAGGCCAAAAAATAGTTTTACAGATGGGAAAATTTCTAGCTGAAATTTTTTTATCCGATTTTGAAGAGCTTCAGATTTACAACAATCCTATTAATTTTGTTACATAATTTTTCCTTTCAAATAGATATGTGGATAATATTTTCATTATTATTGAAGCTTAACCACGCCTTTAATATCATTAATTTTCTAAATAATAAAGTTTTCCATGGAATTAGAAATTTCTCTTTAATCAACATTGACAAACATTAATTTAGCATTTTAGAACTAACAAGACTTCAACTTCCACAGAAAACTTATCACCATAATTCTTTTCATTGTAAATCCAAAAACGTGCTTATTTTATATTCGTTTTCAACGACTGACTGTATAAAGAATAGAATCATTTTTTTATTTATCAAAAATGAATGGTTATTCATTTCACATTATACACAAGCTTTATAAGAAATACGAACATAAAAACTACGTTTACAATATTATATCACTTACCTCTTCACTTCATAATAATTATTATTTAAATACTCATGAGCGATTAACATAAAGGTACTCGCACCAAACCTGGCAGAGAATAAGGTCCTTTGGTGGATTTACGATAAGCGATTCTTCTATTTTATTTTTGGGCGCCAGTCCACTTGTTACCTTCGTAGGGGAAAAGGTTCGGAAATGCAGACATTTGAAGACCTATCTATATCGTAATTTTTTAAACCACAAGGCTAATCGTCATGTAAATTTGTATACGATACGTATGGGAGGAAGTGAGAGAAAGAACGATTGATAAAAATATGTAGAAGTTTATTGATTGCAAGGAGTTACAAAGTAATAAAAATGGAACATCTGTGGAACTACACCTTTTACCAGTGTGAACACCCTATAAATGTATACAGGGTATCCAAACCAAAAAAAGGTTACGGAACAAATTACAAGAAAACCAGATGGATTAAACAAAAGTCACTCCTTTAAAAATCTGTATAGCGAATAACGTACCTGATATTATTTATTTGGAAATTTCTTGCATCGCGGTATGTTTCAATTTTGAGTTTGTATTGTAGCGTTTGGATTATACAGGGTGCTATAACAAAATAATTTTTTTGGTAGTTACAAGTAATCTATGTGACAGTTACATAATTGGGAAGACGTGAATAAGAGAATCCAGAGAAACTTTTAATCTATCAATCATCTTTTTAGTAATCAGCTCCTTAACTTTTTAGTTTGGACACTCTATACAGAGTTTTCAAACTTAAGTCTGCACTGTTGCTAACTTCGTTATTATTAGAGCTACAGGGTTGGTTGAATAGGCAAACTAGTAGCATTTGTTTCTCTCATCACTTTGGTCAAAACAGGATAAAAATGGAACATCGCATTCGCGAGTTATGTCAATTTGTTCCATTTTTCAAATGGGACACCCTGTATACAATATTCTCAATCGATAGGAAATTGAATACTGAACAAAAAGTGTCCCATTATTTTTTATTCTAAAGTAAAAAATTACAGAGCTAAAGTATAGGTATAAAATATAGGTATATAAAAACATTTTGCGAACAGCTGCAGTAGCGTATTGAAATACGCCGCCAACGGTATCACAACGCGCTAACCCCAATCGTTTGATTCGTTTCGTATCCCGTTTTAAAATCTTTCGATTCTTTTTACGTTATTTTGGTTTGCGTTATTCGAATTAATAAGTTAAATATTCTTTGTTTTAAACATTTACTTCTTTCTTACAACACTACAATTTAACTGACATTTTTATTTCTTCTTTAATCGTCTTCCAATTAAGAAAGCGATCAAAGTAGAGGGGACACATTTTTATTTTACATATCCATACTACCCACCGACAAATGACGTTTCTTATAGTAATATTTGTTTTTAAATACTTTTACTTATCTTTACAAGCAATAGGTTTCTTAAAGACAGATGGCAATAAAGCTGTTCTAACATTGTGTATATTCAGGCAATTGTAAAAAACGTATTGCAGCTGTTGATAGAAAACGTCTTGATAAGACATAATTTTTATGCTACTAATGCGTAGTACTATTAAATTACACTTTACTTAGAAACGAAATTTCATACTTTGATTATGCACTATTTTATCTTGTCTCCTCATGTAAATAAACTTCTTGTACTGTACTGAAGATCGGTTTTGCAAAAATACGGTGCCTCTTGCTAAAATCTAAACTGCTAGATCAACTAGAACTCTTTCATTGGTTCATCGGGTACGATAAGAATATTATCTAAAAGACATTTGAGGGATGTTTGCTATGGATAACATGTTGCTTAGTCATTTGGGAATATCCCCAACCAGTTGAAATATTTCCCCGAAAAAATATTTTTAAATTTGCCACATTGCATTTAAAAAACATTTGAGAAACAAATTCAATTTGGGTTTTCTTTACAAAGTTTTATATCGGAAGATTGGCTATCGAAAAATGAATTGTTTTTATGTTCTGTAAAATTCTCAAACAATAAATAATAATAAAACAGTATTATCACAGAATAATAAGAATGTATTTATTATTCTATGCTATTATCTTCATTGTTCATATAAAAATATTAATAATAACAACTTCATAAAATTGCAGGTGGAATTTAAATTAAAATATGCAAAAATTGTAATACAACGTATAAGTAACTGCATGTTATAACAAAAAATTAGATCGTAAGTTTTCAAATGGTTTTTATGTAATCAGTGACGAAACGCAAGATTTTTGTAACGAATCTGAAGTATTTGTTTATAAATAAACATTTTTTTTAAATGTTACATACAAATTTTTGGAAAAATAGCACAAAAATGGTATTTAATTTTTTAAATATAGTGTAACCGGTGATCGATGTTACCATTGTTACCATTTTCAAATTGTAATTCGACAATTTCACAACTAATGACAAAAAGTATTTATATCTAGTTAGCCTAGACCAGTTCCTTGCATAAACAAAATATTGCGTTACCATAGCAACGAACAATAACTTATTAGAAGTGTCAGTGTAAAGTTTGACGTCAAAAAGTAAACCAGAGTCACGCAATAAATTAAATGAAAAAAGATGTCCACCGAAATTGTGAAAATCGAAAAATTGGAGTATCGAGCCATCATCAAATACCTGTATTTAAAAGGGTTAAGAGGTAAGCAGATTTACGAAGATATGCTTAATACCGTTGGTGATCAATGTCCTTCGTATGCGACCGTCAAAATTGGAATGCAAGCTTCAAAGAGGTAACTTTTCCATTGAAGATGATGACCGATCGGAAGGCCAGTTTCTGTGTCAGTCCCCGAAAATATCGATGCAGTTCATGACATGGTTTTATCAGACCGTCGAATTGGGCTATCTGAAGCACTGAATATTTCATACGAACGCGTTCATCATATGGTTGCACGTCAATTTGGACATGAGAAAAATTGCTGCAAAATGGATCCTCAAATGTTTGAATATTAACCAAAAGCGTGCAAGGGTAGATACATCGCGTTCGATCTGTGCTCGATTTGAAAACGATGTAGACTTCTTAAACCGAATCGTTACTATGGATGAAACTTGGGTACATTTCTACGATCCAGAAACAAAGCAACAATCGATGGAATGACGACACTCTGGTTCTCCAAGACCTAAAAAGTTTCGTGTCCAAAAATCTGCTGAAAAAGTTCTTGCTTCGGTTTTTTGGGATTGCCATGGAGTAATCATGATTGATTTTTTGGATAAGGGTAGAACAATAACTGGAAATTTCTATTCGACATTACTGACCACTTTACGGGAAAATATTAAATAGAAAAGACGCGGAAAGCTATCCAAAGGTGTTTTGTATTTGTAGGACAACGCCCCTGCACACAAATCTCATGTTGCCATGCAAAACATTCGTGATTTAGGGTTTGAATTACTAGAACACCCCTTATTCACCCGATTTGGCTCCGTCCGACTATCACCTCTTTCCTCAACTGAAAAAAAGTTTAAAAGGTCGTACATTTTCTTCCAACAAGGAGGTAATAGAAGCTGTGGAGGTCTGGTTTGCAGAGCAAGAAGAAACATTTTTTGAAAGGTCTAGAGACGTTGCAGGTTCGCTGTAATAAATGTATCCAATTAAGAGGAGAATATGTTGAGTAATAAAATATTTTGACATTGAAATTTTGTTTGGTTCTATAGTAGGCTAAGAATTTTTCAATATATCCTCGTATAGTAAATCATATTCAGTGACAATTTTTACAACTGAATATAAAAACTACTAGACGGAGAGCTAGCGACCAAATCGGTCATGTGGCTTTAGATGTATTGAAACTCCGTTAGCTACTTCCCTAAACAACCTTTTCCTATAATCTTCGTGCTGGCAAGCCGCAGGCGATGGGTGCGGAGTGTAGTGGGGTAGCGAAAAAAAGAAAAAAAATGTGGGCTCAGTTGCTTTGTACTCCCTGTGCACCCAAAAAAAATTTAAATCGATTGGGTGGTGAGAAGGGGTATAGACAATAAAATTTAACACAACTTTTCTTTAATGACTTTATTTGTATTATCGTTAGAGATGTAGGTAGAGGTGGAGATATTGCTAAAACAATTAGTATCATGTGATAATCTATCTCACTAATTAATTAAAATAATTTAAACAAAAGTTGGGTACAATTAAATTAAATCATTTGAAGAAAAAATGTGTAAAATGAGTATTTTTCCAAATATGTATTCAAAAATTCAAAAATCATGTAGTAGGTTAACGACTCTTTCGCATGGTATATTATATTCTAAATTTAATCAGATCCAATATGATACATGTGCATTTAAGTTTCATAAAAATCCGACATGTGAAGTTTACATACACTTTGATGGCCGGTCATCAACAAAAAAATTCTCTTCATTATAGCGCAGTAACTTTAATTAGCCGAAAAAGTAAAAATCTTATTTATAGATGTAGAAGTAAAAATACATTGTAGGTATAAGCATTGATTATAAAGTTACTGGGTATAAGATAATATTAACACGAATACTATTAAACCATTCATGGCCAGTTGCACCAACCTTGGTTAAATTTAATCTTGGTTTAAATACAATGATATCCAAGAATGAAACATAGCAACGATTGTTCTTAACCTATGATTAAAGTTAACCGAGTTTGGTGTAACTGGTCCTAGTACATATAACTTATTTACCTGATAGCACGAATGTTTTATTCTAATTTAGTAAGCAAAAATAATAGTACTAAAGCTCAAGTAATCAAGATAAATATTAAAGTGCAGATAGTAACTCATACAAATATGAAGTATAAATTAACTTAACAATATCAAATATTTTATTGTACGACTTAGTTTGCGATAACAACTGTGAGAAAAGGTATAATGGCAATATATTAAGTAAATACGATTATGTTCCTCGCCCTCTTTTAAATAAAAGCTGAACTATATACTATATATTTGAGCGCCATTAAAATAGCTAAACAATTTAAAAATGGACTGCAGGTTTAAATTATATTATTTCTTGCTCATATTCAGAATGTGAGATCTTTATCTTAGAAAATGATAGAAAAAATTTATATTTTATTAACTTTTTAAAACTTCACTTTTAAAGCTAATAACTTTTATGAAATAAAAATTTTTGTAACCAAATTTCGTTATTCCCTAAATGATCATATTGCAATCTAAAGTTACTTTTAAAAATCCCAATCTTTTAGTTACTTATGAGAATTGAATCCTCAAAAAACAGAGTTATTCTCAATGGTACTGCCACCTTTAATGATAAATAGCAGCGCTCGTCCTCTTAAATATCTCACTGTTGCGTTGCAAAAGATCTTCTTATTCAAATCCCGGCCGATCCTCAAAAATTGTAGGTCTTGATTTTACAAAATACACTTTCATTATTTCAATGCAAACTTGTTTTAATTAAAAGTAAAGCACGCACTTCAATCACGACTTCTATATTTCGACTTCGACGTCATATCCTCGGCTTCAGCATCGGAGTCGCTACAATCCCGCAATATTCCACAGTTATTTATTGAAACATGTATTAAGTAACATCTAGCTCATTTAAAATATAATCTGACAGACAAGTCAATTTTGTTATGCATATGAAGGGTAAGAAACCACGTTTTACGAAAGCAGTTATAATAAAGTTATGAATTTATGATCAATAATTATTAAAAAAATACAAGATTCACCTTACTATTATTTAAAAAACGTGAGATTGATAAAATCTCGTACTTAATGGTTAATTTTGTCAAAATAGAATTTATTACATTTTTTTGACATAATACAAAATTTGCAATGTCACAGATTTAAGAATACATTAGAGTTATTGTGATAATTGTGCAAATATTTTAATGAACATGGGACCCTGATAAAACAAAACGATTTACTCAATATTTCTTTATGCAAATGTTACTTGTTAACAAAAAGAATTGGATTGGGTTTCTATGAAAAAGTATTAGAGCCACTAAACTGGGAAAAAATGAATAAGAAAAGGTCAAGGAAATCTGTATTCATTTATGAGCAGATATGATCTCTAAATAAATAAAATCAATTTCTCTGTATGGTGATATTTATTGTTACGATCATGCAGAAAAACGATTTTTATTTTTTAAGCGAAAAAAATCAAGGGATCAAATTTGCTTAGAAATGATTGGGGATTTTAAGAATAATTTTTTCTTCAAGCGTGCTAAAATATGAATTTTACTATACCGCATTGAATATATAGAACGACTACATTATTTTACGGCGTACAATAATATTATTATTTTACGCTCAATTAGTAACTTAGTTTGCCGGTAGAGGTATTAGCACTTTTAAGCAGAAACTCCATTTAAAATTTAAACTTTTAAAAATGTCGCAAATTGAAGGAACTCCACCTAAAATAAAACAAATCGCCGATGCCTTAGTTGAAATATTTGATCCCCAACAAATCGCGCAAAATATATGATTTTGCTTACAATAAATTTTGAAATGGGCGCAAGAAAATAATATAATCAATTACACAGAAAATGTTATGTTAGCGTATTTTTCCCATTTGGCGGAAACTATGAAAAGTTCGTCATTATGGGCACAATATTCCATGCTAAAGTGCCAATTAAATATTAAACATGACATAAACTTAAAAAATTACGCAAAATTAATTTCCTTCTTGAAGCGCCAAGCTGATGGGTATCAACCAAAAAAGCAAAAGTTTTCTCAAAAGAACATTTTAATAACTTTTTACAAAATGCGCCAAACAATGAATATTTGGCCATTAATTTCATTGTTCGCTAAAGTAGATACTATTTTCTTAGATCGTATTAATATTCGGAGTTAGTGGGGCATGTCGTTGCGACGAACTAGTCAGTTTAAGAATACAGGATATCGAAGACCTGGAACGTATAATACTAGTAAAAATTCCTAATACTAAAACGAATAAATCACGGACATTTACCATAGTTGGAGATTTTATTTAAATTTATGTAGACAATATATGACACTTCGACCTAATGACATCAACATAACAAGATTCTTTTTAAAATACCAAAATGGTAGATGCCACCGTGTCGTTATGGGGATACATAAAATTTCAGGTATACCAAAACAAGTGGCAACTTTTTAAAACTACCTAATCCAGCGGAATACACTGGTCATACACTGCGACGAACCTCAGCTACATTGTTAGTTGACAATGGTGGAGACATTACCACTCTAAAAGACACGGTGGATGGAAATCTAACAATGTAGCTGAGGGATACATCGAAGACTCCCTTTCAAACAAACGTGAAATTGCCAATAGAATATTAGGGTGCGATGAAGGTAACACATCTACCGTAACATCAGGTGATCTTAACAGGCCTAGTACTTCCACCGCAACATCGAGCATATCCCAGTCAAGTGAATATGAAATCCATCACGACTATAATGACGTCAATGTCAGTTCTAAAACAGCAAGTAGTGGATTAAATATTATTAACTCGACATTACAAAATTGTACCTTTAATATTACTATAAATAAGAAATAGGTATTTTTTCCACTATATAGTTACTACAAAAGAATGTTTGTTTTAAGTTTTCATCTGAAATAAGAGTTAATTATTATTATTGTTGTATTGTTAAATAATTATAGCTTTCTTTCTTACTCTACAAATTAATACAAAAATTTTCCTTTTACAAACCGTGTTAATACACACAACAAAAATAATGTTGTTTGACAGTCATGTTTGACAGTTGTAAAGTTGAGTTAACGCTGTTGCTATTCATTCTAAAACCACCTCAATTACTTCAAGAATTTGGTTTTTACGCTTGAAGAAAAATAGTATATGCTACACGGAGTCGAACGCCTTTTTGTGCTTCTCTCAACACAAAAGAATGCGTTCTACTCCTAGTAACATAATATACTATTATTTCAACAAAAATTAGTAGCCTACCATCAATGTCATGCCAACATAGGCAGGTTATATTCCGTAAGACCGCTACTGCTGGAAATAAAAAAAATGTGGTAAGTACATTTAAAAAATGCCTCTTAATACATAGTGCATGTATGCCAAATTTGATATTACATATATTAATAATAAATGATTTTTGTGAAAACTTTACTATCCTGTACCTACCTCAAAAGTTAAGAGGTTTGGACATACGTTCATATGAAGTTTTCTTCTTAAAATGAACCCAAAAATCACTCCCTTGAATATTGACATTCGATTATAAAACAGCCTGTATGTATTTTCAGTTTTACTAATTGTATTGTTTATGTTCAAAGTAATTTATGATTGTTGATAATTTCTCCTAATAATGTTCACACAGTTGTTGAAAATTCCTTCTTTTGTGGAGAACAGGGCAAATAAAACTACTTCATGTGATTATCTTGCGACTTTTCGGAAACGTTATATTTAAATAATTAAACGTAGTGTTTCACTTCCTCAGGCGCTGGTGCCATGGTTATTTTTTTTTTCTTTGTTGAGTTACGAAAGGTATGAAGTCTGCAGTGATGATAATTTTTCCTAATAATGTTCACACAGTTGTAGAAAATCCTTCTTAGTGGAGAACAGGGCAAATAAAAACTACTTCTAGTGATTATCTTGCGACGTTTCGGAAACGTTATATTTAAATAATTAAACGAAGTGTTTTCTTCACTCAGGCGCTGGTGCCATTGTAGTGTTTTGTTTCATTGTTGAGTTTCGTTGGTATGAAGTCTGCAGTGTTGATAATTTTTCTTATAATGTTTACACACAGTTGTAGAAAATCCTTCTTAGTGGAGAACAGGGCCAAATAAAACTACTTCAAGTGATTATCTTTGCGACGTTTCGGAAACGTTATATTTAAATAATTAAACGAAGTGTTTCCTTCCTCAGGCGCTGGTGCCATGGTAGTGAATTGTTCATTGTTGAGTTACGAAGGTATGAAGTCTGCGAGTGATGATAATTTTTCCTAACTAATGTTCACACAGTTGTAGAAAACGTCCTTCTTAGTGAGAGATACAGAGGCAAGAAATAAAACTACTTCAAGTGATTATCTTGCGACGTTTCGGAAACGTTATATTTAAATAATTAAACGAAGTGTTTCCTTCCTCAGGCGCTTCCGGTGCCATGGTAGTGAATTTTTCATTGTTGTGTTACGAAGGTATGAAGTCTGCGAATAATGATAATTTCTCCTTTTAATTTTCACACAGTTGTGAGAAATCCTTCTTAGTGGCGAACAGGGCAAATAAAACTACTTCAAGTGCATTATCTTGCGACGTTTCCGGAAACGTTATATTTAAATAATTAAACGAAGTGTTTCCTTCCTCAGGCGCTGGTGCCATGGTACGTAAATTGTTCATTGTTGAGTTACGAAGGTATGAAGTCTCCGAGTGATGATAATTTTTCCTAATAATGTTTATCACAGTTGTAGATTGGGAAATCCTTCTTAGTGGAGAACAGGGCAAATAAAACTACTTGCAAGTGATTATCTTGCGACGTTTCGGAAACGTTATATTTATATAATTAAGCAAGTATTTCCTTCCTCAGGCGCTCGTACCATGGTAATGGTAATTCATTGTTGACTTACAGTATGAAATCTACGAGTGACGATATTTTCTCTACTAATGTTCACACAGTTGTAGTAATCCTTCTTAGTTGACACCAGTACAAATAAAACTACTTCAAGTGTTATCTTACCACTTTCGAAACGTTATATTTAAATAATTAAGCGAAATTTTTCCTTCATCAGGCGCTATGTCCCATGGTAGTCGTGTTCATTGTATGAGTTACGAAGGTATGACGTCTGCGAGTGACGATAATTTCTAATAATGTTCACAGTTGTAAAAACTCCTTCTTAGTCGAGAACAGGGCAAATAAAACTCGCCTAGTGATTGTATCTTTACGACGATGGCATAAACGTTATAATTAAATAATTAAACAAGTTTTTCCTTCCTCAGGCGCTAGTACCATGGATAAAGAATTGTTCATTGTTGACTTGTAAAGGTATGAAGTCTGCGAGTGACGATAATTTCTCTTTAATGTTCACGTCTGCAGAAAATCTTCTATAGTTGAGAATAGGGCAAAATAAACAACTTCAAATATAATTATCTTACGACGTTTCCGAAACGTTATATTTAAATAATTAAACGAAGTGTTCATTCCTCAGGCGCTAGTACCATGGTAGTCCTGTTCATTGTTAGGTTACGAAGGTATGAAGTCTGCGAGTGACGATAATACTCCTAATAATGTTACACAGTTGTAGAAAATCCTTCTTGTTTGGAGAACAGGGCAAATAAAACTACTTCAGTGATTTTCTTACGACGTTTCAGAAACATTCTATTAATAATTAAATCGAAGTGTTTCCTTCCGTCGAGCGCTTTCCCCATGGTAGTCGTGTTCATTTGTTGAGTTACTAAGCATGAGCATCTGCAGTGACGATAATTTCATCCTAATAACGACCACACAGTTGTAGAAATTTCTTATTTTGGAGAACAGGGCAAATAAAACTACTTCCAAGTGATTTTCTTACGACGTTTCCTCAACGTAATATTTAAATCATTCCAGCTTTTTTTTTTCCTTCACTCGACGCTAGTACCATGTTGGTATTCATTGTTGAGTGGTATGAAGTCTGCAGTGATAATTTCTCCTAATAATGTTTACACAGTTGTAAAAAATCCTTCTTACCTAGGAGAACAGGGCAAATAAAACTGTAAGTGATTACTTACGACGTTCCGGAAAATTATATTAAATAATTAAACGAAGTTTCCTCAGGCGCTAGTACCATAATAGTGGTGTTCAATTGTTGAGTTACGAACGTATGAAGTCTGCGAGTGATTGTAATTTCTAACAATAATATTCACACAGTTGTGACAATACTTCTTTTTCGAGAACAGGAACGACGAAACTACTTCAAGTGATTATCTTGACGACGTTTCCGAAACGTTATTTTTAAATAATTAAACGAAATGTTTCCTTCCTCAGGCGCTGGTTTATAGTAGTATATGTTCATTGTTGAAGTTACGAAGGTATGAAGTCTGCGAGTGACGATAATTTCTCTAATAATACACACAGTTTTAAACAATCTTTCTTAGTCGAGAACAGGGCAAATAAAACTACTTAAGTGATTATCTTACGACGTTTCTTCAAACGTTATATTTAAATAATTAAACGAAATGTTTTCCTTCCCCAGGCGCTAGTACCATGGTAGTGAAATTGTTCATTGTTGAGTTACGAAGGTATGAAGTCTGCAGTGACGATAATTTCTCCTAATAATGTTCACACAGTTGTAGAAAATCCTTCTTAGTCGAGAACAGGGCAAAGTAAAACTACTTCAAGTGATTTTCTTCCGACGTTTCCGAAACGATATATTTAAATAATTAAACGAAATGTTTCCTTACCTCTACGCATCGTTTATCATATTATTGATGTTCATTATTGGACCACGAAGAGGTATGGAGTCTGCGAGTATTCATAATTTCTCCTAATAATATTCAACCACTTGTAAAAAATCCTTCTTAGTCGAAAACAATTAAAATAAAACCAAATGAAATGATTATCTTACCACATTTCCCGAAACGTTATATTCTAAATAATTAAAGCAAAAATGTTTCCTTCCTCAGGCGCTACTACCATATAGTCGTGTTCATTGCCAAGTTACGAAGGTATGACGATCTGCAGTGATGTATATTTTCTCTATTATTGTTCACACAGTTGTAGACAATCCTTCTTAGTGACCAGGGCAAATAAAAATTACTTCAAGTAATTATCTTCCGACGTTTAGAAACCTTATATTTAAATAATTAACCAACTGTTTCCTTCCTCCCCCCTTTTTCTTCCCATGGTAGTGATGTTCATTGTAAAGTTACGAAGGTATAAATCTGCAGTGACGAAAATTTCTCTAAATGTTCACACAAATTGTAAAAAATCCTTCTTACCCGACAACAGGGTTCAAATAAAACTACTTCAAGTGATTTTCTTTACGAACGTTTCCGAAACGTTATATTTAACTAATTAACCGAAATGCATATCCTTCCCCAGGCGCTCGTGCCATTGGTAGTCGTGTTCATTGTCGACTTACGAAGGTGAAGTGACGCGAGTCGTAATAATTCTCCTATCAATAGTTCACATAGTTATAAACATCCTTCTTAGTCGAAAACAAGCAAATAAAACTACTAAATAATTATCTTCCCACGTTTCCGGAAAGATTATATTTAACTAATTTCCCAAGTGTTTTCTTCCTACCCCCTTCCCGTACCATCGTAATAGTGTTCATTGTTAACGTTACGAAGGTATCAAGTCTAACAGTCATAATAATTTCTCTAATAATGTTCACACAGTTCTAAACATCTTTCTTAGTCGACACCAGGGCAAATAAAACTACTTCACGATTTTCTTCCCACGTTTCGAAACGTTATATTTAAATAATTAACCAACTCTTTCCTTCCTCCCGCCCTCGTCCCATCGTAAATCGTTTTCATTGTCGACTTACGAAGGTATCACGTCTCCAGTGACGATAATTTATCTACTAATGTTCACACAATTGTAAACAATCCTTCTTAGTCGACGGACCAGGGCAATATAAAACTCCTTCAAGTTGTTTATCTAACGTTTCCGAAAGGTTATATTTAACTAATTAACCGAAATGTTTGACATAATAAATCACTAATACCATAGTAATCCCTTGTTCATTGTCGACTTAAAAGAATAGGTATCAAGTCTGCGACTCACGACCAATTTCTCTACTAATATTCTACACAGTTGTCACAATCCTGTCTTAACTCGACAACCGCCAAATTAACCTACTACTCATTTTCTTCCCACGTTTCCGAAACGTATATTTAACTAATTAACCAAATCTTTCCTTCCCCACCCCCCAACTCCCATCGTACCTAACTTGTTAATTGTTCGACTTAAATTTATAAAGTCATGACTCATAATAATTTCTCTTAACTAATATTCACACAGTTGTAAACAATCGCTATTGACTCGAAACCAGGGCAAATAAAACTACAATATTTCTTCCCCCATACTCCCGAAACATTATATTTAACTAATTAACTATTTCCTTCCCCAAACACTCATCCCATAGTAATCATATTCATTGTCAACTCAAAGGTATCACGTCTCCAGTGATGATAATTTCTCCTAATAAATATTCTAACTTCTAAAAACTACCTTTTACTCAACACCAGGGCAATATAAAACTCCTTCAACTATTTTTCTTCCCACGTTTCCAATAACATTATATTTAACTAATTAACCAACATATTTCCTTCCTCACACACTCATCCCATAGTAATACATATTCATTTTTATTTACCAAAATAAAAAATCTCCAATATAATAATTCTCTAATAATTTTCACAAAATTATAAAAAAAACCTTCCCCACTAAACACCAACACCAAATCTAACACTTCTTCATTTTTTTTTTCTTCCCTCATTTCCCTTTCCCTTTTTTTTTTTTATTTTTACAATTTTTTCCTTTCTCTCCTATCCCTCATACATCTTATTCATTTTCTTTTTTTTCTTTACATATATTTTTTTTTCTTCATTTTTTTTATTTTTTCCTTTTATTTTTTTCTCATTTTTATTTTTTCCTTCTTTTTTTTTCTTTTTTTTTTCTTTTTCTTCTTCATTTTTTTTTCTTTTTCATTTCTTTTACTTTTTTTTTTTTATTTTTACATATTTTTTTCTTTTTTTTTTTTCTTTTTCCATTTTTCTTTAATTTTCTTTTTTTTTTTATTTATCTTTCAACTCTCCCACTTTTTTATATTTTTCTTTTTATTTTTCTCACATTTTTATTTAAATCCTTTTTTCATAATAAATTACAACACATTTAATACTACTTCTTTTTTTTTTCTTTTTTCATTTCTTTTACCTTTTATTTTTTAACTATACATATTTTTTTTTCCCCTCATCCCACTTTATACCATAAACATTTTTTTCTTTTTTTTTTTACCTATTTTTTTTTTCTTCATTTTTTTTTTTTTTTCCTTTTTTTTTTTTCACCTTTTTTTTTTTCCTTCTTTCTTTTTTTCAAAAACAAAAAAAACAAAAACAAAAAAAAAACAAAAACAAAACCCAAAAACAAAAAAAAAAAATAAAAAAACAAAAAAAAAAAAACAAAAGAAAAAAAAAACAAAAAAAAAAAAAAAAAAAAAAAAAAACAAAAAAAAAAAAAAAAATAAAAATAAAAAAACCAAAAAAATAAAAACACAAAAAAAAAAATACAAAAAAAAAAAAAAAAGAAAAAAAAAAAAAAAAACAAAAAAAAAACAAACAACAAAACAAAAACAAAAAAAAAAAATAAAAAAAAAGAAAAAAATAACAACAGACACAAAAAACAAAAAAAAAAAAAAAAAAAAAAAGAAAAACAAAAAAAAAAAAAAACAAAAAAAAAAAAAAAAAAAAATAATAAAAACACAAAAAAAAAAAAAAAAAATAAAAAAAAAATAAAAAAATTAACAAAAAACCACAAAAAAGAAAAACAAAGAAAAAAAAAAAAAAAAAAAAAAATAACAACAAAAACCCAAAAAACAAAAACAAAAAAAAAAAACACAAACAATACACCAAAAACACAAAAAAAAAACAAATAAAAATTAATATAAAAAAAAACAAAAAAAAACAAAAAGAAAAACACAAAAAAACAAAAAAACACAAAAAACAAAAAAAAAAAAAAAACAAAAGAAAAAAAAAAAAAAGAAAAAAAAAAAACAACAGCAAAAAAACCAAAAAAAAAAAAAAAAAAAAACAAAAAAAAAAAAAAAGAAAAACCAAAAAACACGAAAAAAAAAAAAAAGGAAAAACACGAAAAAAGAACAAAACCAGAAAAAAAACAACACACAAGACACAACAAAAAAACAACAATAACAAAAACACAACCAAAGAACAAGAAAAACAAAAAAAAAAAAAAAGCAAAACAAAAACCAAAAACAACACGAAAACAACACGAAAGAAACAACACCAAAAAACAGAAACAAAACCAGAAAAGAAAACAACAAAAACAAAAAACAAAAAAAACCAGAAAAAAAAAAAACAACCAAAACCAAAAACAACAAAAAAAAACAAAAAATAAAACACAAAAAACAAAAAAAAACAACACAAAATAAAAAAATAACCAAATAAAAAAACAAAAAAAACAATAAAAAAAGAAAAAAAAACAAACAACAAATACAAACAAACAAAAAAAAAAATAATAAATAAACAACAAAACACCAGCACCAAACAACAAACAAAAAAAAAAAGAACAAAGCAAAACAAAACAAAAAAAAAAACACAAAAAATAAACCAAAAAAGAAAAGGAAAAAAAAGAAAAAAAAAAAAAACCAGAAAAAAGAAAACAACACACACACAAAACAACAAAAAAATAAAAAAACACCCAAAAAAAAGAAAAAAAAAAACAAAAAAACCATAAAAACAAAAACAATACCAGCACAAAAAAACCAACCAAAACAACACCAAGAAAACAACAGAAAAAGCCAGAAAAACCAAAAAAAAAACAAAAACAGAAACGCAAAAGAAACCAGAAAAAAAAAATAAACCAAAACACCAAAAAAAAAAAAAACAAAAAATAAATAAAACAATACCAAAAACAAAAAAAACCACAAATATAATTAACCCATAAAAACACTAAAAAAAAAAAAAAAAAAAAAAAAAAAAAACAACCACACAAAAAAAAAACACAAATAACAAAAAAAAATAAATACCAAAACAACACAAAAAAAACACAATAAAACCATAAAAATAAAGCAATAACAAAAACAACAAAACAAAAAATAATAACATAAAAACACAAAAAAAAATTCTACAAAAAAAAAAAAAACAGAAAAAAAATCATCACCACAAAACAAAAAACAAGAAACCAACAAAAAAAATAAAAAAACAAAAAACAAAAACAAATAATAATAAATAAAACAATACCAAGAAACAAAAAAAAAACACAAAAAATAAAAAATTTACCCAAATAACCACAAAAAATTCTACAAAAAACAGCCAGAAAAAAAAATCAACACACAAAGAAACCATACCAACAAAACACAACAAAAAAAAATACACTACCAAAACACCAGCCAAAAAAAAACACAACATAAATAATAATATAACAAAAACAACAAAAAAAATAATAATATTAAACCAAAAAACACAAAAAAAAAATAAAGAAAAAACAAAAACAAATAACAACACAGAAAACACAAACAAAACCAACAAAAAAAAATACACCAACAAAACACCAGCACACAAAAAAAAAAAAAAAACATAAAATAAAAAAATAAAGCAAAACAAAACAACAAAGAAAAAACACAAAATAAATTTATTTCACTTAATTCAACAAAGAAAAAAACAAAATATAAAAAAGAATAACATCACACACAAACAAAAAAAAAAAAAAAATAAACCAAAACACAAAAAAAACACACAATAATAATAAATATAACAATACAAAAAAACAAAATAAATATAACCCACAATACACCACAAAGAAAAAAAAATAACCAAAAAAATAACATCACAAATAAACACAATATTCAACTTTCAACAAAAAAAATACCATAACACCAACACCAAAAAAGAAAACCAAAAAATATTTAAATACATTACAAAACAAAACACCCAGAAAATAATAACAAACCAAATACACACAAAAAAAAACAACAGAAAAAGCAACCAACCAGAAAAAAAAAACACAAACACAAAACAACCATAACCAACACCAAACACAACATTAATAATTAAATATATTTATTACAACCCACAAATAACACACAAAACTTCACCCTATTAACACAAAAAAAACACTACAACAATATAATATAAAAAAATATCATCACTCACTCACACAACAATAAACAATTCACTACCATAACACCAACACCTATTTAAATATAACATTTCTATACATCTTAATATCTACAAACTAATTTTATTTACCTATTCCACTTAATATATACTATATATAATATAAAATAATATCATCACTCACCAAACCTAATAACATAACAATTCACTATCTTTCAACTACAAAAACACTTTAATTATTAAACTATAACATTTCATAAAAACTTATAAACAAATAACTCACATAAAACCACATTATCCACTAATACACTACAACTATATTATACCAAAATAATATAAAATATCAAATATTCACCATAATCATACACCTAACAACTTTCAACAATTTTTATTACTACATTCAAAATAAAAACCAAATATAACTACTAATAATTTTATTTATCTATTTTCACCATAAAAAATTTATTATTATAATTGTTATATTCCAGTTCTCAAAATTTATAATTATTGAAAAGAAGCACGAAAATGGAACTATAAATGTTTTGAATTCAAACTTTTAAATAAATGTCAAAATGAACTAACAAGTAAAAAAGTTTAAACTTTTGTAATAAATAGTAATTCACTTTCAGTAACTTTGACACCTACTAACTCTAGATCCATTTTATTCTACAATAATGGGTTTTTCTATAATAGCGTCTTCAACCATTACTTGTATATGCGCTGTGCTTAGCACACAACCAATTCTTTCTTTAGCATTATTTTATGTGAGTGTTGCCAAATGAAAGTGATGTAGCTGAATTATTAAGTAACATATTATTAAAGCTTCCGCTTGTTGTACTAGAAACCAAAAACTTTTTATATCCTTACACCCAAAACTAACTGCTTGTTATACTCACCAGTTTTTAGAATGGCGTCTCTTTATAATAATTTATCAAAGCAATATTGATATATTTAATTTAAGTTTATTAGAATCTAAAATACTAATTGAGAAACTATTTTGTTAACCTAGTAATATTACTGTATTACATTTTATCTACGACCACTATAGAAAATGATGAATAACGCATAATTAGTAGGCTAAGTATGTAATCAGAAACGCACACTGTGCGTTATGGTAAACAAATCGCACAGTTAGGGATTTTACTTTTCTAACTAAATAACTACAAATGCGATCAAAGTCAAAACTTTAAGATACCAGCAATACACCAGGCAAAAACGCATTTTTAAACTACAAAAAGATTGAAGTAACGATTTAAAAATTAAGCAGATATTACTTCTACGCGCGCCTTAAAGTTAGGCTAGTAAAGTTGTATATAACGTTTTTGTTTTTACGACGTACGAAATTTGTTTATTAATTATTCTACAAAATAGCAACTTCTTGAAAAGTACGAATTCAGGTAATACAGTAATAGGATAACATTTTATTTGGTTATATTTAATTGCATTCTTATAGGCAACATTTTGGATGCAATTGTGCAAGCAACTGAAGCATCGAAAACCAATTACTATTTAGAATCAAGGTCGGGTGATTGATTGTGAATAGAAATACATTTTTCAAATGCAACTTCAACCCAACACTTAAACTTTCTTCTCAATATTCGGTGGTTATTAAAGATGACAAAAATATTGGATATCCGGGAAAGAAAATGTCATTTAGAAGTTTACTGTTACAATGGGATACGTAAGTTTAGTAGTAATATTCTGTAATATATTTTCTTGTGTTTTATATAGGTAAAAAACATCTCATTTTTGGAAGATAATAATGAAACTTTTGCGTTTCTACATACGTTCGATCAGTAATTAAAAATCAGGATGACTATATCTTACAGGTTCGTTCTAAAGATTATAAACAATATTCTAATACATAATGTTATGTAAATACTAGAGGAAACATATATACATACATACTTAAGCTCATATTCTTAAGAACGTGGTAACAGAAAATACTATGTTTAACTTTAATGATGTTATAAAAGTACTTAGACTTTGGAAGTGTTTATGAGAAGAAATGAGGAGAAGTTGAATACGACTACATAAATAAGGAACCCGTATGTGACAAACTCAAATATGAAGTGAATGGTGATCCCTTTAATATAATTATATTATATTATATTATACACACTAACATAATATATTGCAATGCTAATTACAAAAAATTGTCAGCGGTATTCAGGTGGTCGTAGATAAAGTATAGTACATAATTCGAATTGTAAAGCAATTACGTACTCCCAAACTATGCAAGTTCATCTTCCACTTTCCAATCTGCAAATATTATCAATAGTTTCACAGATAACTTAAATCTTAAACAACTCAACTATATACAGTATGTTCCCAGATTGAGTTTACAATAGGTATGATTAACCAAAAATTTTCGAATTGGAATTTCATATTTTGGGATTCCGCCCTGCTTGGTCTGAAACTTATTTTTAGTTTACTTTCGATTTTTCAAGTCAAGTAAGCCTTGACAGTCGAGCAAACACTATTTTAGTTCTAGGTAAACTACCCTTTTCGTTTACAGTACGCCAAAGTGTTACTAAGAAAAGTTGTTCAGAATTAACAGTTATGACGTTATGCAAATTTTCAGAATGATCGGCCTACTTTGATAAAATCCAGTATTGGTCAGTTTCCTTTTGTGTCAACTTTATCGCCAACTTCGTTTTGTCTCAACTTTGCGTCAGTTTGACTTTAAAGAAACAAATCTGCAATTGACACTACAATCATACCTTGAGAATGGTTAATGATCACAAAAACAAAAAATATAACGAATTTTTTGTTAAATTATAAAACACAAAGCAAGTATTAAGTTATTCTATTAACCCTCCACCTTCGTCGCAGCATAATTCAATCCTACGTCGCAGTTCCTTAAAGCTATTCCTGATTTCCTGAATTGGTAAAGCCGATATCGCATCTGTTATACGATTTTTTAATACTTCGAGATCATTAGGCAAATTTTCTGCATACACTACTTGTTTTAAACGTCCCCTCAAATAAAAATCGGCAATAGTCAAATCTGGGCTCCTTGGGGGCCATAAAACTGGACCATTCCTGTGATACATAAATATCTGGAAATTTTTCATTAAATCTTTTAATCACGTAACGGTAACCTTTTCCACGTCCATAACACTGTACTAAATATATTTTTTGTTCTAACGTTAGCATTTTATTGTAAAAATATTGTCATTACTTCGCAATGAAAATCAGTTTTGTGATATTACTTTAACTTTATTAAAGATAACGACCCATGTTATACTACAATAAACACTTGACATGTAATCGATGTTTTTGTTTTGTAAATATTAAGCCACCTCATGCTATTGTTGCTGTTTAAAATGCAATACTCACCAACACTGAAATTTATCAAAGTAGGCTGATCATTCTGAAAATTTGCATAACCCCATAACTGTTAATTCAGAACAACTTTTCTTAGTAACACTTTAGCGTACTGTAAACGAAAAGGGTAGTTTACCTAGAACTAAAATAGTGTTTGCTCGACTGTCAAGGCTTACTTGACTTGAAAAAATTGAAAGTAAACTAAAACTAAGTTTCAGACCAAGCAGGGCGGAATCCCAAAATATGAAATTCCAATTCAAAAATTTTTGGTCAATCATACCTATTGTAAACTCAATCCGGGGACATACTGTATGTAATTCTAACAATAAAATATTAGATCTCATTTTCTTGAATTTAAATATCATTGTTTTTCATTCAGTTAATCAGTTAATAGTAGAAGACTTACATCATCCTGCACTTCAACTCGAACTTCATAGAATATCTCATAAACCGAGAATTTTTAAAACTAATAGAGAAACAGTTTCTTACAACTTTAGAAAAGCTGATTTATCGCTATTATATAGTCTTTTAAATAACATAGATTGGACCCACTATATGAATACAGCAACGTCGATCATGCCTGCGATTACTTTTATTCAATTATCTATTCTATTTTGGATAGAACTGTACCAAAGACCACTTTATCTAAAAAAGAAACTTTCCTTGTTGGTTTTCTCCTTCAATAATTAAAAATTTGAAAAGAAAGTGAAAGTTCTTCAAACTGTCTCGTAAATTTCCATCAAACTTGTATTACTCTACAAAATTTCGAAAACTTTTTCTCTAAAGCTTATCGATCATCTACTGTCTATAATGATCTTGAGGCTAATCATCACAACCTTCCGTGCATCAACATCAAAGAAGTATCAACTGGCTCTATTGAAATTGCTGCAAAACGTTTAAAAAGCTCTTTTTCTTTGGGCCCTGATCTTATTCCTAATTTTATTATCAAAGACTGTATAGTAACATTTGTAAATCCTCTATCTTTTAATTTATCAATAAAATCCTTTAGTTTTCCAAACGTCTGGAAACTTACTCGTGTTTGTCCAATATTCAAAACTGGTAATCGTCAAGATATTAAAAACTATAGACCTATAAATCTTCTTAGCGCATTTGCAAAAATCTTTGAAATTTGTATACAAAACCAAATTTCTCTACCATTACCCAATTTCATTTCGCCTAAGCAACATGGATTCATTAAACGCAGATTAGTCGTCACAAATCTCACTGAACTTTCAAACTATCTATCAGTTTCACTGAACAAATATATACAGGTTGACGTCATATATACCGATTTCGCAAAGGCGTTTGATACCAATGATCATGGTATTCATTGTAAAAAATTACTATCTTACGGTTTACATAATAGACTAGTCGAGTTATTCAAATCGTACCATTCAGATAGATCAATGTACGTTGAACGACATTGTGTCTTTCATTGATGTGGAACACCTTTTATTCGCCGATAATGTAAAAATTTACACTAGAATATCTTCTGTCGATGACTGTATGAAACTGCAAAATAAATTAAATAATGTTCTAAACTGGTGTAACCAAAACCTACTTCATCTAAATATCAGCAAATGCAAAGTTCTATCTTTCAGCCGCTAAAAGCTTTCAACATACTATGACTATTCTTTAAATGGCGTTGTTCTTCAAAGAGTAACATTTGCGCGGGACCTTGGAGATACATTTGATTCCAAGCCTACTTTCAATGAGCATATCACCCACGACAGTCACTGCGTGTCTTAAAACGTTAGGATTCATTATTCGTAATACACGTGAATTTGATAGAAATGATGCATTAATCAGTCTTTAATTCCCTCCTTAGATCAAAACTAGAGTATACCACCATAATTTGTAGACCTCATAATATTTATCATATTCATTTGTTAGAAACTGTTGAACGTAAATTATTGAAAACTTTATGGTTTCGAGTTAATCGTATATATCCTACTAGAGGTTTCCCGCAAGGTAATTTACTGAAAGAGTTTCTATTTGAGTCACTAGAGTCTCAAGGTTAATGTTATTAATCACACATTTATTTAAAATAATAAATGGTCTTGTTGACGATAGTCATGCCCTATCGTTACTGCGTTTTAATGTCCCACAGAAGAGTTTGCGAAATCACTCAACTTTCTATATTATGAAATATAATTCTAATATCATGCGTCATTCGCCAATTCATGAAATGTGCAGATTATATAATAGCTTACAAACATACATACATCGACATCCATATTTTCCATCAATCCCAAATGGCCTTCATTCATATTGTACGAGTACATTTAACTCCATACTTAATTCATAACTAATTATATTTTCATTAATTCAATAAAATCATTATGTACCCTCTCGTTAAATGGATTTTGTGTTAGAGCGGATCAATAAATAAAAATAAAAAAAAATATTGATATTGTCTTGTATTATACAGGGTGTCTCAGATAAGGGTGGCAATATTTCAAGGGTACATAGAGAAACTCCAGATTAGAGATTTGAGATAATAAATCTATGTCCGGAAATGCGTTGCTTCCGATATACAGGGCCTTGAAAAAATTCAAAAATTAATATGGTAGTCAAGTGTTTTTGAAGTTCAGGTGAAGACAACGATACTCAAACCTTTTGCCAGTTGCGGTATTAATTTTGTTTTCGTTGTCGCCATGACAATATTCATTGTTCACTACGTTTTTATTGTCACCTGAAGTTTTTCGATAATGAGCTCTTTGAAAGACATCCAAATGGATTTAATTTTTTTCGCGGAAACGACGCGTCGGAGAAGAAAAAACAAGAGAGCGTTTCTTTTCCAAATTGATTGGGAATGTGAAAAATGATTCCAATATTTGGAAAAACCAGTGGCGTGCTACATTTTCTCTTAAAACTAAGTGAGAAAAACCGAAAGTCCGGTCCTGGAAATTTTTAGAAGAGTCGGATTGGCACATAAATATGACCAATACTTTGCTTGACATACTCTGGAAATTTTAAGAAAATCGATCAACGCGTTTTCAAAATACAGACAAAACATATTAATTTTTGAATTTTTTCAAGGCCCTGTATATCGGAAGCAACGCATTTCCGGACATAGATTTATTATCTCAAATCTCTAATCTGGAGTTTCTCTATGTACCCTTGAAATATTGCCACCCTTATCTGAGACACCCTGTATATATTTAAATTATTCTGTAATTGGGCATTGTTGCCTGTTGAATAATAATAATAATAATCTAAAATGCATGCGTTACTATTATTAATTAACATTATGGGGTTGGCACTTTAAACAATATGTAGGTAAATAATATCAAATAGATCATTGACAGCATACGCGAAAAATATAAAATGAAATATTTTAATAATTATAAATAAATTAATTTTTTGCAAAGCGTAAATAAAAATTAATTTGAAAACTAGCAGTGCGATTGTTAATCCAATATTTACATTTTTGTAATCTTTCATTTGTTTAAATTACAGGAACACATATTTATCTATATACAGGGTCATTGGTGGTCGATGGTAGGTTAGACGTTTATGGAAAACGGGGCATAGGAGTAATCTGAAAATTTAGCTACTGTCATAAATAGACACGATCTATCTTTCTAAAAGATTTTCATTTTGGCTGTGTTGCCACTTCTACTCAAAAGTACTAACAACTTGTTAATTTTAAATAAAACACCCTATATATTATTCAATTGTTAGAATCACATTTGTTTACTGATAATTTTTTTTAAATAATTTCCTATACCTATCTACACCGGTTTTCGAGATAATAATTATTCTAGGTTATTTTTTTTCAAAATACAACCCCACCAAAATTTAAATATAGCTGCCAGCATAAGCAAACGGATCTCACTATTTCGAAGATTTTCATATGACAGAAAACGTTTTTCATTAAACATTTGGTTTCTGAAACAATGCTTTAAATACAAGAAGATTCCAAATTTTGCAAGAGTTAAATTACCAGTTCACAACAAATCCACTCAATTAGCACTTCATAACTATATGATAACAATATTAAAATCAGAAATGAACATATGGTATTCCAAGATGTATCAGAATCAGTTGAAATTATGGTTTCTACATCAATCAATTTCTTCTTCTGTACACCAAGTGATTTGGGAATTACTTGATAGTGATACTAGAGGTAATGTAGTAATGTATCTGAATTTGGTTTCAATCTATATATTAAATTATACAACAAATTAGAATTTTTACCTAATTTCTCAAAACCTCAATTTAAATCTAATTATAAAAATATACTTCCTATTAACGTTATGCAATTAGACTTCAATTCTAAGCCAAACTTTGATTTTCACAAGAACTTATTGAATACTTTTCTAACACAGTCTTTACTAACAAAGAGTTGGAATTATTAAATAAAGGTCTTAAATTTGCACCACCTATTAAAGGTAATTATTTAATGTTAAATAATTTTAAAGCTTCATTAGAGTATCTAAATAAAAAATGTGTCCATCTATTAACAATAAAATTATGAATATTTGTAGTAATGTACCTTCAGATGTAAAACTTTTTAAAGAAAGTCTTAATAAATCAGAATTTTGTAAAATAATTAAGACAATTAAAAATAAAATTAATTCTAATAACCTTATTATAACAAAAGCTGACAAAGGTTACTGCATGGTGATTCAAGATAAAACGATTTACATAAATAAAATCAATTCTTTCTTAAGTTCTTCAGACTTCACTTTATTAAGTTCTTTACCATTTCTTTACCATTACAAAAGTTAATTCTTTATTCTCTAAGCTTTTAATTGAAACTCAAGATACTTTAATTACTTTAATCTTCCAATTTCTTCTGTTAAAATATCAAACCCAAAAATTCCAGAATTACATGCTTTACCTAAAATACATAAACTTAATCATCCAATTAGACCAATAGTAAATTTTAAGACTTCTCCAACTTATTGAATTTCAAAATTTCTCTCTACTTTATTTAGTAAACATTTAAATTTTAAACCTACGTTTTCAATTAAAAATACTAAACAATTAATCGAAAACATTTCTAATGTTGATTTATCTAAATACTCAAACTCATCTTTGAATGTAATATCCTTTGACATTTCAAACCTTTTTCCTTCAGTTCCTCCTAAAGATACTTTACCTATCGTTTCAGAATTACTAAATAACAGTGATTTACCAAATAATATAACTTCTGATATATTTAATTTACTAGAATTTTGTATCAACAACTTTAATTTTACTTTCAACGACAAATTTTATAGACAAAATGAAGGTCTACCTATGGGTTCACTTCTTTCACCAATTTTAGCTGAATTATTTTTAGATAGCTTAGAAAATAATTACATAATTAGACATCGTTTTTTCAATAATAATGTAATTTTTGGAATAGATATGTTGATGACATAATTTGTTTCTTCAAGGGATCAGTTTCTCAAATTAATGAATTCTTGAAAGATTTAAATAAAATACATAATAAATTAATTTCACATTAGAATTTTCCAATAATAACAATATTCCGTTTTTAGATACTTTAGTTACGTTGAATAAAAACAACTGTATAGAATTTAACATTTATAGAAAACCTACTACAACTGCTCAAACTATTCCTTTTGATTCTAACCATCATTTCACTTACAAATTATCAATTTTAATTTTTATTTAACCGCCTTTTCAACTTTCCATTATCTAATTCTAATTTCAATAATGCACTTAAAAATATTTTCATATAGCAAATGTTAATAAATTCCCTTTACAAATTATTAAAAATTTATATACAAAATTTTTATTTAAGCGTAATTTTGTACTGGTACGAATTGATACTGCTTGTGGAAACGTGTACTTTACTCTTGTGCCTATAGTATATGCAGAAGTAGTTTTTCAAAAGAAGGGCATGAGGTACAAAATGTGTTAGTGAATATCTGAAAGACTTAAATTAATATGCAAATGTAGAGATAAGATTGCTTCTGTTAGTAAAAATTGGTACTTTACTCTTGATGATAACATATTCAATAAGGGGTTGTTTCAAAGAGTTTGGTTGAACCAGGGAAATGATATACTTCCACATTGCATAGTTACATATCAAAAATGTTTCAGAGACATCTAAAATAAAACTTAGGATATCTCAGAGAGGTTCTATTTTGTGCTCAAGATATATATGAGACATTTTAGAGACAACTTAATGGCCGCCTTGTAGACATCTTAAATATATCTCCACAAGACATATGTGATATATATTTGAAATAGTGTTTATATGTCTCAGAGATATCTTTTTGAACTTGCGATATAAATGAGATTACTTTGAAACATTTTAATGCTTCTTTGAGATATTAATGAACTTTAAGGAAATAAATAAAAGTTATGCATATATCTTAACATTAAAAAATTTAATTAATATCTTGTTATAAAATAACAAATACTTAAAAGAAATTGAAATTAAAATATTTACAAACTACTATACTAAGCACATTCAAGAACATCGTCAATTTCCCTATCTTTGGCTGTTTCTCGCCCCAGTCTTAGTTTTCCTAGTCGCAACCAGTAGGTATTATTATTCTGTGATATGGATACTGTGGCGCCATTACTACATACTAATCTTCCATGCTGTGTGTATAACTTCCTTTAATTTAACATTTAATGTAACGTAATGCAAAACATTCTTTCATACAAAACTGGCGCACAATTTTGAAAGCCATCTACCAACAGTTATCTGTAAAAAAGTATCTTCGATGTTACTTATAGATTCATTACCTACCTACGAACATAACCTTAAGGGGATTCTATTTGCAAAAGTGAATCGTCATTTTTAATTTTCAAATGAATTAGCCTACGCGACATGAAACATTTACACAAAAATTTATATGAAATACAGTCCCGATAAGCAGCGACTGTGTGTTGATACGAACTGTAACGTCCGTATAAACAAATAATAAATACGAGTATCGAGTAAGCAGTAGGTAGGATATTTATATAATCACGAAATTTTATACCACAACACAATGTCTAAAAAATTAAATAAAGTAATTAACCTACTATCTATGATAAATGCTTAAGTAAATCGGTAAACCAACAACTACTACAGTGAGTTTTTTTCATTAAAATTATACATGTTAGAGATGTTACTCTAGGAATAATGAAGAAATATTACAAATGTGTGTCCGAAATGTACACGACACTCAACGTGAACGCTTACTTGAAAGAACTTATATTTATAATCAATGCTTATACTTAATAAAAACTAACAAGTAAATAAGAATATTAAACATACCAATATATAAAATACTTAGGGGTAAACAGATTACCGTTATCATAGTGGTTACTTTACTTCAAATATTAAATTTTATATATCAAGCGTGACTCCAAAAGCTTCGGTAGGTAATGATTAAAGTAAAACTTGTGTAATTCATGTGTTGTGTAAAGAATGTATCATTCTTATCTATTTTTTCAAACAATACATCTTTAGGAGTCTACAAGACAAAATAACAATAACTGCGTTGCGTTATTTGAAGTTGTCATTGCACTTGATAGTAATAATTATCATTACGTTTTAGAACAAAATTATCATTAACAACAATTGCAAATTTAACTATTTTTTTATCAATAGTCTCCATTGGCTTAAATAATGAGCTCACCGAACTGTTGACGAGCTATAGATTCGTTGTCTTTTCCATAGTTAGTGGCTCGGTTTCCCAAAAAAGTGGAATGCGGTCAATCTATATCGTCGTTCCAGAAGCCATGTACTGGATTGGGCCTGGTCAATTGTCGCTAATGATAATTGCAGAACTTCCTCATCTGTCTTTTTTAAACTGAGTAAGAAGAACCTTTCCCTAATTTGTTTTAATTCATTCGAATCGACGTCCAATGCATAAACGACAGAACCATACTCTTCATCGGGAGTTGTTTCCGTGGTGTTACTGCCTATTAGCTTTGTGCTAGATATAGAGAATCATTTTCTTCTTCGAAGCTTCAGTTTTGATAACTTTCTTCGACGTTGAACTGTACTCAAAAATTTCTTGGTATGGTATCCGGGACTTTTTGTGTTATGGCCTTATGAATTAGTTCCTAATAATTTCCTTCACTATTTACAGAAATACCAGCCAAATTTACTCTCATGTCGTAACTTCCCCTTTTGGAAAAGTCTACACGTTTACCACCAATAAATTTAGCTAACACTGAGTTATAATTTTCGGCACTATTATTTGTCATATTTTTTATCAAACTCGTTGCATTATTGGTTAGTCTGTTTGCACACGACATAATGTCATTGAATAGTCCACAACTTCTCATTGCACGTATTAAATTTTGTTCGTAGGGTTTACGACCTTGGCAAAAATATTTTTCGCAAAAATCATGTTCACCAAACATATGCCTAACATTATTACTTATGTCTCGTTTTAATAGTTGCGCACCTTCGAAGTCGGAATTTTCTCTTTGTCTATATTTGATAGCACAATATACCGCACAACGTAGCCGTGAAATACTTGTGTTCAAGGCATGTTTCCCTTACAAATTATCAACCTTTCATTTTTTATTTAATCGCCTTTTCAACTTTCCATTATCTAATTCTAATTTCAATAATGAACTTAAAAATATTTTCATATAGCAAATGTTAATATTCCCTTTACAAATTATTAAAAATTTATATACAAAATTTTTATTTAAGCGTCATTTAAGGTATCTCACTTCTCTAATTCCTATTAAAGAAGATTCTAAAAAAGATTTTTATCTATCACCTACATTCCAGAATTTGTTACTTTGGTAAAGAATATTAATAAAATTTCTGAATTCAAATTAGTTTTTAAAGCTCCAAAAACTCTTTGTAACATTTTTTCACAAAAATCTTCTTATAATAATTTAAATTCAAGTGGTATATACAAACTTACTTGCTCGTGCAAAAAAGTATATATTGGTAAAACTACTAGAAGTTTTAGTATAAGGTTATGTGAACATTTAAGATATATTAAAAATAGAAACAGATACTCTAATAATCTTTCTTTAGTTAAATCAACCTTTGCTTAACATGTTATTAAAAATAGACATGTACATGAAAATCAAACCTTAATACATCCTTTCCAAATTAATAGATTTTAGATATTTTAGAAATTATTTACATTAAAACTACTAATCCTAAAATTATTCTTAATGATCAAACCAAATTTGAAGATCTGATTTTTAAATATAATAATTGCTAAAGTTAAACCAAATTCAGAAATTTTATACAATAATTGTAGTTAAGATATTTTATGTTAGTTTGATTATTTAGAATTAAATGTCATATTAATGTCACATTTGAAAGTATTATCTGACGATGACGTTAAAATTTATAACGTCGAAACTATAGTCATATATTAATAAAGTATATTATTATATAAGTATTGGTAATTGCAAGAGTTATTATTTTATATATACAGTGTGTCTACTTAAGTTGGACTCATATGGGAAACTTTTTTATTATTAGTTTTAGGAAAAAAAGTTATTCTTCCTAAAAAGTTCTGCATTATCTAAAACCTAAAATGCAATCATTAGATATTTCTTATTTTAAGCCGTATACGAAGTTTGTCAAAAAATATTAATCTTACTCAAGAGTAAAGTACCTTTACTTTTACAATACAGAAAAATTTTATTAAGTAAAGTTATATAAAATTAAAAGTTATATTCAATTATGCAATTACAGCTATTTAGCATACATATGTTCAAAAATATTTGATAAACATTTGCTTGAAATATTTACGTAAGATTTATTTCAAATTTTTGTATATCTAACAAATATTTTTCTAAGATATTTTTTTAAATATGTATATGAAAGTGTTAGATTTAAATGTTTGATTAACATTATTTACTAACATTTACATAATATTATGTTCTGCTTGGGCTGCAACGCTTTCATACTCCTGAAATAATTGACGATGAGTGCATATTTAAATGTTTTGAAATAAATTACTATTAATAATTTTTTTGGTTGATGTTTATTTTAAGAAAAACAATCACCAACTGGGAATCAGCTTCTTTGACATCTCCAACTCTCAACAATTCTTGTAGGTATCTTTGTTAATAAGATTCCTTGTATAGAGCGTCTTTTAAAAACGATTTGCTTCTTCTCTCATCAAAAATTTGGTTTGTGTAGGTTCGTCGTTCACTGAGTGTTTATTAACCGACACCCACTCATTAAAAAGATTTTTTAGGATTTAGATTTAGTAAAGTTTGTTAACGCTAGAGGGCAGGTCGATCCGTTGGAATGTGTCATATGATAATAACAATTGTTGATAACAATCATTTAAGAATTCAAAGGTTTGCGCTTAATCTCTGACCCCAAGGCCTAAGATGTTGGAAGTTTTGCTGTATGTAACATAAAAATTTAATTGTACATTTATACACTTTTAAAATTGTAGATAATAATTAAATTCTGCTGTTATTGAAAAGATAGTTATTACCTGGGCGTTGGACCCACATAAGGTCTGTAAGTTATTAAATCTAAATCCGACCTGCAAATCGAAATCTGCACAAATAGATTCGTTCACCTTAAAATAAAGTCGCATAAGAAATCGTTGGCTAGAATTCGTTTCCTTCTCAAACACACTGATGCGATTGCAAGCAATCCTTAATGAACTCGACAATTGTCAGGTAGTAACGTGTTTACTCTAATTAAGTGTCGACTTTCACATGACTTGGATTGGTGTTTGAGTTAAATGCATCTGTTCGACTAAGATTCTATTTTGCTTAATTTTTGTTCGAGTTTGGGGTACAGATAAGTTCGAAGTCCCGAATTTCGATTTAATGTTTTGGATTGCTACTTAAAATTAAAATTTATAGTAAGTATAACTTTGTAAGATAGTGCCATCATTTAATTTGATTTGTAGATTCTCACGGAAAGACGAACGTCCTTGAACTTGTGACTCCGCTACTTTGCTTTAAAAGTTTCACTTTTGTTATGTAAAATATTTCAACGCTTCATGTATAGATACAAATATCACTACGGCAGCATTTTGGCTGTCATACTATGATGCTACATTGTATAATAAGTTATAATGAATAAAAGTATTAGTAATGTGCGGTAAATGTTTATGTAATTGATTACACGACATTAACAAATTTGATGAATATTTCTGAAAAGCATTGAGAATTTTGAACATCAATGAAGAGAATGAACGTGTTGTTGTAAGGGAGAGCTGGTTAACTTTCTAATTGATTATCAATTTTATTATACTACCTACAGAATCGTGTATAATATTTTTGCAACTACATTGGTTTTCCAGTCATCTTGTTGATTTAATCAGCTCCCCTTCTTACGACAACAAATTTTAACGATAATAAGCCGTCATAGTTTTGTTGTGCAGGAAGTCTATGGATTTGGAATTTCTGAATATGTACTCGAAGTTATTCATATTGTAGGTTCAGTTAGTTTAAGATACTTAAGTTTCACTTCTACGTTAAGTTAGTTTACGATAGTTTAAATTTAGTTATAGCCACTTATTTGGATACAGAAAAGGTACTTATACATTATACTTTTATCAGGAGGTAATCTTTATTAGGTGCATCACTTATAAGTTATTGAATATGCCCACAAAACACATCGTTAAGTGTACCAATGTTTTTGTATCTTCCATTTATTTCTTTTTATAGAAATTAAAAGCAATTATAAAAGTCAATAGTAAGTAACTAACTGATTTTGAATTTAAAGTAGAAAGCAAATTCGGCTAATACCAACCCCAAAAATAATTCTTTAGTGTAAAAAATTTACACAAAGATTTATTTTAAATATTTGTTGGCCTAAAAAAATTTGTGTGACACACGTTCAGAAACTGTTTTACAAGCATTCGCTCACACACGCAAAAAAAGCCTAATTACCGGATTAACTACTGGCGTGAGGGAGTACTCTCCTTTGTGCACGAAAGTCGCCTCAAATTACAACAGCGTTTGTGTTTACCCCGCGCCTCCTGCAAGAAAGTTAAAATAATTAAAAAAAATATATTTAGGACTAAAGAAACTTACCAGTAAAATGTCACTATTTCAAATGTCATCACTTTACGTCCGCAAATGCTTCACGTCCGCAAGTACTTCACGAACGCAAATACTGCACGGCCACATTTTACATTTATGGGGTATGCCGAGATAAACCATATTTGTTCTTATGTCAAATAAAAACGTTATATGTATTTTTAGTAAAAGTTTCATTTTGATTTATCGTGGTACATTTTATACGTTTATGATAAGCAGTAGTTTCGAAAGTGAAGTTTGGCACTCCTCCAGATGTTCTTGAATAGGGAATGGCAGTGGCACTTGATTTGCTTAATCTGCGAAATCTAAAGATAAAAAACATAAATATTTGATAAATTGGTTCTGCAAGCGAAACATTAAATTTTTGTTTTGTCGATTATTTGTCTCCAGAAAGATTTAATATTTACCTCGGTAAAGGGCACCTTTACGTTCTCGTTAACGATCAAGATGACGAAGAAGTCAGTCGATAAGGAAGTTATGATAACTTATCTTTTGTTTTTGCTTCAGTGAGTATGTGAACATTTATTGTAGTAATGAAGCTCGTACATTGTATGTAATGTTTTTTTCGATTATAGTGCATAAAATACTCTTTAAATATGCAAGAAAAAATCTCGGTTGTTAGTGTATAAAAACAGGGACATATCATCGCTTGAAAGAACAAAAGCATATTTAAAAACAATACGTGAGGTACGAATCTACACAAAATAAAATTGTACAATTTCTAGGTCTCAATAATCCATAGTTATGAAAAGATTTGAAGAATAGAAGAGTAGCAACGTTTCAAGAAAATACGTAGAACAAACGTAATGATACAAAAGGTACAAAACTTTGGAGACGGTTTAGAAGAACAACCCACCAGAACAGTCACCATAAACAATACAAGTTATAGTATTTTTTCTGGAAACCTTATTAATGTAGAAATAGTATGTTAAAAACCAGTTTTCCAATAACGTTGTTTGTAATACGAGTACGAGTACGAGTGCTACATGAACGGATTCTAACACGCGTATTTTATACTATTTTTTCTATTTCGGATTATTACTTTAATTTAACAAACAATTTTAAAACTAAAACTAAACATTTCTTCTGTCTTTTGGTTGGTAGTGATAATATGTCTTTAATAATAAAAATAAATAAAATTACCAGGTTATTGTATTTTTATTGCAGATAAAAAATTTCAATATTTATCTCTCAATAACATTTCTAGTGCAAGACATTTCTCAAAATTGTTTAAAAAACTGCAAGCATGTATAGGTACTTCGAAAAAGTTTCCCAACTTTTAGAGTGTTAATGCATGGCATCTCCAATGGAATTGAGCAAAATTGATGAAGTGTCCAAAAGCATACATATCACCATATAAAAGGTATTTATGCTGCTGCTGCTGCGTACCCTAATTTCCATGTAATACTCATGGTATTCGTTGCTCATTTGTATCATTACATGTTGCAAACTAGGGTGTTAATTTGCTTCCAATTGTACTGAATCCATAATTTTCACTATCACATAACATGAAAACTTAATCGAGACTAAAATAATAAACGATGACATGCTAATTTAGAATGACTGTCCACAAGACTGATCTTTCGTATCAAATTTTATTTTCTATGCTACAATGATATTATAACTAAAAGTATACAGTTCACTTTAAAAAAACAATCAACTTACTGCTTTTAATGATTGATTTCTTATTACCATTGTATTTTTATCCATTAGTGGCTAGCGTTTAGTGATTTTGTATCGAACGATCAAACCAATTTGTAACTACGCGACACAAAGTTGGTGTTACTGTTTTAGAAACATTTAAACTTACCTATTATATTTCAATTCAAATTGTGACTGAAATAAATTCGCCGTAAAGAAAATGGAAGAAAATAATACACTTGAGTTGTCTTTTACTCCCCCAGAATTAAGAAATGTTTACTACCTGAAAAGTCAAGGGAGAAATATATTGAAAAATATAGAAAGTTTACGGTTTGGTGTAAAGAGAAGAAAGTAGAATATATTACTGAAAATGTATTACTGGCGTACTTTGAAATAATGAGTGAAACTAAAAAGTCTTCTACAATATGGTCATCGTATTCTATGCTTCGATCTTGTCTTTTAATTTAGAATGATACAGACATTTCCAAATTGTTGAGAATAACAGCGTTACTCAAGCGCAAATTAGCAAATTATGAATAAAAAAAAAATCCAGAATATTAAAACTAGTTGATGTTAATAATTTCAGTGATAACGCGGACAACAAAATCTATCTGGTTCTTAAGGTAGGTATATATAATTTATTATTGAAATATAAATATTGCAACATAAAAAAGATTGTCTAATGGTTTTAGGTGGTTCTAATTATGGGATATTGTGGTGCATGTCGACGGGACGAATTGATGAAGTAGTCAGTACCTGACGTGGAAATTAAGGCGGATAGTGTTCTTGTACATGTTCCTAAAACTAAAACCAACGTTACACGAATGTTTTATGTGAGTGAGGAATCGTGGATTAATTACATCAGAACATATGCCTAATTACGACCAAAACCTGCTAATCAATAACGATTTTTCTTGACTTATCGGAATGGAAAGTGTATCACAACACCGATTGGCATAAATAAATTCGGTGAAATACCTAAAATAATTGATGGGTATTTAAAATTGCCTAATCCCGAACAGTATACAGGACACTGCTTTGTCGATCTTCGGCCAATAAAGAGGGCGATCTATTGATAATACAAAAACATGGAGGATGGAGATCGTCAACAGTGGCAGAGGGATACATTGATGCTTCTTTAAAACGCAGATTGAAAGTTGCACAATTGTTATCTGGGTCTAACGATGCTTCAACTTCAAGTACCGCAACAAAAGTTATTAGAAGTACAATTGAGACAAAGAATTGTAGTGACGGTAGTACCCAAAGTATTAACGATCCCGTGCCAGGAATATCAATATCTGCTACGGATAATGCAGTTGTTAGTATAAAAGTGTACAATAACTGCGCCATTCAAACCAATAGTCGGCAATAATAACTACATTAGTTAGAAGTTTTACAATACAACATAAAATATTTTTTTTACACGATCAAGCGTAAAATTGACTTTTTTAACCCCATCTTTGGGCGTAACGTAGAACATTTTGCCCGCGGGCTTAAAAGTGTTACTTTTGCGCCCGTGGGTTTTGGTTTTTAAATTGTTAAACTTGATCTAATGTATTGCTGGATGCAACCAAATCGACATTATTGGTTTATATTGTATTGACTATTCTGTAATCAACTTTAACAATATTTTAATGATTGATACGTTTGTTAAAAAAACTGTATTCTGTAAACGTTTATGTGCAATTCGCACTTCACACTTCACAGTGCTTCTATTTCACTGCATGAATGCAGCCATCCCTTCTTAAAACTTTAGTAGTGTAATCTCCGTAACCTAACCTTAATCATTTTCTTCTACTTTTACCTTCCTTTATTTTCTATTTGCTTATTTTAGTCCTGTTATCGCTTGTTCTCTATGATTTTGCATTCCGTTTTATTATTTCCATCGTAATCCTACTCCTGTATGACAAAACAGTTTTTATAAGGCTAAACACATTTTGAAATCTTTGTTTCGGGTAAGCATAAAACAAGTGTGTAATTTATTATTATTACTCTGCTTGTATTTTAGGTTAACAACATGTGGAATGCAATTCAAATAAGGTCGTTTATTTCCAAAACATAGGCCAGACTAGACCTTCACAATCATTAAAACAGACTCTAAATTGTCAATTTCGTCAATGGATAGCTGCGACAATTCCTCTCCGCGACAAGCTAAAACAGCTACTTTACGCCCTTGCTACATAAATAACTATTAATCAAGAATTCATTCTAACCTTTTCTTCATTTAATCCTAGACAGTTTCTTTTAGTATGTTAATTTTGTGCATTTTTTTTTTCTTGTACTTCGTTAGGTTTTTGATAGTTATATTAATATTTATAGGTTAACTAAAACAGGTTAAACAAACAACAAAGACAAATATTACTAAAACACATTACGTGCTACAAAAAAATACTAAGTTGCGTGCAACAATGAAACACATTACTTTACGCTATTGCACTTCAGTGGCGTACCATAAAGGAGTGGTATCGTACCGAAACAGTAAAATAATATTTTTAAATTTTTGTTACAACAAATTCCCCTGTCACACAAATTGTACAATCAATGTTATTATTAATTTAACATAAATTTTTTACATGCAAAATCGAAATTTTTCGATTGAAAATACATAAAATATGATATGGTGATGTAATAATAAAATTGCTATTAAAAATATTCTGCCTTAATGTTCTTGTTTTTATTTTTTACACTACGCATAAATAGTATACATTAATACATTGCAGTTGCCACTAAACTAAACTTTAAGAATGTTGAGTTGTTTATGACAAGTGAAATCAAAAGTTCAATAAATTGTTACTTTGGTGATTAGTTGAAGTGATTGTATGCCAACACGGGTTGGACCTTCTTTAGGAGCTGTTCTGTGGAGATTTATTCCATTAAAAACCCATGTTCAATTATTTATACTGGATTCACCATAAATAAAAAATTATTCCGTGTTCGACCATTTACGCCCACTTCTTTAGGTAAGTGTTTATAACTAACAGCTCCTAAAGAAGGTCCAACCCGTGTTGGGATACAGCAATGTGATTCATAACTTTTGAATGCATATTTTTTTTGGTGTAATTTAATATTCAATAGGTCACGTGCATATCCTAAAAAGAACATAACACTTTATTTTAGTGGTTATGAGGGTTGTGGTCATGGTTAGTGTCGTTAAAAGGGAAAGTTAAATTTATAGTTAAGGAATTGTATGGTTCAAAAAGTTCTAAATCGTTTAATTATTAAATAACAGTAACCTCTCAACCAACCCTGGAATTTACAATCATTCTAAGATTAACTTAGAGAAACCAAAGAATGTAACCCTTTTTAACGGTACTGTGTACCAATTGGTGAGACGTTATCTTAAAAATTTTTACATCAAGACCTATCCAACGGCACAATTCTCACAAGTTTATCTTATGACCACTAAGTCCAACCTTAAAATTAATATTAAACGTGTCTTTCATTAATTATTTGATGATACATTAATTCTTGTTGCGATGATGCAGAAGAGTAAAACACGAGTACGCTCCTTTTAGAACCTGTACAACAGAAACGTATTCAGTTACTTGTAAAACTAAAAACCTACCCACCAACAAAAATGTCCTCATAGTTAATGGACTAAATCCTCCAACACTAAACTGTACTGGCCTTTGCGTCTGTTCAATCATAAATCGTAAAGATTTTTGAAAACGTATGTCAGTTCCGACAAAATCAATTTCGTAGCAACAACGCCCAATGTCTAAATATTGTTTCACTAATTCGCTTCCCCAATAAGTGGTAAAGAATTCAGTTGCTACAGCTGCAAATACAATTGTTAACATTTGGGCGGATTTAAAGTTATACGAATTTATCTACAAAAAATAATATTAAGTAGTTCTTTACAATTAATTGTATTACCATAAAACTGTATACTACACATGATGCGATAATAATAGACAAACCCACAAAATCTATTAGAAAAAAAAATGAAAACATTTTTTCAAATTTTTTAGTAATTTTCATTATACTAGTGAGTTGATGAAGGCAGTCTTTGAAGTTGCTCTCCAACAATGACCATTTTAAAATATTATCCTAAAATCGGTTGATTAGGCTAATACATAAGTGTATAGGACATTTACAACCTCGACACTGCGCTCCACGCAGGTTTGGACACGATTTTGCAAAATTTTGCATTGATAACTCAAAAAAACCATAATTGTTACAATAGTGCTTGTCAAAGTCATGTAAGTTATAAATGCACCTACATTACAAATATTAACGTACAGTAACGCAAATTCGTAATTCGGACTGTAGTTTGTATCCCACAATGGAAAACCGCCGTATGGCAAATACCATCCAGAATCGTTTTCAATTCTATACTGTATACATGGCACGTTTGCAATAATAAGGTAAACCCAAGGAGTAGTACAAAATACAGTGGTCTATGACATTGAATCAAAGTGTAAACATCGACAATATTTATTTTCACATTCTGTTACCTGGATTTTACATCTTTCAAAGCACTCGTTGAAGAGTCTCTTTTCTATGGTATCGTTCGTTTTGTTATTAGGACTAAAATCAACTCCTTTCAAAACTGTTAAATTCTTTGCAAGATTGGAACGTGTGTAGAAGCCAATACCGATCTTCACACTAGCTAAAAAATTGCGTAAATTTTACATTTGCACATAAAACACTCAAACATAAACTTCTTAAAAACAAACTTTTTCTTGTATTATATTATTAAAATATGCTGTTTTGTTAATTACCAATAAACAATGTAGCTCCAATTGTAAAATTTTCGATCAGCACAATTTCATTTTTCACATCTGTAAAGATTGAGTAAATGGCGCAGTAAGACGACGAAGCAATGGTGCAAAATATGAAATATGAATATGCTTTGTATAACAGGCCCTCATTAGAATGCGTAGAAAGTCCTACCATTTTTAAAAGTTTCCCTTCTAAATCGAAAAACATTTTCTAAATTTTTTTTGTTCTTTAATTGTGATATAAAATGAACTCGGCAATGTTCGATCACTGAGTGAAAGTGTGCGTGACTAGAAAAATAAAAAATTAATTACCGATGAAATAATTTGAGTGAATTTTAAAACAAATTTAATAACGCGAAACGATTGAAAACGACAGTTGTCTTCTATTAAAATAGGTATTATTAGATACTATATGTAAATAAACAACAAATATTCATTTAATAAATGTGAACCAATTTAACTAATCGCTTCCAGCACAGCTAATTACATAAGCAATACATATTTTTGTATGTATAGGTGTACTTTTGTTACTTCTTTTAAAATACTATAATTTTGACATGCTCTGCATGACTGCAGCATTATTTTTACTATGCTGTTAATTTCAAGGTTCCTTATGGTACTTAATTTCGAGAAATCTGCGCTTGAAGTTCTAACTTTTTACATGTCTTTATATGGAATGGTAAGCCAAATGAAGTTATACATTGAATTTGTATGAAATTTTAACATTATTTATAGAAAGAAAAACTATTTGCCAAATTCTTTATTTATTTAGGAAATGAGGTCAATTGGAAAAAATAAACGTTACCGATAAAATTCCAGAGTTATAACAAAAAGAAGAAACTAATGATCAGGTGAAAATCGCCATTTTTTTAATGGTCCTAGTGACTTTTGTTAAGTTTAACAGCTTGTCAGAAAAGAGGCGCGAACTTCAAATTTAAAATTCATAAAATGGTTACTTTTACATTGATTATTATTAGAAGATGACAATCTTGTTAATTAGAGAAACAGATTAATATACATATAAAGAAATATGAATTGTAATAATATAATAAATCTTTCCGAAGCTTCTTTCAGCGACCAGCCCCAGCAGCACTTTGGCCATCAAACGCTGACTCAAACGTCAGTTATCATTTTATTTGTTCAATACTTTTGTGCTATTTACTGGTGCCTCGTTTTTTATACCTATACTAAAACTGCTGACAAAAAGGGATCCAAGGAATTGGTTTTAATGTTGTTTCTTAACAATCTACATGATATAGTAGAAACTTTAGAAATTTTTTGTGTTCTTGTGGTGGCTATAATAAGAACTATACGCTGTTTCATCTACTACACTACATTATTTATAAAACTAGACGCCTTAATAATATTGAAATGACATTTTCTATCAGGGACCACAACTACCTAGAATGTGACGGAAACATTGGACTGATTAATCAGAAACCCATTATTGAACTTCCACTAGGTTGGAATCAACAAATTCTAAACGCTAGAACCAAACCTGCTCCATTTGTTTTAGTAGTCTATGAAAATCAACAGATATTTTGTTTCCAGACAGATTTCCTTTCTAAATACATTTATAAAAAGTGTCCGTTTGAGAGTAGGATTATTAATAAACCTGGAGCAGTAAATCGTCCTATGATCTGCCCCACATCAAAGTTCTGGAAAAAGTTAGCCAGTAATATTTCTTGCACGAAAATGCAAGTATGGCTATCGTTAGGTGTCATCTTCCTCTTGGGGTAAGGTCTTGTACGTATTAAAAAAATACATGTTTTCGTACTTTGGCTATCTCTTGATTGATATAATATAAGTATCACTATTCCCCAAAAATGTGTATTTTTGACACGTTCAAGACTTTGCCCCAAGGGAAAGATGTCACCTGACAATCACCACACTTACATTTTCGTGCAAGAAATACTATTAGCTACCTTTCCTAGCTAGTGATTTTCAAGAAAATGCACACAATGACCAAGTATTGTAAAACACATAACGGACCCTCCACTGCTTCTGTTGTAATACCCGAAAAGTACAAAATCTTGACTCTTTCCAGCTGGTCGATTTCAATTCCTGCTCAGATGTACAAAGAACGATTTCCAATATCTTTCTGCCAACTCAGTTTTTTTAGTACTTGATGACAGAACTCTTATTTTTCGTTTCGGCAAAGAATGTTTTCTTCATACACAAGAAAAGCACCGACAAATAGAGTGTTGTTATTAAAAAGGTCTAGAATTTATAGAAAATTGGAGTGTGGGGTGGTGATTCTTATCAATGCTGTTAGGTACCGCGAAGAGATTTTGACACCATTTGAAATGACATCTGATTATTGTAAACAAATAGATGAAATATGATGATAGAATAATCAGTTTTGATACTAACAACGTTTCGCTGTTTAGATCTTGCCACTATACGTAAAGTGATTTCTTCCTATTGGCATATGTGAAAAACACTATCTACTACATGCACCCGTTCCTACTATAAGGCTAGTGCGTGCAAAGCAAAAAGCGTCCAAATTGTCCTACATAATATAAAGTTGTAAATTTTAAAAAGCAATAATAAATAAAATTTATATTGACAGAATAGTTAAATATCTTAAAATTATTTCCTGACATAAAAAACGTTTTATTATAGACAATTAGGCACGTATTACTATCGTGTTACAATACATAAATGATAAAAATCCGGCAACTTCAGCGTAAACTGTTCATTATTATATGCAATAGGGTTGTCAATTGTCGCCCGAAGCAGATTTATCGTTATCCTTTCACGGAATTAATTACAAAACATTTCTCAAGTGTTGGACTGTTGGATCTTCTACAAGGGCAAACTTCAGTCATTATTTTTCTTCTGCTATGAGAATACCTCCGTAATTGTAATTTTACTTAATTCAGTTGTTGCGACGTGAAATATTTTGAGAAACATTAAACAACTAAAGTGCAACCACAGTTATCATGCTATTAATACGTACACTCATAAAATTTAAAACTTGGACAACACAATTTCTGTAAACAAAAGTTTGCACATTGTGAAGCGGGCTTAAGGGTATCATTTACAATTCTAACAGCAGGTAGTCTCAGCAGGGGTTATCTTATAGAAGGACTGTAGAATGAATCATTACACTAAGCACGTTTTAGAAAATAGGTAATTTACGTTGCTTACTTAATTTTTTCTTTAAAGAATATATTTGAAGGTATCGCTAATTAAACACCATAGCTCGATTAATTATCGAATCAAAATTTTGTTTAGGAAATGTTTACAAAATAAAATTAGAAATAATTTTGATTTAAAAAACGTCTACAAGCAATAACTTTTAAATTAAATCAAAAACTAAACATGGTTATTTGGGTTGACTGATTATTACTTATTTTTAAATAAATCTAACCTACTAATTATTGTAAGTTATTAAAAAAAATCATTAAACTCTCTATTCATAATATTTAGTCCTTACAAAATGTATATTTTATGACGTTTCATTTTTTCTGTAGTTAATATAAAAAGTGAAAATAAAAACTAAGGCAATTCTTATTGTCAACGTATATATTTAGTTTTTGACAAGAATTTATTACATAATTATAATTAAGATACCAAGTTATAGTTTAAAATTAAATGAAAACTTTTTTTTAAATAAAGGTATTACTATATAAATAAATATAAGAAATCAATAATGGGTGTGACCTCCATTATTATTGATACATTCTTGGAGGCGTCTGCTCATTGACGCTATCAAGGTATCAATATAATTAATATTAATCGTTTCCCATGCGGTATCAACGGCTGCAACTAGTGCATTACAGTTTACTGGTATAAAATTTGGACCTTGTTGTCTTCGGATATTTTTGATGTTTGCACACGAAAGAGAATAGATAGCACAGGCTAGCACAACTTTGCTCAACGCTAGCACATCTTTAATAACGGAGTTATAGTATATAAAAATGTTCTGTTATTATAATGTAAATTAAAGTTACCTTACTATAATGGCAATATTTAATATGTAAACAATCGACAAACAATGAATATTGTAATAATTAAAATATTTCGTCTATGGTAGCGGAACCGAGGAGTGGTGGGGCAGTGTTCCAAAGACACTGGCAGCGTTTCTACATGAAACGGCGATAGCAATTCTTTAATAAGATGTTGTCTAGAACGTTGATCACCAGAAATAAAATTAAGGTGTGTACCAATGACGTCGATCCATAGCCTCTTTGCACCATGAACCCAAAGTATCTACAACAAAAGAGACAAAACAATAATTGTTGTTAATGATTGTTTGGCATTTAGAGTGTTTGTTGCTGCTATCTCTACGGCACATGAGGCGTGAAAGCAATGTAGGTGTTTGCCAAGGTGTCCACGGATGTAACGTCTCAAACCAAGATCTCTCTTTTTGACTATAGTACAAGTGTCATTCCATCAGGATGTTTCCCGTCAGTACGCGACATTTCACTTGGCTTCAATATGGATCGAATTTTGATGAATGAAGGGGGATGATGAATGATTTAATTTAGTTTATTATATTTTGCAAAACAATCTGCACTTTTGCTGCTGTCAAACCGTGCAAGCCAAATTCAGTAACTTGTTCGCCACAAAAGCATGTGTGGGGTTAGCTTAGTTCACATTCAATTTTGAGAGCGGAAGGATCTGCTATCAAGAAGAGTACCCACATGAGGAAAAGGGATTGCGTGAAGCCTAGGTGCTTCCTTCGGATTGGTCCGTAGCTAGAAAGCATGTCTTATCTTGATCACATCTTAACACAATAATTGAATTTTTGATAAACAGGTCTAGGAGAATGTCATCCCAATTCTGCTCCAGGGATGTTTAAGATGATTTCGCGCCAGGTGTCCACAGCTTCTGACTCTTTGGATAATTAAGATACTCTTCCAAAGTGAAGTGTAAAATTTTATTAATAAGTTTTTCTGCACCGTGAGGCGAAGCCAGAAAAGTGGTAGAGCAATATTGGATATCTTACGAATTCTCAAACCCCCACATCGGATAGGAAGTGATGACAGTATCAATTGATTGCTGTTAAGTTTTATATCTAAAATAGGCTCAAGACAGAAATCAGATGAGGATAGTTTCAAATTGGACAGGTTCGGGTTAGGTAAGTCAATTTCGTGATGGCAAAACAATTTTTCAATAAATGGTAAGCGTAGTGTGCATTGACTTCGGTTACGGAATCGAACAAGAATTGTAACTGTGTGTGTTTTTGATTGACAGAGTTCTCTATACCATCACAGAGTAAAGGGGATCCCGGTAATCGTAAAGTATTGGAATTCATGATTTGAATACCTGGTGCAATATTTTAAAATTGAAATGACGTTATTAGTCTTTTCATAATAAAAATAGTGTTTGAATTTAATTGGATTGATTTGGAGTCTAAGCTCGCGTCAATGTGCGATTATTTAGTTGAGTAAATAGCAGTGTTAGTAACGGGGATTGCACTTTTACATACTAATTATGTTGCAAAATCCAGTTGGTTAGAACAAAGATAAGCGCCCAGTCTTCCAAAAACGCCACCACTAGCTATCGGGCTTAAACCGCTACCCTTCTTACGAAGAGCGCATAGTGAGGCACCATAAATGATATGAGAAATGCCATCAGGAACCTTTTCAGAGAACAACAAATTGCAGAGGACGGTGATACTGTTTAAAACATGTAGTCCAGCTTGTCCAGCAGCGTGACAGATAAGATTTTTGAGATGTGGTGGTCGTTAATCATGTATCCCAAAGGTTGATCTCGAGAGAAAAGAAATATTTTCTTTCCGGGCCAAGTTAATGTCGACTTTTTAAGACTTTGTTCTTTGTAGAAGGCAAGGGAGGAACTGTAGGTTCAGTAAAAGACTTGGGTACTTCAAAATCAAGACTTTGTAGGTGTCAATATTCTAGGGGGTAAGTGAATAATTAGAAGATTTTAGCTTCAACCTGTTTCATGATTGTGGTAGGTCTTAACTTCACTTGTTTTTAAAAAGGTAGGGCGAAAGTGGATATGTTTTTCTTGACCAACGAAGTTAAGGACGGATTTGTTTCAAAACACAAGTGTTCAATTTCAAAGACTTCAAAATAGATAGAATGTTCGTGTCTTCTTTAGAAGGAAGGTGAGCAGGCATAGTGGTGACAAATTCCAATGTGGATTTATACATCCCTTTTGTTAGTAAAAGTCTTCGAGTTGGGAGGTGTGTATGGTAAACAGGTGAAGATCGGAATTTGAGAATGTGTTGATGATGACCACGCTTGAAATTTCAATTCAGCGTGCAGTGAGCTCAGTTGACATTTAGATTCAATAATATCTTGAGATAAATCTATTCAAATATCATCATTTAAAATACTTCTTGTAACTAAATGCAAAATATTGGTATTATGAGGATATACTAATGTTCAATTAGGAAATTAAACAGATTTCACAGCGTAATTTAAATGTAATTTCACAATATAATTTAGTTCATTACAAACGAAGGTAAACATATTGACACACATTTCATAATATAATTACATGGAGCAATCGTGGTTTATCATCAAATTGAGTGCGATTACAAATGCTTTGTAAACTAAATATTCTTATAACTTTAAACTGCAAGAACTTTTTTTTTCAAATAGAACACTCTGTATTTTTTATGCCCAATTATGTAAAATTAAATTATCTTTCCTCTGATATAGACACTGCAAAGGTTAAAGTTATCAGCTTTTGAGATATTTGAAATTTTCTTTCTAGAAAACAGATTTATGAGAATTTTGCCTAAAAGTTGCATATAAAATTAGTCTTGTACTAGAATAATTGATAAAAAAATTCAAAATTATTTATTTTATTAATTATTTTACTAAAAAATGCATGGTTATGTTTGAGATAGATATTTCATAGAGGATCTTGGGTAAACACACGAGCAGAGTCTGAAAGGCTTCGACAAATTTAAACAACAAACAAAACTACTGTCAGTTTCTTAATAGTTATGACCGTCGCAATTAATTGCTTGTTTATACTTGTGTGTTTGTGAATAATATTACATCATATAAAACAATATGAATTGCACTACTCAAGAATTAGTTGATTTGACTTATTTATTAGGAGAATGTAATAGTCATTTTTTATTGGGGCCTTGTACAGTCGATAAGAAGCGATCGTGATCCTTCTAAGCTTAATCATTTTTAATGACACCTCTTTTGTTATATCTCTGTGTATTTTTTACCTGCACCTGCTTTGACATTGTCTATTTGCTGAGAAACAAAAAAGTTTGTGTATACCTATGTAACAAAATTATTTATAAATCAACGTGTTGCATAAAAGAATAAAAAAGATTTATACGTCATTAAAGTGTATCAATAAAAATACAGTTGAAATTTTTTTTAGTTTTCTAATGTCATGATTTGAACATTTTCTTATTTGTAAACGGGATATTTTTGTATTTAATGAAAAGTCTAACAAATTTTAAAGATGTTAAGCATATTAAGTCCTCGAGTCGAACTAAATGTGAAAATTGGACTTTTTTTGCTCGTGGGATTCAAACGCTGGTTTCAGTCGCTCATTAAAAAAAACTATGTTTTCCATGACATACTTAGAAAACAGACGTTTCTTCTCTACAAATAGTGAAGAAAATTGGCATTTCCTCACTAGCGAGGAAAATAATGTCGTGTTACAAAAATACTTTAAAAAATGTAAGAATGAACTATATGCGCCTAGTACTTAGTTAAACAATTTAATTTAGTATTCAATCAGGTTTGTTTAATTTTATATTTTATATTTCGACTCTTAAAAATTGCCACCCTACATTTATCGGTTAGAATTACGCGGCTGCGCTATGACAGATTGAGACCACACCGATACTACAGAATACTGTAACGAGACTATTGGGACCCACCTATTATTTACTTTTGCTTTTACGTACGAAAATGTGACGAAATACTGTAACAATAAGTTACGTTTACAATATTACTTCTTTCATTAAGTTGTTTTTTTGGGGAATGCCGTGGAAAAAATGTTGTGTCTAACACATGAGGCAAGTTTTTTTCCACTCTCACACTAATACCGCACGAGCGTAGCGAGCTCGAGTGGGAAAAAGAATCGCTTTCCTCACTTGTTGGACAAATAACTATTCTACAGTTGTGAAAAAAATGTTGACATTTTCATTCATATCCGTGAAAAAGAAAAACATTGGTTTTGTTTACTTGAGGACCTGCACGGAGCTCTAGGCTGAAAAATACTTCGCGCATGGTGACAAAGAAATGATGCTTTCTATTAAAATAAAGTAAAAATAGATTCTGTACCGCCGCATGTCAAAAGTCATGTTTCTATTCCCGAAAAAGAAAAATAATACTCGAACATAAACTAACAATTGTGAATATTTTAATATTTTTATGTGCTGACAATTTGATGTGAATAAACATTTTCTTGATTTATTTTCTAGACCTTCTTATGTTTTAATACAACTGTCGAAAAAATGTTGCATGCATCTGGTGTGCGAAATTTCTTTGGTGCTTTTGAATGATCTTCTGTCTCGGCTGACGCCTCTACAAAAAAGTCTCAATTTTAAGCACCAGTTTGGGCACTAGGTACATAAACTAGTATATTAAAGAACTAGTTTCAGAAGACGCATTTTATAAGACGAGTACGAGTTGCTAAAATGCCTTCTGAAACGAATTCTTTATACTAATTTTTCTATTTTAAGCTTTTCAGATTGATTGTAAAATAAAATTTTGCGAGTATTTCAATTTAGTGAATTTTGAAGGATAATTGGTAGAGTGGCAATACTTTCATTAAACTTTGGTTTAAATGCTAGTTTAAGTTTAATTAGTACATTTATCATACGGTTAATTTAAAAAAATGGATGGAAATAAAAATAATTACGATTTAAATTAACGCACGCCTAACGTAACGACAACTTTGACGTTCATTATCAAATCAGTGTTACCACCCACCGTTCGGAATAAAAATTGTTTTATTTCTATAAAAGAACTCAATTTTCTATGGGTGCTTTTGTAGCTCTGTTAACGACTCAAAATAGAAATATTTTTTTATACTCGCCGCTTGGGAAATGACATTTGATATAAGTGTGTAGCCAATCAGGAAGCTATTCTTCCCGCATCAGTTCGGGAAAAATTACAAAAACACTGGCATTCACAGACATTGAAATAATAACATTGTAATCCAAATATAATTTTGAGTTGTTAAAACCATTTTCCGAATGTTTATTGTTAATGAAAACAAGAAGTAACATTGAAAAACAAGTTTATTATTATAATCAAAAAACAAAGTTATTATTAAGTAAATGCCAACAGTTAACTGTAAAGACTTGTGTGCGTTAAAGTGAATGTCACCATCTAAGCGATGGTTTTAATGCTTAAAACAACACGTTATTATGAGCTCATCAGCACTATTTACACGTGTCCATGTTAACACGAGATGTCGCAAGACACACATTTTACTTAAAGTTATTATTATAACTTCGTTCGTCCCATGCTTTAAATGCGATCATGCAGGAAAAAGTTCTTCCCGAACTTGATTCGTAAATAACTATTGTATTTCTGTAACTCGATTTTTCTATTAGTTTCTATTGTTTAGCTGCACAATGGGGATTCCACTTGTGACATTTGGCTGAATTAAACCAGTTTCCCGAAAAACTGTTATAAAATAGAAATAATTTGCAAACGCAATCATTTTTAATCGAGGAATTAAAAGAACACAAAAATAATACATATAATTCTAATATTTCGTATAATATCCGTTGCTCTCTATACAACTTTGCAATCTTTTCACAGTCGTTTCACAAATTTTTAAGAGTATTCTATGTTGTTGTGACGTGACGTACTAATTGGGCTACATTTCGTTCTCTAATGCTGTCGTTCCAATCCCTTACGCTATCTGCCCACAAATTTTCTATTGGGTTTAAATCTGGAGATTTTGCAGGTCACGGTAGAAGCTCAACTTCTGGGTGATCTGCAAATCAATCTTACCCAAGTTGCGCAGTATGAATTGTGCAAATTTCCTGTATAAAAACGAAACTTTCCACTTTGTTTTCTAGATAAAGAGTTCGTTACCTCTTGTAATATTCTAACATACGCTCTTGCATTAAACCTTCGTGGTGTTGAACAATTTTGCCGGGGCAAACTTTGCATATCCATCCCTAATCCAACTTGTTCGTCTAAGATCTAAGATCGTTCAGGATCATATTTGGTCTGGACGAATATGTTTTTCGTCTCAAAATATTACATTGGGTCAATCCATGTTAATGTTTGCGTGGCAGAATTCTAGTCGTCTTGTTGCTTGTTATGGTGTTAATAAAATCTTTTGAACTGATTGTCCGCAATATATTCCATCCTCATTTAATCGACTCATTATTGTTTGCATTGTAAACATCCACCTTTGATGCCTAAAGTTACAATTGAAAATTGTAGTTTGGGAATAAAAGGGGAGTAAAAAATTAATTTCCCTTTTGTTACTTCTGAGTGGGTGAAATCTTTGTTTTTGAAGAGAACGTCTAACCTCTTCTTACTGTGCAATGTCCCAATAATTTTTTATGAATGCTGTTTTGAATTCTTGATAATCTTCACACTCATTCCTCATCCATTGAAACCATACTTCAGCTTCTCCTTTCATAGTCCTTTCTAGTATTTTTAACTTTCTCTCTTTACTCATATGATAATGAATTATCTATCTTATTTTTCAATGGACAACATCGGTGAGTCTTATACATCATCAGTAAAAGTGAGTGCTTCATTACAGTTAATTCTTATTAACTCGTCTAAACGAGACATGGCTGCTCCAGTTTCCATACCTCTTTTATAAACACGTCCTTTTATTTCTTTAATTCTGTGATCCAATTTATTTTGTACTTGCCCAATTTTTTTTTCAAGCTCTTTTTTGTCTAGCTGTACTTTTATTAAAAAAAATTCTTGATTTTAATTTTCTGCATTTGTACCTCTTCGTTGGTTGGATTTAAATATTCTCTAAGTTGTTGATTACCATTCCAAATTCTATTAAAATTTTCTTTATTTTTCTTTTCCATGTCATCAAATCTTTTATTATTACCATTATTCATGTCGCAAATTTTTTTTTCTTAGCGTCAAATTTGCTATCCATTCTTTGCATGAAAACATCCATGAATTTATTTACGTCCATCTGATTTCGTTTCAGAAGTTTCTTTTTATCTTCAATTTCCATCTCTTCTATGTTGCTATTTTTGCCGATATCTTAATTCCCTCCTTCCATTCTTTGTTCAGAATCCCCTGCATTTTTCTTAGCCAAGTTTCTAGCTGTCATGCTCATATTCTTTTACTTTTTTTTTATAAAAGTACCTTTACTTCTTTTCTAATGTGTTTTCTCTTACTAGGTACCAGGTCGCTGTCAACTTAGACTAGCTGGTCACCATAATTATGTTATGTAATTTACTTAATAAAAATAAAATAAATAAATATGACTTTATATTTTATCAAAAAATTATTTGACAATCTAATAATTTTTGTTTACATAGTTACCCCTTAAATTTAGATCATTACAATATGTTCTGAAAAGGTTTAAGCCCATTTATTTACGAATATACTCGATTGTTATTCATTAACGCTACAACACTGAGGCATTGATTTTTTTTATTTTCCATATTAGAACAACAAATTGAGAGTAAACAAGGTTTGTGGGAATAACTACATTCCAACTGTCGCTGCCTCCCGGACTACTAGCTTAATCAAACGTAATAAATCTAGGGAATATCTAATAACTATTTATTGTCCGTCAGTTTTTTCTATAGAATCAATAAATAGTCGAATATCAAGACAAATACCTGAATTTTACACAAATCCCCAGGCAACCCTAAAGAAAACATTGCATATAAATGTATTAAACGCAATAATTGAATTTGATATTGCATGTGGATATAGTACATGACAAGAGCAGTAAACACCTATACAAAATAATTGACAATAAGGGCGTTGTAGCCTCCAATTCAGTAACTCAAAAATATTTATAACAAAATTATGTTCATCAATATCAATTATTCTGATAGTCAAAAACCTTCTTATCAAATTGAACAATAGAAATCATTAAAGTAAATTGTGTTTTAATTTGTTAGTTTTAACTCAATCATACCAATAAATCTTGATTAGAATTCAATAAAAAACTACATTTTTGTATTCAAGAAAGGTGGTAGTTGCGTTATCACTTATATTTGTATAAAGGACCTATTTAATATATTTTTATTATTCCTACAACCTTGTCTGAACTTTGTTTACACTGCGGAACTACCCTTTTACATTTTACAGTGGAAATTGTTACACCATTAGATAAAAGTTTGATCGCAGTTTTGGTTGTGTTAAATTACTGAAAAGCCTTTCATTAACTGAATCATGATGTACACTTTTTAATTTTTACAATATAGTGGTTTAAGTTCTCTCAAATAGAACTCAAAGAGTGACATTAGATAGAAGTTTTTTTTCCTCTTAGAATCTTGTTCGTATCTCTGAAGTGGAACTCTATAGTAACATTCGATTGCAAGTTTTCTGCACCTCTCAGAGTTTCTCTATATTTTCTTTAACTGCTAATTTTTTTTGTGTATACAAAAACCTGCATTGTTCATGTTTATGCTGACAATAAACCCATTAAAGCCCATAATTACCTTTTTGGAGAAATTTGCCAAAATGTTAGTTGTGGGTTCTATTAGTAATATAAAATTAATTCTTTTTTTTGACGTAAAATTTTACACCTTTTGTATTTTTAGACTGGCAACTTTTGTTGCCATTGGGCATTAAACAATATACAGGTTGGCCCATTTGTGCGAGGAAAGTGAATATCTCGGAAAACATTGAAGTTGTGCAAATCTATGAGTTGCACATGTTAAAATTATTTTCGTTTATACCGGGTGTTCCATATAAGTGCGACATACCAAAGTTATGTTTTTTAAATAGAACTACCCAGTTTTTATTACAAATTTGGATTTCTTGGAAAATTCTAATGTGACTTTATGCATTACACATAGTGTCTAAAATGAAGAGTTTTCGCATTATTTTACTTTTTCTAGAAAAATTAACGTTCTGAAAAATTAAATAACTCAGTTATCCTGGAATTTATCCAACTGCAATTTTATAGCTTTAATATGCTTTACATGTGCTAACTAAAGCTAGTTGTTTAGCTTTCTAACCTTGCTAAGTTTTGAGTAACCAATTATTTAATTTGAACTCTCTAAATTCATGGATAGCTTGATTTTTTCAAATGACACCACCTAATTTTTTATGTGCCGTTAAACGTGGAATTTCATAAGCATTTTAATGATAAAGTTGTAGTTATCTAACTCTTACGGACTTTTAAGAATTTTTGAGTAAGAGTTAGATACCTACAACCTTATCATATAGGGCGGAGGACGGTACCCCGAGAGCAACATTACTCCTACAAATGTAAGTAATTCATGATCTGTAGGATTTAAATTATGTATAGGTTTTTGTGATTCGTTTCAAGAACAATATGATTTAACATTTCCCTTGAAAACAAGACTGTCAACGCATCTGCAGGACTTCGTACAATTTCTTTTAGGTTGTCTTCCGCGTAGGATGTAAAAAGGCTTTAAAGTCTGGCACTTGAGGGTGTTGAACTGTAAATAACAATTTTTGGAATAAATACCTCACACAAATTTTGCTAATTCGAAAAACGCAAGTTTCAGCAACTTTTTTATTTTAAATTTTGTACATCCTTTTCGAACACTCTGTATCAATAATAGTTATTTGTATACCAAGGTCGCAAAATACAACTTTAGTGGTCCGAGAGGAAAGTTATAGCCGAGGCAGCTTCCGTACGAAGCGATATAACCTCGAGGACACTAAAGTATTTCGTGGTCGAGGTGTACACAAAAGTTTTTGTGCAACCGTTACAACGGACACTTTAAAATTCAAAACACTTCAATATCAAGGTAGATTCAATTAAAGCAAAATCTACGTACGGACGTAACGACGTATAGCAGAAGTGAGACGCGCAAGCGCGTAAGGAAAACTCATGATTTTAGCGTTAACCGCATTTGGTTTTACGATATACAAAAATCCTATTTACCGATATATTTACACAACATTTTAAAAATCTTTATTAATTTGTTTCGTATTTTAATATAGATTTCATCGGAATTAAGCACTTGCAATATACTCAATAATATCTTAATGACTGCTGTGAATGTAGCAGTCAAAAGATAGTAGTTAAAATTTACAAAGGTAACCGAACAACCATTATTTCTAACCTTGACCATTTTACAGCTAATGGGTCTAGTGTTAGTACTAAGTAGTTAGAAAATTAATATATTAAAAATAATTAAAATTTCCTAAATCAACTTTACGCGAAACAATTATTTGTTTCAATAAATGCCCTCATTATCAGTTTTTTTTTCTTATAAGGTGAAAAGTTGTAGGTTTGTACAAAACAATTTCGCACTGTATAAATTACTACGTACTAGAAAGAAGATGCTGACAAAAAATTTCTTGCACGTGGGTCGGTGGTGGTAAAAATTGGATTATTCTCACAAAAATCGAAAAAAATATACAAGTCAAAAAGTTCTAAGCCTGTACAAACTGGTTTAGCACTGCATGATCTATTACATATCAGAAACGTGATACTGGCAAAAAAAAATAAATTAAAGAAATAGTTGTTTTGCGTGAAGTCTGATTTAGAGAATTTTAATTATCTTTAATTATATGTGATTTTCTAACTTGTCAGTGAAATGGTCTAGGTTAGAAATATTTGATGTTCGGCTACCTTCGTAAAGATTTTTACTGCTATCTTTTGACTGCTACATTCACAGCGGTTCTTGAATGTTAGTAGAGTATTTTCAACTAATTTCCAAGTATGCACGATTAATACATTATTCAAGCGGACCTTTTTCTACACGTTAGAGGACAGCGAAATGAACCGGGAAGGTGTTTGTAAAATCGTACGGATTTCAATTATTTCATTCACAGGCTATTTCAGTACACCTTCTTCTTCGAGAAAAAAACTCAAAGCAAATAATTATGTGTTGTATATCAGAAAAAAGTACCATTATTTTCTAGTTCAAAAATTTAAATTTTGACATAAAAGTTCAATATCTGAAGAACTGTTGAGCTTTCGAGTATAATGTTATTCACAAAAAGTATTTATAATTTCATACAAAATCTGAAAATGTAATTTTATAGAGGGTTTCCCATTTAAAATAAGAAAGTTATCATCTACTTTTGGAAGTGTCGCCATCTTGAAATATTTTAGCCGAGTGACCCCCTAATCTTGTAAGGACAACATTTACTTTCTCCTTTTAGAATCAATTTTTCTACGTTTCACCACGGTTTTTCTTGAACTACCTAGATAAACATTACTAAAATTTATAAAAAAACTCTCTAAAAAACTTACAGCTAGGACACCCTTCATTATCACATTTAATTGTGTAGTGGAGTAACGATCCCTCTCGGGGCCCCGATAAAAAAAAAAGGAAAATTTTGGACACTGTTTTCATTTGCTTATTTCCGAGGAATGTTTTAAAAGACCTTATATATTTACAGTATACATGTTTACAAGAATTACATACTTAGATTCTAACCCTCCGGACTTTCGTTTTAACGAACGCATCGATAATCTCGTCCAGATTCGCTTTCAAAGAGTTGGTTACCTTGTTCTCTATGGACAAAATACTCAAGTCCGCCAAGCTGTCTTGTCCCATCGAGTTTTGAAGGTAATTTTGATTATCTTCAGTTTTGAGACTTCCTGATGGAACGGATTTTCGACAATTGGTCTTTCAGACAGCTTCGGAAGGACAACAGTTGTTTTAACAGCTGGTCGGTTACGTGGTCGAACTTTTCGCACCGCTTTGCTAGTTCTTTGTTACGTTCTCGTTTCATCTTTAATTTTATGTTATTAAACATAAGTCATTGTTAATATTTATAATTTTTTTTGTTCATTCATATTTAGATATATAAAACGTTATAATTGACGGATGGGAAATTAAGCAAACCATTAAAAAATTAACAACAATTTTGCTGGATAAAGAACCCGCACGGTAACAGAAATACAATTTAAGAAATCCTTCATTGAAGGTAATCATAATCGTTATCATTTCATTCTATTATTTATTTCATTTCGTTTTAGGATTTCTTTAATCGCTTTTTTTGTTGGTTTAACATATTTTTAAAAGGAGAAAGGAAATTATCACCAAAATTAATAGAAAATAAATTAGAAGGTTGACATATCACGAACGTCAGTTTCACGTCAACAACGGATTGGTCACTACAAATTTAAAACATTTTGGATTATTATTTTTATTAATTTTTTTTGGCAATGTATAACATTTCTTTTTTTTTTAAATTGTAAAAATTAATTGTAGCTTTAAGTGGTCAACACAATACGCATGCGAATTGGTGAAACGACGCTTGGGAGTATTAGCAAAATTGAAGTGATTAGATATTGATTTGGATTAAGATTGATTTTATTTCTTTTGTAAATTAAAAAAAAAGGACACAGTACGAAGTAAGACCAAGTTCGACTCATTTTTTTTGTTACGGATAGATACCAGGTAAATATACTAAGTGACATAGAAAGAAGAACACCCAGTAATAATGAATTTATTTGAACAATTTTTGGTATACTGGTGTATACGAATTAGATTAGTAAACGATCACAATTTGATAAAAATTAAACTGTTAACTTCTTCAATAAACTTAATAATGTGTTGCTTCATCACGATGTCTTGTGCACTCATTAACACGTCTGGGCATACTTCTAATGGGGTGATCAATTTCTTCTTGAGGTATCTCATCCCATGCTATCTGTAACTGATGCTGCAAAGCCGCTAGAGTTTGTGCAGGGTGAGGTAAATTGAGTAATCTTCTTCCCATAATATCCCAGACGTGCTCGATGGGCGAAAGATCGGGAGATCTTGGTGGCCAAGGCAACAAAGCAATTTGATTGGCCTCAAAATGAGCCAAAAGAAACCCTAGCAACATGAGGTCGTGCGTTGTCTTGTTGGAATGTGCTGTTGGGGATGGTCTGAACATAAGGTACAATATGGGGGTCTACGACCTCCTGGATGTAGCGCGCAGCGGTCATGTTACCTCTAATGAAGACCAAAGGTGACCTACTTCCAATAGCAATAGCTCCCCATACCATAACTCCAACTGTGTGGTGCACATGCCTATTCACAGAAAATTGGGGATCTTGTCTTTCACCGCGCCGTCTTCTCACCCTTGCACGACCGTCATGCATACCCAAACAGAATCTGGATTCATCACTAAAGACAATTGAATTCCATTCTTGGTCCCAATTTGCCCGTTCTCTACACCACGCTAGACGATAACGTCGATGCTCTGGAGTCAGTGGTAGCACAAAAGGGGACGGTATGAAAAGAGCCCAAAGGTTCTTATCCGTCTATAAACGGTTCGCATCCCAATCGGTCTTCCATGTTCTTCAAACCACTGGTCCGCAATCGCCCGTGTAGAAGAGAAGCGGTCCCGTAAAGCCAATAGTCTAAGACGGCGATCTTCGCGTTCTGTGGTTCTTCGACGACGTCCTGTACCTCTCGCTCTTCGTGTACGGCCCTCTTGGTTCCATGCCCGAACACAGACTGCCACAGTGTTTAAACTCCGTTGCGTTCTAGCGGCTATATCTCTCATAGACAAACCAGCCTCACGCAATCCCACAATTCTACCCCTATCAAACTCGCTTAATTGCCGAAAATTATGGCGTCTTCGCACTGGAGGCATTGTGATTGAATTAAAAAGCTCTTTGAAATGCAATTTAAATCGCTTAAATGACAACTGTACTTACAAATGCTTAATTCATTGTTTTAGGGCTACTTAATCGTAAGTGTTTTTGAATGAGGTTAACAAAACAACCGCTAGGGCAATATGGCTGAAAAACTGATCGTTTTTATCTTAATATAAACAAATATATTCCAAAAAAAAATTTACAAAATATTCATTATTACTGGGTGTTCTTCTTTCTATGTCACTTAGTATAAAAAGGGGCAGAAAATATTACATTAGCTGTTCATTTAAGATCACCTGTGGCAAACTCCAATAAATTCTGCGGCTGAATTATCGCAAACAAATCAACAATTTGGCTCAAGCAAACAAATCGGTGTTTTAATTGAGTGACTACAATATCCAAACACGTATAGTAAACATTTACTTGGAACCGTTTCTCGCCATTAGACAGACGTTGGTTCGTCAAAATGGCGCTTCGTCTTTTTAACCCGTTTAGCAAAAAATCCCGATTTCACACCCCAGGTGGCTGCCAGCTTCACTGCATCGGATTTGGCTTTGTCAAAGTCACCTCTAAATGCTGTTAAATCTTTCCGGGCCGATTTTCTGAAACGGCATTGGTCGCGTTCAAGATATTTATTTATTTAATCGTATGGTATATGTGAATAAAGCACAACTTGGAAGACAAACTCAAATGTCTCAATTTCTTTCTTTAAATTGCACGCATCTGCTCGCTCAGATGGGCTCTTACTGGTTAAGATTAAGAACTTGCTGACCTCCAAAATGCCATTCAAAATAATTTCTTTAGCAATCGTGTAATAAATGATTGATAGTAAGATTTGGGTGCCCAATTGTCGTAAAATAATGGAGGCCCCGTACAGTCGTTACCAAAGATTTTACGGATCTTATTGAAAAATGTTGAATTCATTTTTAAAAATCATACCAAAATAAATATTTACTTTTTGTTTTCAACTGTAAGGAACAAGCAAAAAAATCTCAAATGGGGGCCCATTGTAGTCGGGGACCCCACCGCATTGCATCCGCTGGACCGGCGGTAGTTACGCCACTGCAATTGTGTCTTCGTCATATCTGACAATACCTTCTGAGCGTAAAATTCGACTCGGTAAATGAATAAAATTTTCTTCCACTTCTTCGTCGGATAAATCTGAATCCATGTCAGTATCGGCACCCAAAGGTTCGTCGGGAGGAAAGATCCTAATACTTCGGGGAATATAATTTTCCTCTTCAATCATTTCTAATAGTTCGTGAAAAAGGAAACCTTTTCCATAATTTCTAAGCGTGTATCTAAAAACTGACTATCAGACAAATACAGTTCATACATTCGTCCACTCATGTTTGTTCGCTCATCACTCTCACTTATATTATAGAATATGAATACTATTTATGTAATCATCTAATATCATATCTGAACAACAGATATTTAATCATTAATAACAAAAAAAGCAATTTATTTGATTCTAATACTTACAAAGATGGATCCACTGTCATGTCTGAAATCGAACTGCACAAACAACTATAATGTTAAATTATATTTCATGAATACCATAATCAACAGCTGCATAAAAAGCTTATCAGTTTTGTGAATAGGGTATTATTTTGTATTCAGTTGCGATAATTAATCATGCAATTCTATTTATCAGTAGTTTTATAGCTTTTCTCACCGCGGCTTTAGTTGCCAATAGACTGTAATAAGTTAAAATGGTTTCATCGGGTTTTTTATAGTACCTACTCGAAGTGGTAAATTGCTAATTTTTTTAAATTTCATTTTGATGATTTATAGATTGTTGATTTTTTTTTCTTTGTTTTTTAAATACTTTTATAATTTATTAATTTTTTGTTTATACGTTTAATTGGTTGATTTTGAAAACCGAATAGAGATTCATTTTATAGACTTCCAATCTATGTAGAACTCATCTTTTTCCAACACGTAGTAAGCATTTGTGTATTTATGAAGTTCGTGATTTATGCATATAAAATGATTTTTATGTAGGAAATAAAGATTTATTAATCATGGTAAAAATACGACCCTATAGTTCTTTTTCTTTATATTCTTTAAGTTTAGAAGTATGATACGTTTTACAGTTGCTTTATTTATTATAATATAAACTGATGGTTTAAGTGTCTTATCTTCTAAACACAAGTTTATATTCATACGCTCATATCTAGAAATAAATGTGACAATAACAGTATAAATTGAAATATTTTCCATTTTATCTGTCATTTGACTACTACTAAACATCAGTATATTATTTTTAATGTGTACTTTAACAATAATTACATTATTGACGTGTAATAAGTCTTCAAATATACATAGTGCAGTTGTCTTGTGTGTGTGAATACTGCATATTGATAACAATTAACTGCTGTTGTTGCTTTGATGTAAAAAAGTAAAACAAGAGTACGCTCCTTTCATTACCTACAATACATTACTTTAATTGCAGATAATTAAAAAATAACAAAATTACCTACCACTAAGAAGGTACTCATAGTTAACGGACTAAAACCGCCAACAGAAAACTGTAACGGTCTCTGGGTTTGTTGAATCATAAAACACAGATACTTTTGAAAACGTATGTCAAGACCCACAAAGTCAACTTCGTAACAACAACGACCAATTTCGAAGTATTCTTTAACAATTTCGCTTCCCCAGTAAGCTGTACAAAATTCACTTATTACAGCAGCAAATACCATAGTAACCATTTGACCGAATTTGAAATTATACGAATTTAACTGTAAAATAAATCTAATTAAACTATTCGTTAGGGTAAAGTAATAATTACCATAACACCATACATTAAACATAATGCAATAACTATTGACAATCCAACAAAATCAATTAAAAAAATTCGGGAAAACAAATTTTCTAATTCTTCCGTAACATTAATTATGTTTGTAAGCTGTTTGAAACAATCTTTATGTTGTCTTCTAACAATGACGATTTTAAATTTGATTCTAGAATTTTATAGCTTAATTGAGAACTAACGCGTTTAGAAACTGTAAACCTGCACGCTTCGTTCTAAGCAAGTTTTAACACGAGTTTGCAAAATCTTGCATTGGTAACTCAAAAATACCAAAACCGCCGTCATACTTAATGTGAGGATCATGTAGCACGTAAATACCATAATGTTGGATAAGTTAACGATTATTAAAGCAAACTCGAAGTTTGGACTATACGTCGTATTCCACAATGGAAATCCGCCGTATGGTAAAAACCACCCGGAATCGTGAGTCAATCTATGTTGTACGGTAGGTATGTTTGAAACTATAAAATAAACAACGGCAAGACTACAAAAGAAGATGGTCTACAAAGTTTAAATTATGAATATAATACATGTTAGGTTCTTTTTCTTATTTACCTGTTTTTTAATTACTTGCGAACACTCATTGAATAGTTGTACTTCTGCAGGACCGTACTTTTCCGGGTTTGGAGAAAATTTGTCACCTGTGAGAATTTTCAAATGTAGATTAAAATCAAAGCGAATATAGAATCCACAACCAACTTTGGCGGTAGCTGAAAAATATATGTAACATTTATATTAATTTCTTGTTTATTTACCAATAACTAATGTTATTCCTTTGGCAAAATTATCAATAAGTGAAATGGTATCTTGCGTGTCTGTAAACAACGAGTAAAGAGTGCATAAAGACGATGAACCCACAATAAAAACTACAAAATAATAATATAGTTTATATGCTAGTGTTTCGTTTGATACCCCAATAGTCCCATCACTCTCAATAGTTTCGCTTCTAACTCAAACATATTTTCAGCTCTTCTGTAACCGATTGAGGAAGAGTATGCGTGACTTCAAGTATATATACGTATTTACCGCCTTATACATTATTGATGAGGCGCTTTTATTAAATTGTACAACGGCTTTAATAAAAAAGTAGGTTTAGTAGTAATGTTCCTTACCGTTCAATTATTAAACTCGACTTAGTTAACGGAATTTGCATTTGTATATTATTTAATTAATAATTTATTTATTAACAAATACTTGAATACAAATACTCAGCTTTCCAAAAATATATACAGGGTGTCCAAAAGGTGTGGAAACGCTCAATTTTGACAGAATTTTCATGAAAAAATGCAAAAAAAAATTTTTTTGAAGCGCTATCGATTGGCACTACTCTCAGCCCTTCACCCGGGGGCGGGGGTTGGGGTAACTTTGAAATCTCAAATGGAAACCCACATTTTTAATGCAATTCAGATTTTACGCCTCAAAATACGAAAGTACAAATCGATTGACACTTCTTATGACCCTTTAACCTCCACCATCGGGGTCGGGGGTGGGTCAAATTTAATTAAAAATTTACTTTAGAGTCCTCATTTTTTATCGCGGAATTGGATTCTTTACACGAAAATACAAACAGAAACACTAAAATCGATCTCTCACTTCCCACCCCCGGGATTGCGACCGGGAGGAAGGATGTAAATTTGATGGGAAAAGAACATGTCGGAAATCATTTAATAATCTGTTAATTAACACCACTTTTAATGTTCCACCCCCAACCTTTACTCCTGACCTTTGGGGATTGAGCGAGGGACAGAATTGAAATTGTGAGTCAAGATACCGCCAAATAATCGGTTTTATTTTAATTCGTAACATTTAAGTTACTCCTTAAAAATACTCTCTAATTACAATCAAATAATTTGAATAAATATTATTTTTTTCAAGCGACAATAAAACGGCATATTATTGAACTACTAGCAGACGTTAAAACGCTTTTTACTGTCTAAACATTAAAAAGCAACAGTTCTATTGTTTCCACAACTATTTAGAGGTTGGTACCTCGGTTATTTCATATTATGAATGTAACAGTAAAGTACCAACTTGATTCGTCGAGAATAAAAAGTCACTATAAGACTCGAGAATCACGAAAATTTGAAAATAACACATGAAAACTAGTAATAAACGCTTGAATAAAAAATAATATATTTATCTTGGAGTTAAAAAATATAATTGTTTTGCTTAATTTGCTGTCTCGGCTAACGCCTTGCCAGCAATTATATTGTTTAACTCCTAATAAAATAATCTACTATTTTCTTCAAGCGACAATAAAACGGCATATTATTGAACTACTGGCAGACGCCAAAAACGATTTTTACTGCCTAAACATGAAAAAGCAACAATTATATTGTTTTCACAACTATTTAGAGGTTGGTACCTCTGTTACCAACCTGATTCGTCGAGAATAAAACGTCACTATTGTTACAATAAATTTTTACCGTAGTCGCAATTCATCCAATTTAAATATTTTTAATCCGTGCCTGTATTTAACAATAATCTTTTCAAAAGTAGATGGCCTTCACGGCCAAATTTCGAACGATTTACTTGCTTATCTACCCGTTTTCTTTGCAAAAGCAACAGTGTATTTATGCCATTTTGTGATTTTAATTTTGCAAGGTTTAATTAATGCAAATCGAAGTTTCGGATTTAATCACTATATTTGTGCTACTGAAACGAACGTTTTACGTTCAATTTTCATTCGGTAATTACCGGATAAGAAGAATATCACTCCTTTGTTAATGAGCTTGTTTTCTTCCTGTTTTTTGAATGCCACGAACATCTCGGTGAGTAATTCTCATTTATATCCCAATTTCTATTTTTGTGTATATTATTAGGCATTCTGTGGTATCCGACAGTTACACATGTTGGAAATTTTAGTTTTGAATTGGTACCATTACAATTACGCTGATATCAGTGATAATCACGCAGCACAGCTTGGTAGCCGCTTAAAAATTTTCCAATCTGCGTCATCTGCAGCGTTTCCGAGGATCATCGGACACTACCAATTTCGAACAGAACAGATGAGTACAAGCCTCAACGGGTCATTTTTTTAGTTTTAGTAATGATTTTTTTGTTATATTATAAATTATTTGATTTTATTTGTGAATTGCGACGAAAATTTCGAACCGATCGGGTGCAACAATTTAATAATTTACTTTAATATTGTTCATAAAAATACTGTTATCTATAAATGTTGTCGAGGTTATACTCCATCGTACCTTTTAATTTCTTAATATTAACTGGTTTACACTCGAGAATTATTGTTGTTATTGTTTGATATTTTTTTTCGCTATATTAAATCAATAGAATTTTCTTTTATCGTTTATTATTGAGATTTCTGATAATCTACAATTATCTGTCATTCGACTTTCTATTAGAATCGTAAAATTATTTACGAATAAAAGAACAATTTTTCACGATAGTATTTGATTCTTAATGTCATTGATTCTTTTATTCTTAACTCCGCTCAAAAGTGAGAAAGACATCAGTTACCGTTCAATAGGAAAATGTCTTTGTCCGAAAAAGAAAAAATAGAGGTTCTCATTATGCGAGGGTATATAACAATACTTATCCCAATCGCCCTCTTATCGCCAAATAAGTAGTAATACAGTGCATCGTTTCCTTGAAACTGATTCTGTCAAAGATCGACAAAAAAGTGGAAGGCCAAAAAGTGCCACGAACGATACGAGAAGTTTAGAAGTTTGTTTAAGCGTCACTGAAAACGTTCATTCTTCGGTCAGAAAAATTGCACAAGCAGGCATTAGCAAATCGTCTGTTCATAACGTACAGAAGAAAAATAAGTATCATCCATATAAAGTTAAATTGACGCAAGACCTTTTAGAAGACGACTTCGATCGAAGATTAGAATTCTGTGAAGAAATGATGAGAAGATGTGACGGAAATATGCAATTTTTGTTTTGGACATGCTTTTCTGACGAAGCTAGTTTTCAATTAAGTGGAGAGTGTAATAGATATAAAATGAGATATTGGTCAGATGAAAACCATCATTGGATGAGAAACTCACATACGCAGTACCCAGAAAAAATTTAATGTTTGGGCTGGAATTTTGTGCAACCAAATTGTTGGACTATTTGTCATCGATGGGAATTTAACAGATCAAAAGTAACTTGATCTATTGAACGAACAGATATTACCCGCTATTCGTCGTATTGCTGGCATACCATTTGACAATGTTTGGTTTCAGCAAGATGGAGCTCAGTGTCACTTTGCTTTGATCGTTTGAAATTTTCTGAACCGTACTTCTTGTGAACGCTGGATTGGTAGAAGAGGTTTTATTAGTGGCCACCAAGATCACCTGACCTGACTCCAAAATTTTTATTGGCGATTATTAAAGAGTAAGGTGTAATGAAACTGAACCACAAGACATCGATGGATTGAAACAAAGAATAATAGACGTTTCTAATTCATAACACCCACAACTTTACAAGAAGTTATCAACAATATGTACGTACGAATGGGACATTGTCAAGTGGTCAGAAGGGCATCAATTCGAACATCTTATTCAGTAAACCATCTGTCGTTTTTATGGTGAGAGAGCAAGGGGACTTACTTTAATCAAGCACCCTGATGGTGAGAGGCAAGGGGACTCACTTAATTAAGCACCCCGATGGTGAGAGGCAAGGGGACGCACTTAATTAAGCACCCCAAATGGTGAGACGCAAGGGAATCAAGCACCCTGATGGTGAGAGGCAAGGGGACTACACTTTAACCAAGCATCTTAATGGTGGTCACCATCATCGCAGGGGTGGGGGGTGTGGTCATGTTTGGTGTCTTCATTTGTATTTGTACCTGAATCGCAATAAAAATGTGGGTTCTGATTTGAGATTTTTAGAGTTGTTATTGCCCTCCTCCCCGGGGTGGCGTGGCAGGGGAAGGAAAGTGGAGGGTTGAGGTGGTGCCTATCGATAGCGTTAAAAAAATATTTGACAAGTGCGTTTTGGTTTTTTTCGAAACTTTCAGAATTTTTTGCGATATTGATCGGTTTGAGCAGAATTTAGAGATAACGTAATTTTTACGATTACATGGAGAATTATCACAAATCCTGGAAAATGGTTTGACAAAATTTACATATTTTGAGGCGTAGAATCTGAATCTGCAATAGAAAATGTGGGTTCCAATATGAGATTTTAAAGTTATTTTACTTGATAGTGTATGAGTTCGATGATAAAGCAAGGTGTACATTAACGATAACGCAAATTTATGAATGGTGCTGTCATTTACATATTCTGTTTATAGTACTTTAATTAGATTAAAATTGAATTTTTACTTAAATTAATATAAGGGAATTTATAATGGCTACTACCAAGGAAGAAAGTCAATTACGAATTCTTACTGCTAAGCAGAAAACGTTATTTACACGTTTACAATTAATTTATGATGATTAATAATATACAATTAACAATCAAGCCGGAACATGAGCCCAATTACTCCAGTTTAAATACGATTGACGAAATGTAACTGTCATATTCAAGTAGCGGCTAAAGAAGTGTTTAAAGCGGAAGGTTAAAATTCGAAACAGTCTAGTAACTAGTTCATCTTTTAAGCGTTCTCCTAAATTGCCAGAGTTAACTATCCACACGTTTTCTGGAGATTATACAGATTGGCCGATATTTTATGAGTGTTTTAAAAGTCTCGTTCACGACAACAACGATCTTACTAATGTAGATGAAATTAATTTCTTGATTAGTAATTTATCAGGTTCCGCAAAAATATTTGTCAAGGACTTCACCAATAGGCTCTAACTATCTTATAATTTGGAATGCTTTATTTGAAAATATCATGACAAACGAAAATTGGCAAACTTATATTTGGAAAAAATACTTGAATTCAGAACGCTGAATTCGGAGTCAGCTTCTGCTTTATATAATTTTCTCGATAATTTCGATTCATCAATAGCTGCCCTTAAAAAGGTGGAAATTGATGATTTGGTAGATTTTGTTTTCACTTATGTCACTTTGTCCAAATTAGATCCAACTACTCGTAGAAACTTTGAAACCAGTAGACAAGGTTCAAAACAACCAACAGAAAAACACCAAAATTGCATCAAAAACTTTACTTGGACACGTGTTTCAACAGATAAGCTGTCATCATCAGCGATACCTGATACTAAAATTAAAAACAACAGGAAGCTTATATATACTATCTGCTTATCACGCATCGTTAAACTTAATTGATTCTCAGATAAGCTTAAACTCTATGGCTATTTTCAAGGATATGCATGGCAACACTGGACCTATCTGTGCGGTGATATTTGACATAAGCTACGTGCTTTTAAAACGAGTTTGAATACGTCTCTTGTTTTGTCCTATGTACTTTAGTAACAAGAAAGGCAACAAACTAGATATAGATATTTATCGTAAAGACACTAACACAATGAGGGTTATAACAAATGATTCCAACCATAGTATGTAACATAAACTTGCATCTTTCAACTTTTTGATTCACAGATTATTACATTTCCCATTGTCAAAACAAAACTTTGATAAAGAACTGCGAAATATTAAGCAGATTGCATCATACAATGGTTTTCAAGAATCAATTGTCACAAACATAATTAGAAAACATAAACATAAGTTAAACATTAGAAACATTACAACGTTAGGAACTAGTAATAGCAAAATAGATAAGTAATATGTCAAATTACTTTGTCCAAAACTCCTTAATATTCTAAGTTTAAATATTATCCTTTTTCAATTAACGGGCCTTCTGTAGGAGTGGAAGTGTCAAGTTCAATTAAACATTATCAAATTACCAAATTATCCCACATACACAAAAGGTCTTCAAATAATATTTTCAAAATTTGATTATAAAACAGTAACCTCTAGTAGTAACAACTTGCAAAATCTTCTAGGCAATCCGAAAGACCCAATAGAAATGTGTAATAAATTGGGAATATATAAAATTAATTGTAAAGACTGTAACCAAGTATATATAGGGCAAACCAAGAGACCTATTAAAACTCGTTTTAAAGAGCACGCAGCTTATGTCAAATATCATCGCACAGATAGGTCCAGTTTTGCCATGCATATGCTTAAAAATGGCCATAGAGTAGGCGACATTGAATTAATTAAGAGGGTAGATAATAAAAACGAACTTGATTCTTAAAAACAGAAATTTGCTTATGAATTATGATGATAACGGTCCATTAGGATTTTCGGAATTATTTAAGCTTATCTAAGAATCAATTAAGTTTAACGATGCGTGATAAGCAGAAAGTATATACGAGGATATATTGAAAAATTCTTAGCCTACTATAGAACCAAACAAAATTTCAATGTCAAAATATTTTATTACTCAACATATTCTCCTCTTAATTGGATACATTTATTACAGCGAACCTGCAACGTCTCTAGACCTTTAAAAAAATGTTTCTTCTTGCTCTGCAAACCAGACCTCCACAGCTTCTATTACCTCCTTGTTGGAAGAAAATGTACGACCTTTTAAACTTTTTTCAGTTGAGGAAAGAGGTGATAGTCGGACGGAGCCAAATCGAGTGAATAAGGGGGTGTTCTAGTAATTCAAACCCTAAATCACGAATTTTTGCATGGCAACATGAGATTTGTGTGCAGGGGCGTTGTCCTGCAAAAACAAAACACCTTTGGATAGCTTTCCGCGTCTTTTCTCTTTAATATTTTCCCGTAGAGTGGTCAGTAATGTCGAATAGTAATCTCCAGTTATTGTTCTACCCTTATCCAAAAATCAATCATGATTACTCCATGGCAATCCCAAAAACTGAAGCAAGAACTTTTCCAGCAGATTTTTGGACACGAAACTTCTTAGGTCTTGGAGAACCAGAGTGTCGCCATTCCATCGATTGTTGCTTTGTTTCTGGATCGTAGAAATGTACCCAAGTCTCATCCATAGTAACAATTCGGTTTAAGAAGTCTACATCGTTTTCAAATCGAGCACAGATCGAACGCGATGCTTCTACCCTTGCACGCTTTTGGTCAACATTCAAACATTTGGGGATCCATTTTGCAGCAATTTTCTCATGTCCAAATTGACGTGAACCATATGATGAACGCGTTCGTATGAAATATTCAGTGCTTCAGATATCCGTTTTAGCCCAATTCGACGGTCTGATAAAATCATGTCATGAACTGCATCGATATTTTCGGGGACTGACACAGAAACTGGCCTTCCGATCGGTCATCATCTTCAATGGAAAATTTACCTCTTTTGAAGCTTGCATTCCAATTTTGACGGTCGCATACGAAGGACATTGATCACCAAGGGTATTAAGCATATCTTCGTAAATCTGCTTACCTCTTAACCCTTTTAAATACAGGTACTTGATGATGGCTCGATACTCCAATTTTTCGATTTTCACAATTTCGGTGGACATCTTTTTCATTTAATTTATTGCGTGACTCTGGTTTACTTTTTGACGTCAAACTTTACACTGACACTTCTAATAAGTTATTGTTCGTTGCTATGGTAACGCAATATTTTGTTTATGCAAGGAACTGGTCTAGGCTAACTAGATATCAATACATCCTCGTATATAAACTTCCTGTTGTTTTTAATTTTAGTATCGGTATCGCTGATGATGACAGCTTTTCTGTTGAATCACGTGTCCGAGTAAAGTTTTTGGTGCAGTTTTTGGTGTTTTTCTGTTTGTTAATTAGACGCTGCAGTTGGTGTTCCTTTCCTTTGAAGGTTCAAATCCTCCAACATACGACGAAGTGATTAAATTTATCAAAGTACAAGCCCAAGAACTAGATAGATTAAATTATAAAAGTTTAACTTCAAATAAAATTCCAAATTGGAATTAAAAATCGAAAGGTGTTCGCTCTTTTATAGTTAGCAATTCGGTTGATAATTCTAATAAGTGCCCAGTATGTTCTCAATCTCCTGATCATCCTCTATATCGGTGTTCTAAGTTTTTAGAGTTAGGTCCTACCGAACGTTATGAGGTAGTACGTAAAAACTATTATTGCTTAAATTGCCTGGCGTTTCATAAAATTAAAAATTGTACGTCAAAATTTAATTGTACTCAATGTCACAGTAGATATCATACATTGTTACATTTTCAAAAAACCGACTTCGTTAGCCAGTTATACTTCCAAACGCGCTGATTCTTCTTATAGTAGTGTACCAAGCACCAATAAATCAGATAACAATGCAACAGTTGATACACTTACTAATTTGTACACCACTGCCAATAGATGTCACACTTTAGTATTATTGTCCACGGCAGTCGTTGATGTTATAGATAAGGCAGGAAAGATAAACCAGTTGCGTTTATTGGTAGATTCTGCCAGCCAAGGATCTTATAAAATAAAAATTAAAACTTCATAATTGTCTACGTTTCTGGTTTAGGTGGTATCCGTTCATTGGTAAAACACAATTAGTTGTCAGGTCACGAATTAATCCTGATGTAAAATTTAATGTTGACTTATTCGTTGTCGATAGGATTGCTACTAATATGCCTAGTACACCAATAAATTTGGAATCTATAGAGTTTTTAAAAATCTTTCTTTGGCGGATGAAACGTTTAACATTCCCGAAGAGATAGATGGAATATTAGAGCAGATATATTTGCAAATATTTTAGGTGTGAAAAGAATCACAGGTCCCTTATTGTCTGCGACAGCTTTAGAAACATCTTTAGGATACATAGTATTAGGAAAATCTTTAGAAAATTATCAATCCTTTTGTAGTCTTGTAGATTCGTCCGTAGAAAATTCACTTTAAAAATTTTGGGAAATAGAAGAAATTTTTCCTTCTGCATTAAATCCAGATGAAAAAGAATGTGAAAACATATTTAAAAATACACCAACTCGTGGTATTGATGGTAGATATACAGTAGCTCTTCCTTTTAAGGAAGATCCCTCGTGTTTAGGTGATTCTTACCGTACTGCTCGTAAAATATTTCTTGCTTTAGAAAAACGTTTCGAAACAACTCCTACTATTCTTCAAAAATATAAGGAGGCTATGTTAGATTATATTTCTCAAAACCATATATCAAAGCTTCGTAATGTTGAATCATTATATCCCGGATATTACATTCCACATCATGGAGTTTCCAAGTTGGAATCGAGTTCTACACAACTCAGAATAGTATTCGATGCTAGTTGTAAAACAGAATCTTCTTATTCGTTAAATGATATTTTATTTACCGGTCCCAAGCTTCAAAAAGACATATTTGTCATGTTAACCAAATTTAGATTATATCCGATAGTTGTAACAGCTGACATACGTCAAATGTATAGGCAAATTAACATTTGCGATTCTCACAAAAGATATCAACGTTTATTATGGAGATTTAGTTCGAAAGATCCACTTTCAATTTACGAAATAAATACGGTCGCATTTGGGATATCAAGTTCGCCTTACTTAGCACTTAGGACTATTCACCAATTAGCACTAGATGAATCCAAATCGTATCCCCTTGCTGCGCAATCAATTGTCGAGAATATGTACGTTGATGATTGTCTTTCAATACCCAGCTTAGATGATGCAAAATTTTATGTTCCGAAATGATATCATTGTGCATTTCCGGGGTTTTGAGCTGGTTAAATGGTCAAGTAACTCAGAAACTTTGTTACATTATATTTGCGCAAAAACTAAATCATCAAAACCGATTTCGTTTGACGATGGATTAAAAATACTCGGTCTGCAATGGAACCCAACTTATTAATTTAGTTTATCTTAATTGTAAACATTACATTCATATTGAAAATACGGTAGCGTTGACGGATTCTACCGTTGTGTTGACATGAATACATTCTCATCCTTCAAAGTGGAAGACCTTTGTAGCGAATCGAGTTACCAAAATTCAAGAATTAGTACTTTTGCTAAATGGTTTCATGTGAATGGAAATACAAATCTTGCAGATTTTATTTCGAAAGGACAAGTACCTTCGCAACTAGTAAAGAATAATTTATGGTTTTCCGGTCCCAGTTGGTTAGAATTAAACATAAAAAGCTGGCCTATTCGTTCTTTTTCTCAATTTGATAACTCTACTCATGTCGATGAAAAAGGTCCATTTCGCTAGCCCGGTCATGTTGGAAATTAGTATTAGAAGTTATACCAAGATTTAATTCTATATTAGTACTATTTAGATGCTCGAATTTAGATTTAGTACTCTAAGCATTAACACGTAACTAACGAAAACGCTGGCCGGGCCAGGTAAATGCCAGCCCTGCCATATTAGAATTCAGCACCAAACATCCTACCACGATTTAATACTATATTAGTACTATTTACTAATCGAATTTAGATTTAGTACTCTAAGCATTAATACGTTATTAACGAAACTTCTTGCCGTGCCAGGGAAATACCAGTCTCGGCCATATTACCATTCAGCACCAAACATCCTACCACGATTTAATCCCAGTTGATTAGCATAAACAATATTCAAACCCTATCGATTTTTTTCTCTTATTCGATAATATATTACATAATCAATGATATTACTAACGAAAGATTTACCGGGTAAGGGAAGTGCTAGTCCAGCCATGTCGGAATTGACTACTAAACATCATACTACAACTTAATACTGTATTAGTACTTTTACTACCCGAGCCTCAGATTTAGCATTTAATGGGATGTTATGCGAGCGGTTTTGAAACCGAAAATTTTAACATCCGTTTTTCACTTTTTCGGACAAATTAGTAGGTACGTAAAAATAGGGCAGCCTGGTATTTGAACATAAAATTATTAACTACACCATGAATAAGAATTGTGGCTGTGCCCACTTTGTTTATACTGTCATGGCTCCACAAAGCAAATAATTTCCCTACATGAATGGCAGTAATACTTTATCTAAAATGTGTGTTGGATCCTCAATTGTAAATACTTCAGGGGTGCCTAAAAATACAATATAAACATAAATAATGAACCACAGTAAATATAAAGCACGGGGGTGAAGTGTAAAAGAATTATCACTTCTTTAATTAGTAGGTTATTTTATAATAAAAATTTAACTTAGAAGTACTTTATTTCAATTGTTTAGTGTACCCATTTTAATTCCAATCCCGATCCGGGGTCGTCACTATCATACATACATACTAGAAGTAAACTTTATCTTGTGCCTGATCTAATATGAGTAATATCTCTTGGGTAAGCTACATTTTAGTTACTGACTAAACCAATTAAACATATACCCATTGATTATAAATCTCTGAGATCCAGTTTATCAGATAGGGTCATTAATTATTAGCACAATGACAAATGGTATCGTGTTCAGTTTCAAACCTTGATAAAAATATGCGAGGTTCAGAATGAAATTCTAAGATTGTGGAAAGCATTCTAAAACTGATTGTTTTTTATTCATCTATAACCCCCAATTTAATATTGTTCACGCAATTGGATCAAACATATCTTTCAAGGTGATCTGCCACAATTTAATGTTGGAAATAACTAGATGGTTCTATTTACCTATAGAATGAGAATTAACCACATGCTATAAGTGTTTTTAACAAATACCAAAGTAAAAATTTAAATTTCAACTGAGCAGACTAAATATATTTCACCAAACTTTACCTTACAGTTTAAACAGTTAATTGTGTCAGTCTCTTTGAGAATTTGTTTTAATATTTAATAAATTTGCCAAAAAGTAAAGTTAACTCATTTAACACACTTACTAAGTAAAAACAATAATCTTTAAAGTACTTTATATTTAATGGAGCAAGTAAAAAGTCACTACCTTTATTTTCTTCTCAATATCGGATTCATTCGGGATCGTTCCAAAAGTGAGCTCAACAATTAACATATTTCCTAATAGGGTTCTTGACAGTGTTGCTTCAGACATGCAACTTTCCTTTTTACAATCACTTCTAAAACAAATGGTAGTGGAAGCACAAAAGTTATTGTTTAATAATTGCTGAAGATTTTGCAATTCTTCAATTTCTTTAACTACCTTTTAATCACTTCTAAACAAATGGTAGTGGAAGCTTAAAAGTTATTGTTTAATAATTGCTGAAGATTTTGCAATTCTTCAATTTTTAACACAGCAGGGATGGCGTAAAATTTTCTTAACAACGTAACTGCAAAATTGTTAAACAAAACCTGAGTGACTAAATCCTTGATAGTTGATTCTGTGTTCAGAATCTTAAGGTTATGTGGATATTCTTCTGCGGGTCCGAAAGCACGTAGTAGCAATATTTCTAATCGTTGTCGATATGTCAAACTTGAAATTCCTTTATTTGCTATATCCAATGAGAACTGGAATACGTTTACTGTATCACTGCATTCTGAAGTTACTGAAGTTTTGCAGAAGAGAAATTCTTCGCTGTCATTACAAGCACAAGCTAGGATTTGCACAAAACTATCAAAACACAAATATTAGTTAATGCTACTTTGAAGCTGCTTCTTTCATCACTACTTTTCTCCAGTAAACAGTCTCCTCGCCAATTTCATAGGTTTTAATTCCTCAGCTCTGTTTCCTTTTTGATAAACCCATAGTTTTTGATTGTTTGCCAGATAGGTCTAGATGCTGCAAGTCAGGTGTCCTCATTAGGTATGATTTAATATTCTTATTTCGCCTGGTTTTTGTAGTAGCCGACACCTTTTGACGAGTTACTCCCAATCCTTCTCAATTTCTCTCTGCTAAAACCTTCTTTGTTTTTATAAGATTTATGGCAATCTATGCAGATCCTTTTCTCGCCGTATCCTTCCTCCTCATTTCCCAAAGGAAGAGACCAGGTATCGAAGAATATGTGCACAGGATTTTTGCAAATGTAACATCTGTGAGCCCCTCCTGGCATGTTTCCAATACTGCAATCGGGACATGAGATATGTAAAACTGGTTTATGAACTATCTCTTTTGCAGTTTTACGCTGTAAATGATCTTTCACTTGTAGCAAATTCTTGTTGTAAATCTGTAGTTTGATAACGTATTTTGACTTGTTTTTGCAATGCGGCTTCTAATTTTAGTTCTCCTTCTATAGCAGTAATATGTTTCCTAAGAAAGTCATCAGTCTCTTAATGGTAGTTGTTGATCGGCAAATAGCCTGTTTTTATATTATTGAATGTACTTTCAACTCTACTACTACTTGCAGTTAGTTCTCCGTACCCGAAATGTTTCCTTCATTAGTACTCTTATTAACCAATTTTGGGCAACTGTCGTGTTCACCTTCCTCTCTTAATACTTCACAACACTCTCGTTGAATGTCTTCTCCCCAACTCATAAATGAATGTGGGTGTTTGTCTGTACTTTTTCAGAAGGTGGGGTTCTAAAACCACTTCAACATTGCTATCTTCATCCTCGATCAAAATAGATTGTTCAACCTCATCAACATTTATGTCAGAGATCATACCTTTAAGATACTTTCTAGCTGCTTCGGTCCCAGTTTCTTCAATAGTTGGAATCTCATTTACCATTTTTTTACCGATCGTTTGGCTGTTAGCTAACAACATAACACATTTTATAATTTTTTTTTGGCGTTTGTTACATTTTCTGATTTTAATAATTCTGTCATTGCCCTTATATAAAAGTTCTTACATTCTTAGATAATAATTTCAAAGGTTGCCATGTTGTGATATTTTTACTAGATGTGCCACATCACACCTTATAAAGCACTCTGGAATGGAATATGTCAAAAAAATATTTTCCGATAACATCCATCAACGTATTCATTTAATGTTTTGTATTTTGTAAATGATTTTACTAAACCAGATAAAAGCGATCTGTCACATACTACCATAGACATCCACTTTTCATCCATTCGTGCAGTCACATGTAAATTGCCACATTATCATGTTTTTCGGATAACATTTGGCACACCGGAAATCAGAAGTATTATTCTCGCCCACGGCGACAGCTTGATACAAAATATATTTCCCGACCTATTAATAAAAGGGCGGTTGAGCCTTTACAAGTCCACCCGTTGCGTCAATTACCAGTGTGGTTGTTTCGATGTACAGACGATATGTGTTTACTTGAGACGGAGTCCAGTATAGTATGTAAAAATGTATTTAGCCCAACATCATGAATTGTCTCCATGTATGGTGTTGTAAATTTCAATATACTAATGGATTCCATGACACCGTCGGCAGCAAATTCCTCTTTAGCGGCTTTGTGCTTAGCAACTCTTAATGCGTTTAAAGAAGGAAGATGACTCAGGTTCTTCGTCGCCGTGTTCCATTAATCGATCAGCTTCCTTAGCTCGGACGGCACTTGCAGTTTTATGTTGTTCTTTGACGTACGATACAACCTCGTTGCTTGGCTGATCCTTTTAATAATCTTTTGATAATAATTTTTTTCACACATTATTGGATGAGTATTGACAATCAACAATAAAGAAATTAAGATAAACATTTTAAATACACACACGTACACACGCAGGCGCACACGCATTTAATTCATCTCTTGTTAAATTTATAGTATTAACTTATAGAAAGTTCTGACACAGTTGACCAACGTTTACGACTTGGCTAAAAACATTGATAACTTTGCTTGGAGCACGAGTTATTACTCCTTTCAGGGTGCCTTTACAGCCCTTGCAGACTCCATTCATTTGTATGTAGTTTGCCCATTTTCCGATACAGCAGCTCTTTTAAATATTAAGCAGCAGCTTAATTTTGTTTGCAGCCAGAAGTGTTCATTAATAATATGGGTTTCTGTCTTTCCGGTTGTACATGTATTCTTTGGGCGATATTTCTTGCCATTCTTCAATAGATAATGTAATAGAAAATGTTTTATCCAGGCCCTATCCTCTTCAATACTACGTGACTGATCTGTCTTATCTACATTGTAAATATAGTTATTTATATGTACAGTATTTGTTACTGAATCTCATGTTTATTGTTTCAAAATTTAACTAATGGACTGGTAAATAAACTAACAATTGGATACCATGCAAGTTAGAAAAATTAACAAAGCAACTAAAAGGTGTAGTTAATTCTTTATGAATTTTCATTTCGTTACCTGAACATGAATCTGAGTTATCGTCATAATCTTTTTCTTCTTCACATGAGACTCCCCATTGTTCCTTTGCTAATTTGTTTTGTTTTACAAAAACATAAATCGCCTTTGGGGTCATTTTTCCATCTAGTAACAGTGACAGTTCTTGAAATACCTCTGCAAAGGTTTTGCCACTTCTCCATTGGTGAAAACTTTGCTCTTTTCCTTGTCAATTAGTTGTAACAATAATTCAGGGTGTACTTGAACGACCTACCGCGTTTCATTTTAACGATTTAGAAAACACTGAGCTAGAATGTCACCGCACGTAAAAATATCTTCAGTGATGTTTATATATTGTACAAAAATACTATTATTTCAAACACTTTTATATCGAAAGATAAAACTATACTAATATGTAGTTGAAATTGTTGACTATAATATACACTTTTGTGGCCAGTCATATTTAAGATTTTCATTTAATTTTTCTTCACTTAGTTGCCGTACAACACTTTTATTCGACCTGTATTTGAATAAACGAACAAGAAGAACTTGTCATAATTTTGGTTTAATGTGGTTGATAACTGAAATGGTCAACTGTCCATAGAAAGCATAAATGAAACGTTATTGTAATATTAACAAAACAAAGTGTCCTGACTCACACCCACAAATAAACAACAGCTTAAAAGCGATTTTGCACTTTTCTTCAACTCAAATTTAAACGGGTGGTCACTGTCGACTGCAGCTATTAAAGTAAAGACACACGTTTTTAGAGTTCGTGTTTTGATGAGAAAGTCAGACAAAGAACAATATCGATAAATTGCTTTACCCAGAAAAATTCTCTAATTTATTGACTAACAGTTGTATGCCATTGGATGAATGTTATGACTACTTAGGCAGAGACACCTGTCAATCAAGTCCACGTGGAGTGGACTTGCTGAGTTGCCTCATTAGCATATAAATTGTGGATTTTTATAGCGGAATTTTTAAAGGGAGTCTTGCGATCCTCTTTCAGTCTGGCTTAACGCTGCGATTGCTGTTTCACGACAGCATGTCACTTGGAGTTTTCAGATTCTTTATGTTAAATTCTTTCTTTCAAATATAAACATATTAGTATAAAAACTAATGCTAAATTCAGCAAAAAATATCGTAATCGTTTCATGGGAAAACACTTATCAATTAAAAAATATATATCCTAAGACAGTAGTTGTGTTTTTGGAAAAACTAAAACCTACAATCGACTCTAAAAGTAATTTAATTTACACCCTGAAAATTTGAAGTTCAAGTCGGTTCACAATTGAGCGAGAAATGTTGACATAACTTAAAACGTTTGTTCCCACGATTCGTTTCGTAGATTTGTAAACAGCAGTACACAGTCCACTTTATCATTTATGACTAATACCAACGTTATTTGAGAGCAAGCAATGAATAGATTCAGGTAAAATTGTAAAATTTATAAAATACAAATAATACGACAAAAACAATATCAACAAAGGGAATCACTTTGGATGATTCTTATCAATTCTACCTAAAATTTGTAACGGTCACTGTGAGTTAGGCAACACACAATACACGGAGTCGAGGTGTAAACGCGACATTTCTCCGTGTTCGCTCCTTAACGAAAATTTTTGGGATTCTAATTCCCAGAATTCAACTTCCGCGTTGTCCTAATTGGCCAATACATTTTCGGCTGATCTTCAACTTCCGCCTTGTAACAACTACTATCACGTCGTGTTACGTGAAATTCAAATTTGCCTTCATCTGAGTGCTTAATCGTAATTCCGTCAAATTTCTAGTGGTATGTATAGGACCCTGCAAACTTTCAATGTATAGCGGTATATTTTTAGCTGGGGAAAGGATTGATTACTTCGATTTTCTGAAGTTTATCTTAGGACGGATGCGGTGTACTAATACTCTTCTAATGGTCGCTCGATTGCACTCAGGTACGACAAACATTCTTCATGGCTTCTTCAACGTTACACCGTGCATAATTTTCAGATAAGGGAGTTACTCCGATTAGAGTACGGGATTAGAGTTACCCGGGATTAAAATTACTCGGCTTTAAAGGTTCTTTTTTGGCCTAAACAAAACCAATTACCTGGCTGATTAAATTCATCGGGATCTCTTTCTACCTTTTTTGTCTTGTCGCTGCGTGTGTCGCATACTTGGGGTTTGCTGTTAAGATTGCTGAAGTACGGGACATCCTACCGAAATTAGGGGGTCGCCGCAGCTGGAACCGACACCACATATCTGTATCTTCTCCCTGTGTGTGTCAACATCGTAAACCTCTATCTACAACATAAGGTCAGATTTTTCTAATTATACTTCTGCGCTGAAAACAAACCATCTCCGGACGTCACGCTGCTACCGAAAACGTCTCAAGCGTAACACCTAAAAATACAACTGTCTTGGCACCTTAAGTGCAGAAATCTTGGAACTCGAAACGTATTTGTTCACGTATTTATATTTTTTTGTTAATTCACTACAATATAATTAATTAACTTGTTGTGGCGCATATACTTGCCCAATCTGTAAACGAAAAAGTACCGTAAAGGCGCGAACTTGCTTCATTTACCCACCATTGCTTGGGGATTTTAGAGTATAAGGGTAAGACCACGGAAGAGCGCTCTTTGGGAAACACCTAACTCTCCGATACTTTTTTAACGCTAAATATTGCAACTGCGAACACTAAATACACCTTCGTATTGCGTGGTGTGGTTACGCCGCCATCTTGTCTAGATTAAATAACGCCAGTGGCGTACCGCATAAATTATTAACTTGCTATTAATCTTATTTTTTTTTCCTTCTTTGTGTACGACTATATATATGGGTACGAACGAATACGCTTTTGTAGAAATTAACTTACGTTGTAAGTGGATATATTTAAATTGTGCTCTGTTCCTTCTTCTTATGGTGTGTTATTAAATATAATGCTTTGTAGGTTACTTGTGTCTCTCTCTCTTTATTGTATTTATTGCTCCTTTAATTTGTTACGGTTGATTGTTGCGTCTGTTTCTTTAGTTCGGAAGCAGGTTTGTATCCACGCATTAGGACTATGGCGCCTCGGATTAAATCAAGACAGTTCTGAAGAAGCGGTGGATCCTTTTCTCACCCACGCCCTACTCTCGGCTGCCGGCAAAACTTACTTTTCTTCAATTAA